>OY796658.1:67449027-67832027 GCA_963680705.1 Rhagium mordax
TAATCACTGGCGCATTGCGAGACCGTTTCCGTACAAAAATTTGACACTATGTTTCTTATTAACTGCATACATTTAACAAGTCTGATGTAGTAATCCTTAATTTCTCTGTTTACGCTTTCTTTAGTCGTTCTGCTCCCGTCCAGGAAATGATTTATATTTTCCATTGTGTTTAATAAGAGATCGAAAAATGCCCCATTTCCACAAATCTGCTGTAAAATTTTGTGCCAACTGTCCATGAGTAGTGCTTTTTCTTGATAGGATAAAATTCCCAAATTATCGCTGTGCACCAAATTGGCTGCTGCGAAATTGTGAAAATAATCGTATAATACGGACTCTTTTTCAATCGGCTCGTATTTATCAGTATTTATATACTTTTCTGCAGTTTCCTTGGCTAGATTGACCCACCACTAACACTTATGCTTGAATGATATTCGTACAAGGTCCACATCGGCACATGTTTCGGTTCTCTGGAAAATAATACACGAAATTAGATTTTTCTAAATATATTGGTAGGGGTGAAACAATTTGTTTGTTGACAAGGTTAAACGAACTAAATTATCTAAATTTTAGAAGAAGAATCAAACACCATCTACCAAAAGTACATGAAATGCTACAAATTAAAAGGCAAAATAATGCAATAAACCATTGTATACTTTTTTGCTAAAATATCCCTTGAAGATGATTGAATAAATTAAAGATCCAGAAAACAAAAAAATTTCTTCATTTATATGACCAAAAATCTCAAGAAACTACACAGTTAAAAGTAAAAAAAATCTATCTCTATTTATCTCTGACAAGTATCCCAAATGCATATTTAACAAAACTGTACCTATTCTCAGTTCAATATGTGTTTAGTTAAGTACCTAACACACATATTGAACTGAGAATATGTACAATTTTGTGTACATGTTAATTGTGGCATTTCATAAAGTATTTCTCTTTCTTTTCTTTTTTGAGATTTATTACCACATTTCTTGAGATTCCTATCCAAAAAAAGTTGATTTATCTAAAAAATATTCAACACAACAATATTAATGTTTTATTTGGTTAATTAAATTGTAATATGCATTATTAAGGTGTTCTATATCCTTTCTAGCATTGACAGTATTATATTTCTTAATATTTATCATTTCTTGGAAAATTCGTTTGGAATAATTATTTTGCATTCCGACAATTTTTGTTTTATCTAAATTAAATTCGTGGTTGGTTAAATTGCAGTGTTCTACTAAAGACGTTGGATTATTTAACTTATTTCTATTTTTTATGTCTCTTTCATGTTCCTTAATTCTGGTTTTTATGTAATATCTACCTGTTTGACCAACATAGCATTTGTCACAATTTTTACAAGGTATTTTGTAAACTACATTCGATAATTGTTCAAAAGGTATTCTTGTTTTTAATTTACTGTAAACGGACTTTTTAATTGTATTATCATTACTAAAAGCAATAGTAATGTTTTCATTATTAAGGACTGCTTTTAATTTTTCTGAGAGGTTTTTAACATATGGCATTTTAAAATATTTTGTTGTTTCTGATTTTCTTTCATTTTCTTGATCTTGATTTGTATCGTTTATGGTATATATTATTCTATTTATTAAGGAAATTGGATAATTATTTTTAATTAAGTAAGATTTTAATAATTGTATGTTTTTTTGAATATATATGGGGTTAAATGTGTTTGATTCTTAGGCGTAAATTTTTTATTATATTAAGCAATTTAGAAAAAACAAAAATTGTCGGAATGCAAAATAATTATTCCAAACGAATTTTCCAAGAAATGATAAATATTAAGAAATATAATACTGTCAATGCTAGAAAGGATATAGAACACCTTTAATAATGCAATTTAATTAACCAAATAAAACATTAATATTGTTTTAATAGTTAAAAAAGATTAAAAAAAAAACATTTTCTAACACAAAATATAATGATAAACATTGTCACTGTAAGAAATCTATATGTATTAGTAGTAGTTCGCTAAATATCAAGGCATGAGTTTCAATTTTATTTTACCATTCGTTTTAATTTCCGTTAAACCAAAGTATCTATGCAACCTTAATACAATTTATAATTTTAAACCTTTTAACACGGAAAACTTCATTTTAATGTAAGTACTGAGTTTTAATAATTTTATATTTATCAAGTTTTTATATTTTTATTATTAACTTTGAAGTTATTTTAAATATATCAATTTTTATGTTTCAAACTATTATTATTCTTTTTAGCATGTTAATTATATATTTATTCCTATAATTTCATATAACTTTGTAGAGCCCTGAAGAAGATACAATAAATGTGTCGAAACGTTGGCCTTTTGAAAAACTAGTTTTCTTAAAAGCAGACCTAATTCCCGTTAACTACTATTAAGAACTAAATTACAGGTCGTAAATAAATTTAAATATTAATTTTATTGAGTTCTCCTCTCAACATTGGTAACCAAGTTGAACAAAATTCTACCGAACAATTTGATACGCATTTATCTTCATTAAGTAAAATTATTGCAGATTCTTTGATTTTTCTTTTTTTGTTATCTGCTTCTTTGGGCAAAATTTTTGCTGAATCCCATTTTATCCTGTGATCGTTTTCCCAAGCGTGTTCACAAATTTTAGATTTTTCAATATCACCTTTTCTAATCTGCAATAATTTTACTTAATGAAGATAAATGCGTATCAAATTGTTCGGTAGAATTTTGTTCAACTTGGTTACCAATGTTGAGAGGAGAACTCAATAAAATTAATATTATTTAGTATATTTTTCAACATTTCTATGGTAAGTATCTATAAAAATGCCGTGTTATTTTTTTTATTTATTTATTTTTTTTATTTATTTTAATACGATATCCAACAGGCACTAGGCCCAGTTACAGGATAAAGAAAACATGGACAAAGTAATATATCAGAATAAAAGAAGAAAGAAAAAAATTCTTAAATAACACAAACAGTTCATAAGACAAACAAAACCTTAAAATATAAAATAATTAGTTTAACAGACCTGTGCTTACATTACAAGACATAAAAACAATAGTTTAAAAACTAATGGATACATTTTTTATTTCAGTAGAACTAGTGCAAAATATATCAAGTCTATTTTCCAGATTGCTATAGTTGCTGTACATTTGATAAAGTGGGGATGACTTGAGCATATTTGTTCGGGCAGTAGGAAGATAGAAAATATTATTATTATTATTCTACACGTTATATAAAAATCTAAAGCCTAAACTTTGAAAAAGGAAACGGATATAGTTTCCGAAACGTCAACGCAGTATTTTTGTATTAATTTAATTCCTATTAGTTGTCAAAAAACACCCTCTAACTGATCCTCTGACATTACGTCAAAGGAGGTTATTTCCCAGTTTTAAACTGGTTAATTTGAATATTTTTTAGATAAATCAACTTTTTTTGGATAGGAATCTCAAGAAATGTGGTAATAAATCCCAAAAAAGAAAAGGAAGAGAAATAATGTACAATTTTGTTAAGTATGCATTTGGGATACTTGTCATAGATAAATAGAGATAGAGGTTTTTTACTTTTAGCTTGTGTAGGTAGTTTCTTGAAATTTTTGGTCATATAAATGAAAATAATTTTTTATATTCTGATGCTTTAACTTATTCAACCGTCTTCAAGGGATATTTTAGCAAAAAAAATATACAATGGTTTAGGGTATTACTACTAATTTTATATAAATATTGCCTGAATTCTTACAGAATTTTCATTTTTTTTTTTTAATTTCATCCCCGAAGTGGAGCGTTCTATTTTGATTTTCAATACACGCATGCACTACTTTCGTAAACATAACGTATTTTTAATTTGAGTAGTTATATTTGCAAAAATTATACAAAAAAAAAACTTACTTGCGACATGTTGGAACCACAGGGAACTTCTTAGCACTTTTCGGTTGATGATTGCATTTTGGAAATCTAACAAATTACACTGTGCCCGAAAATTCACTATGTAAAACTACTTCACCACCAATATTTCTTGATATTTATCTATTTTGACCCAGGTACCTGATCCTTAAATAGAGGGAGGGCATTTATCCTTAAATAAAATTTTACCAAAGTTCCTTTAATCCCCTTATTTACATGTTAATTTATTGCAAAATGCATATAAAGTAATAAAACAATTATTTAATAATACTGGGCAAATAGTGGCTTAGCTCTTAATGAAAGGGGTTTCAGCCCTTCATATATTTTATTACGGCGGAGGAAACGCTAAGCATTAAACAGGAGCACCCGAACGTTTTCCGTCTGTCGGTATGGCACAAAAAATACACACTAATAGAAAAACGTAAGTGGAGATATTAGCATATGGAAATATGAAAATGTTCATAAAATTCGTCATGACTCGAAAATGGTTTAACCGATAAAGACCTAAAAATGGTTGTCAACTCGAGAAATTGACTTGTTTAAAAAAACTAACTCTGCAAATCCTATGCGTGAAATTTCCAAAATATTTTTAGATTCTGGGGAAATTTGGTATTGATTAAAAGGAAAATCTTGGCCACAGAAGGAGGTTGTCGTTGGACGTTGGAATGAACCGAACAAAAATGATTTTTTCAAGGCCATATTTGATTTTCGAAAAAGTTTCGAAAAAAGTTGAATAATTTATGAATTCTGATGTCGGGTAAAATGCTACTGAAAGTTAACAGAATACTCTTTTGATATAAGTATACGTGATTATGAATATTACAAAAATTAAAAAAAATATCAAAATCAATTTTAAAATTATTCGCTGCTTCTACTGTTTAGCTAATGCTTAAATATTTACTAAAAAATATACCTCTCTCTGGGATTTGAGACACTCCGGCATTAGTTTAAACTACCAACGTTACTCATCAGAAGAAATCAAAAGATAAGTACACTTTCTTATAACGTATGTTACATCTAGTAAAAAGCAGAGTTACTGAGTCCACGAAAAACTTTCACAATTTTTCTAACATTAGTCGCCATTTTGTCGCTTATATGATACAATTTATATTGTGTTGTGCATGATAATCATTGTATTATCTATATAGAATATAAAAAAAAAGAAAGAAAAACCTTTATCCCCCAAAAAACTTTATTTGACGCAACTAGTTTCGTGACTTTTATAATAGTCACATCTTCAGGCTGCAAAATATTATAAAAGTCACGAAACTAGTTGCGTCAAATAAATTTGGGAGATAAAGATTTTTCTTTCTTTCTTTATATTCTATATAAGATGAACTCCCATGGGTACATATTTCCATTGTATTATCTATTCAATGATGTTGTCTGAAGAGGACAATTTTTCTAAGACCACAAAAAAAAATTTAAATGAGTGGGGAACTTGATAATTTTTTTTTGTGTATCTTAAATAGTACCTACATTTTTAACTGAGCTAAATATTGTTTTGGCCTAATTTTGTTTCCAAGTTTATTTAGTCTATAACTTTGATTTAAGATTATTTTTTTGTCTAAATATAATTATTAAATATTTCTAGTAATTTAGACATTGACTCGACCTGAACAGCGTTAATATTTTTTGTATATATAGTTATTAAATTTCTAGTAATTTAGACATTGAATCTACTTGAATAACGTTCACTAAAAATCAGAAACATAAACAATTTTTAAAAAGAAAAAGTTCTTATTGTTATGGTTATTTCGTAATATATTAATTTTGTCCGAACTTCTTTTCTTTTTTTTCTCTCTCTCCTTTTTTTTTCTCTCTCTCCTTCTTTTTTCTCTCATTTTTTCTCTATTGGTTACCCCTGTGACCTGGCGCCCGCCTGGACTTCACCCCTTTGTCTCCGAGCAAACTTAGTAGCTAGCTGTGGTGTGAAAATTTATGACGTCACCTTGTGGGCAAATTTTAACAACAATAAAATTTTAGAATTTCCTAATTTTTTTATTTAATCTCAAAGAACGTCATAAATGCACTCCTCAACTTCCGATGATCTCCAGAAAGGGTCTACTTGTTAAGTAATCTACTGAAAAAAATATTGCCTCCACCTACTCACTTTCTTTGTATTAGGGCAAATATGCAAATGCATATTTTATTAAAAATTGGAAATATGACTGTAAAACCCATTTTTTATTTGCTAATTCATTTTCTGAACATACTTACTAGCAAAAAATAATGAAAATAATAAAATATAAATAATATAATAATATTTACATTCTATCTTGTTTCATAACAATTATGGGAAGCAGATATATACATGTTTCAAACCTTTTTCCAGAAATAAATCTAGACCCACCTATGCATACCAATTTTCGAACCTTATCTATGCTCTATTTAATAAGTAAATTTAGAAGAATTAGTTTTTGGAAAATTGTGAGTTTTGTATAGCATTAACGTGTAAATGTTCAATATTCTAAGAAATAGCAATTAAATCATTAAATTTAAATTATGTTTTTAATTTAATTTTATTGGTAAGGTTTTATTTTATTATGCTCTTTTTTTTCATGTAATTATTTATCCCTTTCTATTTGAATAATCCCACTACGAAAATTTTACATATTAGGTAAAGTAAAGTGCAAGATATATGTAACAATTATTCATTACAATCGCATGCCGCCCCGCCCGCCTTTATCGGTATCTCGTTATGGCTGGCGAAAATCACATATAAAATTCGAATTGTTACTTATATTTTAAATCTTATTATACCTGATAAAGCAGCAAATTAAAAGTATTTTAAATTAAACGTTGGGGCTAATTGGCCTTACGAAGACGACAGATTTTTAAATTATATTAAACTATACTCGGGCCAAAAAGAGTAGTCAGTAGAGCAAAAAACTTACCGGCAATTCTTCAAAGGATTTAGCTGTTATGGAATACAGAAGCGGCAGCTCGTTTTACCATATAATCCCATATAATTCAGAGAAATATATCCAGTTTTCTCCGCCTACCAGAGATGAAAACCACAACTAGGTCATTATGTTTAATTGGTATAGTCAACCAAATAAAGTACATGCTTGAACGTGCCGCCTTTATACCCAATAATTTGTTCGACTATTATAAAGGTCGTCGAGAGGGCTTAGATAGCGCATTCAGTGGCGTTACATATGCTGCAACGCAAAGGATGTGCATTGTTTAACTGCGTTTCTATACCTAATTCGTGGAGATAATGTTGCCAGATGTAAGCATATTATTTAAAATTTAAGACATGGTAACTCATACTCATGCATAATTAACACAATCCGCTTTCATTTGTTCGAATTATGGAATTTATGAAATTCGTAAATCCGTTTTAAGATTAAATATATAATCACAACAACTGTGTTCATAAAAACTGCTCAAATAATGATAGACATGATAAAAACATGTTTAATTAATTAAATTTCCTATTTTCGACAGTACATACGTACAGGGTAATTCCATATACTCTGACACCTACCTACAGCCTTTATTTTTAGAAGATATGAAAAAAGTATAACAATAAAATTTGTAGATTTCAGTGTGAACTATCTACTGGTGAAAAAAAGTAAAACAAAATGGAGTCAGAAAATAGAGAAAGAGACACAACTTATGTTTTTGTAAATAGAACACCCTGTACATTTTTGCACATTTTGAAAGATAATTTTCCTCTGATTCCAAAAATATACATGTTGGCATTTGCTCTATCCGTTCTGGAAATATTATGCAAAACAATACCGCATAGAACATAGGTTGCTATAAAAAATGACAAAATATTTCTAATAACTACTGACGGTTTACTTTTTGTTGTTCCTTTGTTTTATTTCTTATCACCAAAATATACTTCACATCAAAATCTACAACTATTGTTTTTACGCTTTCTTCATATTTATATAAATAAATTCTATAGAATAGGTGCCAAAATAGATGAATGACAAATAAAATTATGTTTTTCCATATCTGAATAACCCATTTTTGCATAAAAATCTGGTGACAAACTGGCAGAAATTATATCAGAAACATTTTGACAGTTTTTTTCAGGGTAACCCATATTCTACGCGAATTGTTTTACACGAAGAGGTATACTGTTTTAAAAACAACCCAAGCAAATGCCAACATATCTATTTCTGGAATCAGCCAAAAATGGTCTTTCAAAATATGCAAAAATATACAGGGTGTTATATTTAAAAAAAAACATGAGTTGTGCCTCTTTTTCGGTAATACCACCATACATAATATGTACGGTGATAATACTAACTTTAGTTGATGCTCCAGACATTGTACCTAATATTCTTGTTATATAGGAATGAAGGGTATGCAACCAGAATACCAGTCCCAAATCAAGTTATGTCCATTGTTGATTTAACATTACTCTCTAATGATATATATAATAACTCCTCATGGGAGGTGCTTTCAGATAATTTCAGATAGTTATGGGTCTGATTATTTTCCCATACTAACCAAATTAAATGATTTTACTAGAAATAATGGTATTATAATTCCTAACTACTACTAACATACCTACACTACACAGCACTAATGAAATATTAATCTATCTTATTGACACTAGATCTAATGCAGCTGACTCTTCCATGAAAAGAAAAACACCATTTGTACCAAAACAAAAAAGATCCCACCCTGGTGGGACCAGGAATGCGCTGCATTAAACAATGAGAGGGAAAAAAATCGATATCTATAAGAGAAATCTCATTATGGAAAATATGATAATTTATAAAAAAATTGATGCATTGTGTAAACTTACCTTTAAAAACTAAGCAAAAACTCACTGGGTATCCTTTTGTGAAAATTTAAGTAGCCAGTCAAATATATCAACAATTTGGAAGAAAGCCAAATCTTTAAATAAAAATAATCCAGCACCGTCTTACGATCCTGATGACATAGAACTGTTTTTTCACAAAATTGCACCCAATGCCGTTCCCAACCAACTCCCTAATATTAACACCAATAGTAACCATGTATTGTGCAAAAAGATAACCATAGAGGAATTAGACGCTAACATTAAAGTGAGTGCAAACACCAGCCCAGGGTTAGATGGATTTACATACATGATGTTAAAAAAATTACCTTATTGTGTCAAGATGCTACTGTGTAATATATTTAATAATATCCTTATATACGGAGATGATTGCTCTATTTCGAAGGAATCAATTATTGTGCCCATTAAAAAGACAGACAAAATTTCCTTTCGACCCATAGCGTTAATGTCCTGCATAACTAAAACTTTAGAAATAATTATTATTAAAACTAGGTTAGAATAGTGGCTAGAGGGAAATCAATTGTTACCAGATTCAGAGTTTGGCTTCCGTAGAGGCAAGGGCACTATCAAAGATCATTTCGCACTATGGATTGCCTCTCACATTTAACAACGGACATTCAGTTAACTTTTAAAAAAATGATTATTTAGCCACGCTGTATCTTGATGTAAGTAGTGCCTATGATAATGTAAACTTAAATATTCTAGTAGAAAAAATTATTAATTTTCAAATTCCATCTTCTTTAGCTGTAAACATCATTAGGCTTTTTTACAATCGTAAACTTTACATTCGAACAAATCGGTGACTCCTCGCACCCAGAACAGTTTCCTCTGGACTACCGCAAGGGTCAGTTCTAAGCCCTGTATTATTTAATATCTACACTGCCGATTTTCATTCCAATGGAATTGACGCTCATATCCTGCAATATGCGGATGATTTCTGTTTTTATGTGACTAAGCGATCCCTAATACAATGTAAAATTGACCTCAATTACATATTAATGTACTGCTGCACAAGATATTTTTCAACAAATGGGCTGGATATCTCTACAGAAAAATACGCTGTTGTCATTTATACAAGACATATAGAGTTAAACCCCAAAATTTCATTACCCTGGCACTACAAAGTATACCCCTACTTACTAGTTACAAATATCTAGGTATAGTACTTGACCAGAAATTGTCGTGGAGAGAACATATAGACCAATGTATAATTAAATGTGAAAAAAGTCTAAACCTGCCAAAAATTACAACTAGAAGGACTTGGGGAACAGCTATGTTAATTTATCAAGCCTACACTAAATCTATAGTTGACTATGGTTCTATTTTATATGGTTCTACCTGCAAAACTATTGGTGCTATAAAATTAACTCCAACTGCGGCCTTGTTGGTAGAATGTGATCAGCCTCCCCTAGAAATTAGAAGATCTCTTTTAGCCCAAAAGTTGGTGATGAAAAATAGGTCAATCACCGATAACACTCTTAAAACTAAAATAACCTCACTTGCTGTAGAAGTCTTAACAAACAAATATTGGCAACATAAAAACTCTCCGCCCATAGCTGAAGCGTTCACAGAAACTGCTCACTTTGACGATGTGATATCAAAAAGTATGTCATTTCCATTCACCACTTTCCCTCATAAAAACAGTTTCTTTACTCCCAATATAGTCATTCTCAAATATGACCAATATCGTAATGAAACATATAATTCACAAATTTTAAATAATGTCACATGTAGATTCCAAAGGTCTTGCCGAATATTTACAGATGGATCCAAACAAAAAATGGGGTAGGAGCTTCATTTTTCATTGAAACTAATAACTTGTCTTTTATGTTTAAATTATACAATATACATTCAATTTTCACAGCCGAAGCTATAGTTATTAAACAAGCCCTGGAATGGTTCAAGAAAAATAAAGAATTTCAAAATTACTTGATATTTTCTGACTCCCTGTCTGTACTTACAGCACTTCAACACAAACATAATAGAATTGACAGAAATGGAATGTAATGTCATACTTATATGGGTCAAAGGACATGTGGGAATCATGGGCAACGAAATCGCTGACAAATATGCTCACAGAGCTGCACTAGAAGGTAACACCGTAAATGAAATACCGTCAACGGATATTATTCTAATACTACATCAAATATGCCAAAAATTATGGGAAGACAAATATATAAACATTGCAGCGAACGAAAAGTATAGATACTGTAAAATCCTAAACCGGCTGCAGACTAACCCTCTTTTCAAACAAATTAGCGTTTCAAGATATGTCTTTGTAACTTTTGATAGAGTGTTATTTGGGCATACCTCCATAAAATGAAATTAGCAGACCCGCCTCTATGTAATTGCGATAACCTGTCTATTGGGGACATTAACCATTGGTTGTTTGCTTGTGAACACAATGCCAATGCAACAATTAGCTACCTAATGATGAGTTTAATTCACAAAAAATTCCATTACCAGTAAATGATATTAGTTTTCTCAAACTAGTCAGCGACAGTAATTATTTACAAAACATGTTCTTTCATTTTATTAGATTATGCAAATCTAAAATTTAAAAACTTCGTTGTAGTAGGTTAGATAGATTGTATCCTTATGTTTATCCTATTGTATATATTTACCCTTTTATCCGAGATATAACCTGTGTTGTCACTGTAAGTCGTTAAGATATATCCCTTAACGTGAAACGAGTATCCTAGTCTTTTCCTGTTTGTGGTTTGCTGGGTTTTATTAGTTGATTAGTTGATAGGTTATGTCGATAGGATATAGTCAGTTTTAAATTAGGACTCCGTGTGCAAATTTGTGAAGCAATATCGTGTTATACATCAATATTTTCGAAAAAATGTGTAGATTACGAATATCATTGGGGCGTGCCTTGTAGGGGTGGCAGAAGGGAGATAATCGCCCTTAAACCACCCCTACATAAAAAAAATTATTTTGATATAAAAAAACGGCAGAAAATATTTCCAAAAAATCATATATCTTCATATTTATATATTTTTAACAAGATACAAAAGTTACGATGTTATGTGTTACAGTTAAGTTAAGAAAATATGAAATAACAGCCTATTTTTGAATTTTACATAGAGTTAATAACATAAAATATTAGTCATTGAATACGCTATCCAATGCATCGTCGGAATCAGTATCATAGGTTGTTTTTTCATCTGCTTTAATATTTGAACAACATTCTGGATCGGCTTCACATTCACACATTTCCGTGCAAAATATATTTTGAGCAGAACATTTGCATCGTTGTGTACAATTGTTCTTCTTACAGGAACATTTTACAAGATTAAGTATTTCTTCAGGTGCACAGGGAAGACTACACATAATTGGTTCTAATCCATTACTGCCTAATTTCCAACCGTAATTTGTCGGTGGTGGTAAATTAGGATGAGCCTGTGTATCCCGATTCCATTCAATACACTGATAGTGACACCTCTGTACTGCTGTTTTCAAAGCTGCTCGAATGGGGGGCATATTTTCGGTTGAAACTTGCCTCTGCGTGAACAACCACCATCTTAATTCTGCTAGGTTTTTCACACTTGTTTTGGATGGTGAATATAATAAACAAATAAAAGACTCAATCTGCTCGAAATCGGAGTTACTTAACGTTTCACTTTTGCCTAAAGATGCCAACGCCTGAAGCGTGGGTGGAGTCACTTCCAAAAACTTTTTCCAAAAACTAGTTTTAGCTTTTCCTTTAAAACTTCCTGTGATATCGGCTCCCGAGAGGGCATGAAGACCTGGAAGTGCTTCAGCTTTTAACTGGCCAAGGGATTCGTATATTGGGTGTAATGGTATTTCGCGACAGCTAGAACCAATACAAATGAATACACTATCATTAGGTAACAAGGACGCCCTTCTCAAAGCAAGTACCAATACATCCGTGTCTGGTGAAAATATTCTCAATATTTTTGCACCCCTTTTAGATGCATCTAAAGAATGCAATATTATTTTAGTATCGGCCTCTTCATGAGAACTTTTTAAGTGAGTCATATCGGCACATATTGCAGTAGATAGTACTGTATTTTAAATGAGCAAAATTTTTTTGTTATGCGTATTGTCAGATGCGATAAGATTGTGTGAAAAATACTGGGTGATGTCTTCCTTGGTTGATGTGTGAGACAAAAGTTTTTTAATGTTAGTATTCTTTATATTAGTTTTTTCATCAACGTGGTAACGTATAGGATCTGTACCTCCTTGTCTTCTGATTCTTTCCGAGGACTTAAGAGAGCCATTAATATATGTATCAAAAATTACGTGTATTTCAGAATATAAAGCGTACTTTTTAAATAATTTATTTGAGAACTGCTCTGACAAGTCAGAAAGATATGCGCAGTCTTTTAGTGAAAGCATCTGTACTTCTGCCATACCATCAATGACAGCAATACTGAAACTATGTAGAATCCTGATTTTTATCATTCATGTTGCTACACAACGTTTGCTTGCTTCCAATTTCTGCTAAAATATGCATTCATTTACTTTTTCCTTGTAAGTGAATCATAGAACCGTCAGGGTGAAAGAGTGATCGTGGTATTGCTGTAAGTTCAAAGTTACCAACTATATCTTTTAAATTTAACTCGGGACGACTTCTACAGATCAAGACACATCTAGAAAACATATTTATGTCTTGCTTTAACTGCACTACATCCGCTTTTGTTTTAACGGTGGCTTTTTTTAACATGAACTTATTTAAATTTAAACCAGAACTTTTTAAGGGATCCCAAAAATTGGTAGTTTTATTTTTAATCCTGTTTTCAAAAAAGTCGTTTTTGATTTTCTCGCCTACGTCTGACATAGCACATATATCTTTGCAAACTGTGTCCGTAGCAATACGTTTTGTAACTAAATTTATAAGATCATTCTCGTCATACCGAAATGGATTTGTAAAATCCTCAACGGTTTTTTTCAATGTTTTTATATTGTCACATATTCTTGTTGATTTTTTGGTGTCATGTAACTCATGATGGAAAAAGACAGGTTTATTTTTACCAAGTTTATCGAGCACTGTATCAGATAACCTATTCAGATAAGGCATGTTCAAAAAAAATTTGGTTAGAGTTTCTGGTTTTAAAGTTATGCCAATTAAATCCCCGGAAACCTTCATTTTGCGGTTTTCTTGTTCAAGTGCTTCGTCTGCTCCAAGAGAACAGAAGCCAATGCCATTTTTATTGGGAGCCCATAGTCCTGAGCACAAGTAATTCCACGTTACTGGATCATCTGTTTCTATAAAAGATAGTTCGGACAAATGATAAGAAATGAGAGGAGCGTAATTTCTTAGATTTAAAGCAAAGAAATACTTTAGAAAATCTTTTAATGCGACGTTCCTAAGATTCCAGTTTCTACTACGCACAGAAGTAACAAAAGTAAGCAAGGTAGTGACCATATTCATATACTGTATGGCGAAGGAAAATGTTGGTTTTAGTTCTACCTCTTTTTGATTAAATTCTTCCATTTTGGTACAGAACTGAGTATCCTTAAGCAACTTTTGTAACTCTTGAGCGTAGTTTCGGATACCTGCTAGATCTGACGTGTTTTCACAAGAGTCTGCCAATAGTTTTGCGAGCTCATCATATCGATCCTTCAAGTTCGGAAAATGTTTCAATAATTGATCAAAATATAGTGAAAACAAAACTTCCAAAGTCACAATATGCGCCTCGATGGATCGGCGCACTGGTTTTCCCTCCAAAATTTTGTTTGCTACTTGTTCACTATATATGCCACATTCTATTCAAGACTCTGGTATACCAGAGAGTTCAATAAAACAACCTATTGCTCTCAACATTGCCATTGTAAGATGAAGGTCTCCAGGAATTAGCAGTATGTTTTCCATTTTCTTTTCATGCACTAATTTTAACAGGGGCTTATAAAGACCTAAATCAACAGTTACAACTGTTCGTTTCCCTGGTGCGTTAAGTTGATGCCTAACCTTTTCAAAAACATTTAAAAATGTTAGTTGTACTGACGTGTCCATGGGTGTTATGTTTAGAATTGGGAACAAGGCAATTGTTGTTTTTTCTATGTCTCCCGGACATACAACTGAATTGTAGGCAGACCATGTTAAGCCATGCTTATTTTTATCATCAGCTATTTCAGATATACAACCTTTAGTTGCAAGTAACCAGCAGCAGTTTTTTTCCAAAGCCTCAGTTAAACTCTCATTGGATATTATAGGAAGAGCGATGTCTTTGGGAATGTTAGGCTTGGCGTTCTTTGTTATATAACATTGGTCAAGTGAATAAATTGACGGTGGAATTGTGATGGCACTTAAGTTATCTTGATTTAAAATTGCAATGTTGTTAATCTTCTGTTCGGTATTTTTCTTCTGGTAACCAACAAGAACAGTGGCATGCAGAGTTTTTTTCCCATCTGGAGTGTCTTCATGGAAATCAAGATTATCAGCCGCAAAATGAATAAACTCATTTTCTTGAAATTCTGGTGGAATATACACTCCGTTATTATCAGTAATTTTTTTAAGACGCTTTTGGCCATATTTGTTTCTATGATAATTATCTTGCTATAATCAACCAATAACCCCAGATTAGATAAAATGTTAACCGCGGCCTTACTTCATGTTTTTTTATGAATAGCAAGACCCAAACCCGTTTGCAAAGGTAACTCACGGGTTCTTTGTACTTGAGTGGATGATTTGGATTTTGATTGCTTTTTGGTAAGACACTCATACATAAGAATTTGTGAAAGTCTGGAAGCACGATTATCTATTTCTGATTGTCTTTCAACTACAGAAGTAACTTCACCTGTGCCACAAAGGCACCATTTGAAAAATAGCTGAAGTTCTTCGGGAACTTTAAAATCAGTATCATCGAGAGAACCTTGGAAAGTCCATTTTGGTGCAGACGAACAGAACACACTTTCCTTAAAATAAGGGCTGCCTTCAGTAGTACACCTAAATTAGTTATTTGGGCTTCAGTTTCTTGTAAAGCCGCATCTTTAGCGAAACTCTTTCAGATTCATTTTTTCTTTTGGGTGCAGAGAAAATGATTCCAGGAATTTCCTCCTGCAAAAATAATTTTAAATCTCTGCAAGACATAAGTCGCGTAATTTCAATGTCTATTTCGTTCGATTGACATATGTTTAGATCCGTATTGTGCAGGTCAGCCATACAACTTATATTTCCATCCCTGAGGAACGACTTTATACAGTTAAGAAACTCAACAGATGATCCAGTTACTTTCGATGATTCTTCAGTCTTATTTTTCTGTCTATTTACCCTTAAAACATTAGTAACGTTTTTATTCCAGCAGTTCTTATGATAGCATATGTCTACAGCGTGAGCATCCCCTGGACTGATGCATTCTGATAATCTCACAGAAATAACCTCGTTTTTAAATATTTCAACAGCTTTTTTAAAGAGATGACCCGACGACTCATACGAGACGTGTCTTAGTTGTTGACGCTTAGTACCTTCTTTGTCGCAGAAAATACTTTGTCGTGGCTGAATGAGCATTGCATAAGGCCAAAAAAAAATTATTGTAGGACAATGATAATTTTTAAATAACGTTAATAATAATGACAGTCATTAGGGTAGCGTCTTACATTTTTTGTGTAAAGTTATGTACAAATTCCACAATTCACAATAAGTTATGTAATTCATAATTTAATAAATAGGTCCACTAAATTTTAATGTATGTGTTTCGTTAACTTTCAGCACATTTAGAATATTCACCTTTACTTTTAAACATAGAATATAAGGCTCTATGTAACGAAATTTACACTTTAGTCCATTTTGCAAGGTTGATTCACAATTACTAAGTTTATTCGAATCACCAATATTTCTTCGCTCTGCACTCATTTATTGCTTTCTCGTTACCATTAGCAGAGTTGTGATAAGTACTTTTAGAAAGTACTCCCAGTACCCAGTACAAGTAGCCGAAATTTGTATTTTTACTCCCAGTATTAAGTACAAGTACTTTGAAAAAGTACTTAAAGTATTAAGTAATTTACTTAAAATTTAAAATTTAAGTAACCAGTACAAAGTAATTACTCCGTGAAGTACTCTAAGTACTTAAAATACTTAGAGTACTTTAAAATTCTCTAAGTATTTCTTTAAGTACAAGTAAAAGTATTATAAATACTTAAAGTCATTTTTGTTACTTGGAGTATTTTCAGACAATATGACTTTGTTAAGTATTCGGTAGTAGGTACCAGTAATTTTTAATTAAGGATTGTCTTATGCTGAAGTATTCCCTCTCTACATAGCAAAATATTTAGTAGTTAGTGGTAATCATGTTTTTCATTTCATCTGCATTTTAGCTTAGCATTTCAAACAAAAAGCCATTTTTTTTTTTCATTTAGATATACAGACGCAGTAGAGAGGAGGAGAAAACTTTCTGCACTTGTCTTGTGTGTTTTTAGGTAAAATTTCTAGAAAAATCTTTACCATTGAGAGACTGCATGTTTGATGGATTTATTTAACAAAATTATTCAAAGTATAGTAGGTAACCTTTTTAAATTTTATAAAAAATACTGAATATTTAAAAGTACTTGGAGTATTTTTTATATCAGAAAGTACTTGGAGTACTTTTTTAGTAACAAGTATTACTTATTTAGAAACAAGTACAAGTATCCAGTACTTTTTAGGCAACGTACTGGGAGTACAAGTAGAAGTACATGGATTTTAAAAGTACTTAGAGTAAAATACTTAAAGTAAAAATGTACTGATTACTTTACTTGGAGTACATTTTAGTACTGAGTACCTCAACTCTGACCATTAGACGATCTGAATTTATTCTTGTGGTGATTTACTATGTCGAATATAAGTTTTTACGGGAGTCTCTTGGAGATATGTGAGCCATTTTTCCTATTTTACACTATCAGATGTGGTTACGGTTGTCTTTGTATGCACTATTGTATATGTCTTAACTCGAAAACTGATGACCTTAATTTTTGCTATGTTATCAATTTCCTTCATCTAAAACAAAATATTTGACCAATATAGTATATTTAGTTTACTTTTACTTATTCAAAACTAAACATGCATATTCGAAAAACAATATAATACACTAAAATATTGTACTTACTTGAATCAATCGTTCGGTATGTGAGTACTGTGTGCAAAAAGTTTTTGTAACAAAACTTCAAAGTATGGACAGTTTTGCTGGTAGATGGATTTAAAAACCCGATGACGTCGTATACGTACGTAGATTTTTTACCATAATTTTAATCAGCATCATGAAAAATATCAGATCACAAATTTTTAAATTATTTGATAAAGAAGTGACTAATCTACAAGGGGGAGCATTCCTACTGGTACCCGGTGTATATTTTCGTTCATAATGAATTTATAAAAGTATTATTAAAAAAATGGTTGACCTATATCACGCCTAATTCATAGTTTAGCAGTATTTGTCCATCGGTGGTCTGTCTTCCATAACTGGAAAACGCTTCTAGATATTTTGACAAAATTTGGTAGTTGCATAGATCTTCCAAGATCAAACTTATGCAAAATTGGAAATAAATATGGGGAAGACACGAAATAAGTACGCACGAAAAGGAAGAGGCACGAAAGGGGGAGACACGAATTTTCTCAAATTAATCCCAGCCTAAGACATTACAAGTCTTATATTATAAAAACCAAATTAATTTGCTAATACATAAGTTTTTTTAAAATAACCCGTTTTAGTAATTATTTGTTTGTCAATGCCAACCAATAACCAATCCATATACAGGGTGTTCCAAAATTATGCGGCCAAACTCTTAGAGCGTGTAGAAGGGCTCCAAACAAAACGAAAATTATTTATCAATACTGCATATTAAAGGAGCTATAACCTACCTAAGACGAAGAGAATCAATTTTTTTATGCTCTAACCGAGGCTGTAACTCAGAATCCAAAAAAGGTAGGCACATCAAAATTTAGATGCTATTTTTTATTTAGATGCTCAACCGTGTCCAACATTCATTTTTGAAAGAACTGCTCAGGGGCGGCGCGTTTGGGACTTAGGTTAGGTATAATAATAAATATTTTTGAATCTGTTGGCGTTATTAAAAGTTTAACTTTAAAATTGGATTTTTCAATCATTATTACGCAAAATGATAAAAATTTGATTGCCTACTATAATTATTATTATTAAATTATTCTAATACACTACTTGAAGCCTGAAGTGCAATCACAATTTAAAAGTGGATTTTCTCGAAAACGGCGCATCCCATCAAAATGTGAAAGGTATACCATTTTTGTGTAATAATGATTGGAAAATCAAATTTTAAAGTAAAACTTTTAATAACGCGAAGTGATTCAAAAATATTTATTAATATACCTAACCTAAATTCCTGAACAGTTTTTTCAAAAATGAATTTAGGATATGGTCGAGAACATAAATAAACCACTGGGAAAAGCCCCAGCAATAAATTCTTTGCTAAGATTTTTTTAACTAGAGTAGCAATAATTTTATTTAGGTTCAATATATCTGTTCACTACATCAGAAAAAATCTCTTTACTGCGTCTTTGTATCTGCCTTAAAAAGTACTTTACTAGGGCACTAGAGCATTTAGCTATACCATTAAAAATAAATGTTTTACTAAAATATGCTGCAATAAAAAAGAAATTAAGTAGGGTAGTAGAAAAACCTTGCAATGGTAGTGAAACTTTTTGCTCTAACCATAACTATACTATACTGCATGTTGTGACGTCATCAGATGCAGTCGCAGACGAGCCATATCTTCAGATTCGATGATCTTATTAGCGGCCATATTTTTTCGAGGAGGGGAAGAATAATATTTTAATTTTGTGCATTTATTCACTTTCATACTGATCCAGAGGACGAAAAATGTATTATAATAGTAATACCCTGTGATAATACGTGATTTAAAACTATTTTTTAGGAAAACCAGATTATCTTAATTAAGGAGCTAAATAAATACCTCATCGATTAATTTCTAAATATAAGGAATATTTGAGGCGCGCGGACTCTAAAGAGGTATCTCATCCACATTTAACGAAAAAGTGACAGCGGCACATAATTTTCGCACCCAGCAGTGGTTCTATGATGCAAATTAAAGAAGTACAGATAAAATTCACGTAGACATATTATGTATTTCTAATATATAGATATAGACCATCCTACAGTAGTAACATAATTTGGTATTATATGTACGGTGGTAGTAATAAAGCTATTAAATGGTAATAAAAATCTTTGCCAGGAATGATATAACCCACTTTATACTAACAGTAAAGCTTATTTTCGGTGGCTAGATGAAAAACATTTTATAAAGTAACTTTACTATTGCAGTAAGGTAATGTTTAACAAAGCGAATTTTACTGCCCTAGCAAAGTTCTTGGCTGGCGCCTATTCAAATAGAGTTTTTTGCTGTAGCTTGATTTTTGGCTGTCACTGCAAGAATCTTCTCTCAGTGAAGGTAACGTCCAAATTTTGATGTACCTACCTTTTTCGGATACTGAATTATAGCATAAAAAAAATTGATTCTCTTCATTTTTGGAAGGTCATAACTCCTTTAATATGCAGTATTGACCAAATATGTATAGAACATTTTCGTTTTGTTTTGAGCCCCTCTACATGCTGTAAGAGTTTGGCCGCATAATTTTGTATATGTTATATATGTTCAATAAATCATTTAGAACTTGATATTTTTTTAATTATGACAAACACCAATATGATGATTGTCTATAGCAACACTAACATTTTCAACTATAACAAATGGTGCTGTCAATAAGTAAGAGTTGTAGGTCCACGTAATCTTCAAGTGTAAATCCTTTGAGAATAGGTAGGTACTATATTGCGGCCGAAAAAAATTTATCGATTGCTTTTTCCGTTCTAAATATGGTTCTCACCAGTGACGCATCAACCAAAATATATATTTTTTAAAACCAGCCAGAAAGTAGCACTTTCCGGCTTACTTTTAGGCCAGAAAATCGCTGTTTATCGAATTGCGGCCGGTAAAATGGTGGTTGCTATGGTGAGAGTCCTGTAAAAGTTTTACAGTTCGCTCACCATAGTAACCGAGTGTTTGTATTCTTTAAAACTATAAAATAGATAACTTGACATATTTTGACGTTTAGTTGAAAATGCGATAGTTATTATAAAATTAACGTCAGTGTCTAAAATGAGACATTTTTTCATTATTAACATTATTTTTTTTGCGTTACCATGACCCCGTGCACAAAATATTTTGCACATCACATACCTATTGTTCATACTGCCGTCTGAATTTTCCCGGTAGAAGATTCATTGTAATAAGGTTGGCTGCATCTGATATTTCTGTTGGGGTACAGGATAAATCATCTTCGCTTTCGAGACTTTCCATTATTATCTTATGTATTATTTTACTTTAAGAAACTCACAATAAACAACAAACAATATCGAAAACGTCAGTGAAATAGGTAGTTATTTATGCAACAAGTGCTCGTGTGCGAAATTCTTTGGTCATATCGAACGAACTTTCGTTCTCGATTACCAAAGTAGTATTTCGCACCCTAGTTACAAAAATAACTAATTCATCAGTATCAATGGTTGCGTTCATAAAAAACAACAGTTGCAGGTAACTGGAGTAGTCAATGATCAAAGGCAAAAAAGATTTACAAATATGAATTTAGACCTAGAAATAGAGAGGAGCTAATTGACGCCATTCAAAACGAGTGGAACAATTTAGAAAATTATAATATGCAAAATTTAATTAGTTCTATGCCTAGAAGCCTAGAAGATTACAAAGTGTTTTAGAAAAAATGGCGGTTCTACCAAATATTAATCTTTTTTATATTCCTTGTTTTTATTAAAAAATTAAATATGACCCCCACCAATGAATTGTTGTCAAAATAATTTAATTGACACAACTGATGTAAAAATCCCCATTTACAACAGACGTTTTTTTGAAAAACATACTACTTGATAAAAAAATCGATTACTTTTTTTCGGCTGCACTTCGACTTAAGTTTGAGTACTTTCTAATTGATAAACAACAAGTGATGTATTTTATGTCTGTACTCTTTCGAATTAATAATAAAAATGTAAATTGAGAGATATTTCTAAATTTATTCATATAAAATTATAATGAAATAGGAAATAATTATACATATATACACTTATAGCTATTAACATATCTAGGAATGTTATGACTATCATAACTGCCGCAGATGTCGGTTTGAAATCCGAGCTCGTAGAGCGAGGATTTTAAGACATCTAAGGCTGTTATGATTCATAACATCCGTGATATGTTCAATAGTTTATCGGTTTCAGAAAATAAAGACATTATTAATAGATATTACCTATTGATATTCTCTTATTAATAACGTTTTCATTTCATTAGTTGGTCAAGTCTGTATGGGTTGATTTGTCGCCATGGTTACAGTCATATTTTGTTTGTTTTTATTTGTTACGCTTTTTCATATTACATAAATGTTTACATTTTTAATGTCACAACGGCTACATAAAAATGGACCTTGGATTGCCTGAAAATACATTTCAGTTGGATTTCAGTACTTAATTATTATTGTTTGGAGTTTTCTGTCTGTTTGTATTAATAAATAGCGCTATAGTTTCATTATTTATTATTTCATCTGTTGTCAGTTATTGACAGATCTGTATTTGTAATATTACCGTACAAGTTTTAAATATAACTGTACAACTTTAGTTATGACTTGTTTACCAGCCTACTTTTGCATATGTAAACAAAGGATTAATATCCTGAAACCGATAAAATTATATACAAAAGACAAAAATTTAAAAAATATAAACATAAGTGATGTAAAGTGTAAAGGTTCATTCTTATAAGTGTTCCTCTAGATACACATGTGAACTGTTTTACAACAAAGAAAATTAAAAAAAAGGCAACTGTTATATTAAAACTCCACAACTCAATATTTAAGTAAGTCAATAATTCATAATGTAAAAAATTAATCCACTAATATATACTTATGTTCCATTAAATTTTAGTACAGTCAGTATTTACCTTTATTTTTAAACATAGAATATAATTTACTATATAACGAGGATTTACACCATATTCTATTGTGTAGGGTGAATACACAATTACTAATTTTATTCGAATTTCGATCACTAATATTTCTTCGATCTGTACTCACATGTTGCTTCCTCGTTACCATTAGAGAATCTGAATCTATTTCTTCTTGTGGCGATTAACTATATCGGATAGAAGTTTTTCCGGGGACCTCTTGGATATGTGTGAGCCACTTTTCATATTTCACTTTATCAGATGTGGTCACAGTTGTCTTCGTATGCATTATAGTGTATGTCCTAACTCGAAAACTGGTGACTTTAATCTTAGTTTTTGCTTTGCTATCAATTTCCATCTAAAAGAAAACAGATGAATAATATTACATATTTATTTTACTTAGATATCAAAAATAAACTGACACACTCGGAAAATAGAGTATAATACACTTAAATATTTTACTTACTTTAGTCAATCGTTCGGTATGCGAATACTTATTGTGAATACTTTGTAGCCATTTTTCTAATTTCTCAGCAAGAGATCTTTCTCTATCGAACACTGAGCTGAGCATATAGGCTTTCAGCAGTCAGATATTTGAATAATTATACCCTTAAATACTTATATATCATTACACTAGGTAGATGGATTCATGAGGATCAGTTACCTGAAGAGAGTTTTAAACCCTTTATAAAGTTCGACAAGTGTAATTAAATAATCATAAAATAATGCATTTGAACGGGTCAATAAACAATATGCTAAAGTAGTAATAAACGACGCAGTTTAAAAATTAGATTGTGAGACTTATTAAAATAAAATAATAAATAAAATTTCCAAAAATTTTTAACTTAGTTTTGATCTGAATACATGTAATATCCTTGAGATAAATAAACTTCTTTATTATTATTATTATTATTAAAAGCGTTTATAATGTGGGGCTGATTATTATAATGATTTATGAATAAATGATTTAGGCAAAAAGTGCCAAGTCTGCTTTTGTCGTTTCTTTTTATTGTTCACTCAGTTATTCACCCAAAAAATGTCCCAAAAATTTAGTTTTGTAGAATTAATTTGTTTTAATAGAAATTCTTAGAAAAATTACACAAAAACATCAGTTTCAAAAATGTCTCTCTATATGATATTATTGTTTGCTGACGAAGGATTTTAAAAATATTTCTAGAAATTAAAATGACTCATACCATTGAGTAAAAAATAATAAAGAGTTGCAACTGTCAAGGTTTCGAGATTTTACTATTGTATTTCTTTGCCAACAACTTCATGATTGTCATCAATTTTTAGTGCTACGGGAAGGTATTTGTAATGTGGCTGTATAGCCCTTAAAATTGAAGACAATCATGAAGCTATTGGTGAAAAAATACAACACTAAAATCTCGAAACCTTGACAGTTGCGCCTCTTTATTATTTTTACTCAATGCTCATACCTATAAGTTTCCTGTAATATGTTCCGTATTATTAAGCATTTGAGCGATATATATAACGAAAATACGTTAGAATTTGTACTTGTGCCATTGATCACTTCAATTTACAAGTTTTGTGCCAATTCAGGTATTTTCTTATTTCCTGGACCATAATAAGGTAAAATATGTAAACTTTTCTATATTATATCACTGGTACGTGTTAAAACGTAGAAAAGTTTAAGAAAGTATACTTATAATTATTATTAAAAGTACTCTTTAGTACCAGAAAGTAGGGAGAATATACGATTTCGATATCTTTTTCAGATCTTGACTTAAAATCTTGTTTTCTACGAAATTGTAACGATCGATCAATGAATATGAAACGTAAAAAAGTGAAAATTAATAGTTATTTATGTATCAAGGCATTAAAGTTAATCTTTTTATCATGAATGTGAAGTTTAATTGCCGAGGCCCGTAGGGCCGAGGCAAATAAACCACATGAGTGATAAAAAGGAACTTTAATGCCGAGGTGCATATTACATTTTTTTTAAAATCCAAAAACTATGAAATTAAGATTAATTAACTATTTTTTAAATAATTTTCAGTGACATTAAGAAATGTCATAATTATTTAAAATTTTAAGTGACCTTAGGAAACGTCATAATTATTTTTAAATGTCAAGTCGGAATAATTTTTTGTAAGAAAACCATTATTTTTAGCAATTATAATAGTGATAATACAATTCTGAATTTAAAAAACTGTATTTATTTACCTTTTGTTACAACACAATTATTATCACAATCAATAAAAAATTCATGTTTACGTTTATTTGTCACGCCGCTCGGCCAACTACAAAAATCATACAATAATAGATTACTTTAATGACTATTTCTATCACTTTAATGACGATTTTGAGGTACTTTAATGCCGATTTAAAAAAAAATATTTTTCTTTGGGCGTCTTTGTTATTGAAATTACATAATATGAGAATAGAAACGAATTAAATGCTCTAAAATATTGAATTTGCCTTATTCCTGATCCCCTTAATAATATAATTATTATAGTCGACCTTTTTAAAAAACCTTCTTTAAATGTTAATTGTGGCATTTCATAAATTATTTCTCTTCTTTTTCTTTTTTGGGATTTATTACCTTTCATAAAGAGTATAATGAGCGGCGAAATAAAACGTGCAATCGCATCGATAATGCATGTGCACAGGATCATTAGCAAGTAAAATAATTCGAAATGCTTTCATAATATTATTACAGCATGCAAATATGGAAGCAGCAGGTGATGTGAATTCAAAATCGTATGTCGTTGTTTAGGTACTTTGCTATTGGGTTTGACGCAAATGGGTAAATATAATCCTCGCCAAATATGAATTCCGATAAACTATAAAACTGTCAGGACCTAAAGTCGCGCGCCGGTCGGATATCCCTTAGTGGAAAATCCTAAGGTAAACTATTTCTGTCCTGTGAACAATTACCTGATTTAAGGGAAAGAGTAAAGGGTCATTAATTCCTTGAAATACTTTTGAATATGCGTAATTACAATGAGTCCAGTGTCGGAGGTTACTTTTAATAGTATACTACAGTTCATATTTCTTGAGCAGGAAAAAAATGCCGCATTTACAAAGCAGAACGCGGCCTCTTTAATGTTCGCAAAGACGCCGCCGCACGTGTTCCTTTGTCGCTAATTTTTTATCTGCGGAACAACTCTGAAGTAGACTTTACCTAATAATTTTAGAACTAGTTTTCATCTAGCCGACGACGTGGGTAGCAGTGATAGACTATATAGTAAAATTTCAATCATGGAAAGTTTAATCTGCCGAGAGGAGAAGACAACTTTTAAATGTGTATACCTATTTATTTAAACGTTTAAATAAGTATTCTTAAAAATTAAGACTTAATTAAGTATTGAATATTATATTTTAATTTTATAAAGGCTGAATAAATCTTGAAAAAATAATATGTTTGCTTTATATTTTATTTACTTGTTTCTTTTTATTTTATTCACAAGATTCTTAATGAACTACTTGAACTTTTAAACTTCTTGTGGCACGCCACACGCGCACTATTAGGTATGAACGCCACTGAATAAATTCAGACTGCCTGTCGGCCGTCCTACCAGTTGTAATAAAATCGGCCGCATCGTTAGATACTCATTGGTATAGTTCAACCTCCATATAAATCAAAATAGTTCCTTAATCCTTTACAGGAATTCATATTTGGCGAGGGGTATACTAAGAATCTAACTAAGCAAAGACACGCGGTTTTTATTTCACAGGTAACTGTGGCTAGGTTTTTCTGATATCACTGTATAAACTTACAAGAGTTGTAGAAATTATTTTTAATTTGTTTCTCAGGGTGATTCTAAAATGTATGGCCAAATTGATACAGCGTCAACAGGAGACCAAAATAGGTTGATTCAACCCAATTTACCTATATACAAAAATGAAGTTACAGCCCTTTAAATTTCAAATAAAAAAAATTATTAAATTATTCCCAAGTGGCTGTAGATATCTTTTCTAATTCAGTGTACATTCATTACCAATAAACGCCAATGTTTTGAGATTAACAGCAATAAAATACATTAAAGGGTTAACCAGCCTACTTGTACATTAAATAATAATCAAACAGAGAAAAAGCTACGCTGCGCTGATGAGGAGCAATAACTCCGAAACACGTGTCCGTAGCTGCATCATGTTTCTTTCTTGGGGTAAATGGCAATAACTTTATCTATTAATTAATAATATTACATATTTGCTACTGAGGTTAAAAATAGTTCGATGCATCTTCTTCATTTTTCTTATTTAATTTGCAAACTATTGATATTATCAAAAAAATAAAAGATAGAAAAAAGTTTCCAAATTAAATTATCTATTAAATGATACTGGAAAATCGACTATACGTTAACGCACAGAAAAATAAGGGTGTGAAATAAAGGGTGACTGCCCCTAAATTACCCCATCCCTTTAATGTATTTTATTGCTGTTAATCTCAAAACATTGGCGTTTATTGGTAATGAATGTACACTGAATTAGAAAAAGATATCTACAGCCATTTGGGAATAATCAATAATTAAAGTTTTTTTTATTTGAAATTTAAAGGGCTGTAACTTCTTAGGGGTGCATTTTTGTATATAGGTAAATTGGGTTGAATCAACCTATTTTGGTCTCCTGTTGACGCTGTATCAATTTGGCCATACATTTTAGAATCACCCTGTATAAATAGTATTCAGTTCTTCGCATTTATTTTAATAATGGTGGTTAGTTTTATTTACTTTGTTTTTATAGCCACACGGGTTTTTTATAACTTTAGATGTTTTTTCAATTCCTAACTTATTTTTACTCCACAGCATGTAGGTATTTATGAGAAGATTATATATACATAAATATATAGAATTTATTATTCTAAATTTCACTATCATCATAAGAGTCACTACATACATGTCTTTATCATTTTAAATAAATGTAGTTCTTGGAAAAATTGGTATTATGTATTTTATTGATACTGAGTGAATACTGAATAGTCACTATGTAAAAAAATTATTTTAGTGAAATATTGTGTCGAATTATTGGAAAGTATGAAATTGATTCAACTTTAATTTTAAGTTCCATCATACAAGGTAATCCATTATTAATGATTATGGTATAAATATTTTAAACAAATATATTATTTTTAATTCGGCAATGAATTTGTTACACAGTGCGTTCACAATGAAAGGAATTAATTCAATATAATCTGAACAACGTGGTTTTGCTAAAAACACTCAGACACGTGGCTTTTCAATTTTGATTTGGCATATTTTGAGTCATCTTGCAAGTCAATGTCAGTTCCGGTTTTTCCGGAAGTGACATCAACTTTTTTATTTTAACCGTAACAGCCTATATTTTTGTACGGATTTGTATAAACGACAAAAAGACGTTTCCAAAGACTTTTTCAGTCAAAATTTCACCAGTGTGGCATTATTTTGATCATTTGGAATCATTTTAGGGGGTTCATGCCGGTAGATCAAAAAATAAAATGAGCGTTGTGACAGTTGAAATATCAACTATGGGGTATCATTGGATTCAGAAAATTGTGTAGATTTCAAAAATGCAATAATATACAGGGTGTTCTATTTAAAAATCGAAAGTTGATATCATTTCCGGTAAAACCGGAAGTGGAAAAAAATCTCCTAATAAAGTGCCTCTTAGTAAGCATAATCAATCTTCCAAATTTCAGAAAAATAGCTGGGAAATCAATAGAAAAAAGGGGGAGTACCATGGGTCTGTGGCACCAGATATAATATAGTGGAAAAAAAGGGTATGTTCAAAATAATTTTAGTTTAAAATTTTATTAACGTAGTGTGTTCTCTCTGCCATCGTTTCTCAACGTTTGTTTGATTTTTAACCGTCAAATAATTTTAAACTTTTATTACCACTAGATTATATAAATAAATGATATAAAACCAGACACGACACAGGTTTATCAAAAGCTATTACGTAAATCACAGGTAACCAGCAACTAAACTGACAATCTCACGGCCAGAATTGGCCTTTATTTTACCATTTGCATTGCGTATCTTCTTCATTCCAATCATTCCTTAATCAATGGTTCAACATTATGTTTAAGAAATTCCCAGTTCGATCCTACTTACGTATTCTCTTTACAAGCTAACGCCACAATTTAAATAAAACTTTTTCGACTGACTACTAATTATTTTTGACTGACTACTTTATAAATTTTTCAGGTCTCGATTAATTTTAGCAGTTACCTACTAAACTGCGGTCACATCATTCACATCAATCTGATGTCTGATTAGGTACACACCTCAGTGACTAATTACAACGCTATAATTTAGCTAATCACCATGAATGATGCATATGAATTGGCAGCAGAGACTGAAACTGCGCTAGTAAGATTCGACGCGATCAAATTAAACAAACTATTGTTTGTAAAATACATATTATATTTTTGTAGATATTCGACATACAACGACGTTTGGATGAAACGCTAACAAAACATAATATCCGAAGAACGTCAACTCCACTTTCACAGAGAAGGCAACTTACTCCAAAAAATTTTACAAATCTGGGCGATTGCTATGAAAAATGGAGGTACTATCTAGAAAACTCAATATATTCACCAAAAGTTCGAGGAACTGATATTCGACCAAAAGGAATAATTTCTGGAAATCTTATTCAATTTACGGATACAAGAAAACGCGTTAAAATTGAAATGTGTGACGTAAATCCTGCCAATCAAAGATTGAACAGTGTTTTAGATTTAGATATTATAAAGAACCTGCGTTCGCCTTTGGGTAGCAAGTGTAAACTTTTATTACGGCAAACTGTACAACTTTTCCATGGACAAAAAAAACAAAATAAATGTAACAAATGTTGCAAGAAATGTATATGCAGATTTAACTTTAGTGTATAATTGCTATATTTATGCTTCTTTTAGTATACATATAAAAATTTAAATGTATATTTCCTTAAAAATAATTTATACCGCATTATGCGCTATAGAATATTGTAAAATTTAATGTTTTAGTTAAACTATATGTATTTTATCATAACTTTAGAACATTAAATATGTGTGGACGAGTGTGTGGATGTGGATGTTGGAGTCAAAAATTTACACTACAGGGTTTTTAAACACAATTTAAATATGTGTGAATATAAAAGTGAAAACAAATGATTTTTTTGCGTATTTATTTACAATTTCCCACTTCATTCAGAATATCATCATTTCGAGAAATCAAATAATAAATATATACAGGGTGAGTCAACGAAGTGACAAAGCTCAGTGGCACCTTTATTATCAATATTACAAAAAATTGTTTTATTTAAAAGTTGTAGGAGATCAAAAGCTACAAATGTTAAAATTAGTTTGAAATATACTATGATTAAAGAAAAAATTATTCACTTTTTTAATGTTTCAAACAGTATTTATTTAATCCCTACGCGTGTTTCGGCTCTCTAGGCCTTTCTCAAGAGTACATACAATACGAAATATACTGAGTGATTTATGAAAACGGGGCACTATGTAGATCAACTTTTTTTAACGGAACACCCTATCTATTTTCGAAAAATTGAATTCTTTATAAAATTCTTAATATTTTGTCATTGAGATAAAAAAAATAAATTGAAATTGCCAGCATTTATGTTACTACTGTTATATCGTCACTGACGTCACTGATTCAAAATTTGAAAAATTTCATTTTATTTTAATCTCTAAAATAAGCTCTATTACCTACTAGTTGAGACAAAATGAATCTATTTCTTACAGGGTGTTCAGAAAATGTTGACATTTAGAGGAAATTTCAAAGCTGATTATTTCCCTTATTTTAAACGGAATGCCTCATATTTTCAAAATCGTATTAGGACTATTGGTTCGCTACAACTTTTGTTAATGGTATTTGATATGTCCTCTACCTATTCTGAAGACTTTAGGAGATATTCGCATATATTTAGAATTTCACAGTGTTTGGAAGGGTATTATGCATTTTGATCACATTAACCATAAAGAAAACAAGTTAGAGACACAAGATATTAAATGAAAAGTCAATTATATTATTTAAGAAATGTAAGAAATTAATTAATTCTGTCTCAGCTAGTACTTAAAATAGAGCTTATTTTAATCTGAAACGAATGGAATGTTACAAATCTTAAACCAGTGACGAAATAACAGTAGTAAAATAAATGCTGACAATATGGATTTTTTTTTTTAATCTTAAGTATCTCCAAAACTATAAGTGTCAGATATTAGGAGAGCTCTCGACCAGGTTTTAGGTAGAAAAAATGAAATCTCTAAACGCTATTTCCAAACTAAAAATCGCCACCGGGCCACCGTTCTGGTAAGAAATCCAAGGTGGAGGGTAGAACTACATCGTAAATCGCACTGCGATTTTCGAGGCAGTAGGAGCAAAGGAAAAAGTGGAATTTTGACGTTTTGACGAATATTTTGAGGTTGGGTTAAAAAAAAATTTCCTGAAGCGGTGATTGTTCTCGCATCTCTTTCTAATTTTACAAATTTTACACAATCAATCCTCCGACACGGGGGATTGAAACGTTAATAACTTTCTTAATTCTCGAAGGATCGCTACGAAATATAGCCTAAAAGACATCCCGACACGAAGACACCTATAAAATACGACGCCACACGCTGACTCTCGCCCGGAAAAAAACCTTTGAGGCGGCAAGTAGCTACATAAAAAACTCACACATAATTAGAACTAGTCTGCTCACCATAATTTTTTTTACCGACTGAAAAAACATATTTTCACCCTTTTCCCAACAGCCTGAGACTTCCTCCATAAATAAAACTTGTTTCTTTTGACTCGAACTAAACATTTTTCATGAAATTACCCGTGTCGCGATAACCCGAAATTTATAGTACCTTTATAGTTTATAAGTTTCTAAAATAAATAGGTGTTCCTTTTTAAACCTACATAGTGTCCCGCTTTCATGTATCGCCCGGCATTTCAAACTAATTTTAAAATGTGTAACTTTTGATCTTCTACATTTACATAAAACAATTTTTTGGATTATTGACATAAAGAGCCACTGAGCACTGAGCTTTGTCACATCTCACTATTCACCATTCTCACCCTGTATACATATTACTTAATTAGATAAGTAATATAAACAATAAGTCCAAATTTAAACTACGGTGTATATTTATAGTTAAAATTTATTTTCTAAAAATACAAATACAAATATAAAGAAAACAATTTTTTATAGAATTTGAATACCTATATCCTTAGCGAACAATAACTATGAATATTATTGAAAACAGAAGTACTTTTAAAACAATTTTAGATATTTGGCACAATCTAATTATGCTAGACAGCACCAGAGGTGTCGCGATGAGTAAATTAGTTCCTGATGCACAAAAAATTAGTTTTGTTTTCGATATTCTAAATAGCAAACATTCTTTTATCGTTTATAATAACTTTATTTTTCCATAGTGCAGAATATTGAACTATAAATTTATTAAAAACAAATAAGATGTAACATTAGCATTAGAAATAAGACATATCAAATATTTTGGATATTCATATTGCAATGACATGAGGGATAACCTTTGGCACAATCCGTTTTTTTATTTTTTCTTTTAAATATGTAATATATGGCCCTATAAAGCAGAGATTGACATTTCTGTTTCGGTATGGCAGGCGAATTTGCAATTTTATTTGAAGTTGTATTTTTTATGTTTCTATTATTTAAACTCATTTCTTGTTTTATTAGATGACCAGAGATTATGCCTTGTGGTAACATTTTACTACTTCGAATGAAAGGCACTTCTTGGAGATATCGGCACCAGTTTCCGTATTGTGTTTCATCTGATGTACTTATAATTTTCCTTGGGCTCACTATTGTAGATGTTCTTTCCATTCGCAATTTAGAATTTCCATTTCTATTTTTTTTTATTTTTTCAGGTTTTTTTATCTCTTTCGTCTAAGAAACCAAATAGTTTTATTAAAAATAATTATACTATTAGAAACATGCAGAAAATATGGTACACTTGAATAATCTTACCTTAATCAAACGTGCAGTGCGTGAATACTGTGGACACAAATACGTATTCATTTTTCTAATTTTCTATGTGTGAAGAGTAATTCAGGAACGTGTTTCTCTAGCAAACACTAAACTAGGTATGAATGATAAATTATATATTTTCAGAAATATGTATCTTAGCTAATTAATATTCATAACCGGCTACCTTTAAAGGGATATATTCTGGAAAACCTTAAAATGCTAATTTAAAGATTTAAGGATTAATACTTATGTCTAGATCTAGAATAAACACGCCTTTATGAATTACCTAATTGGAAATATAATATACAGAGTGCTCTGGGAATAGTGTACACATGGAAAAAAGGGCAAACACACTGCTGAGACATTCGCCCAAAACGTTAAAGGCATAAATATATTTCTTTGAAATTTTTTAAAATAAAGAGTTTTTGAGAAAAGGACCTAGTGTTTCACCCTTAATCTTAATATTTATTTTAAACAATATTTTGATTTATTATATATGATAATTTTTAAATAACGTTAATAATAATGACAGTCATTAGGGTAGCGTGTTACATTTTATAATATAAATATCATGGGAGCTGGAAACTAGTGTTTTGTTCTACTTTACTTTTTATATAACCGCTGTATTCTATAGGATGACCCAAACCGTTTTTTGTCAAAATCTTAACTATAAGATAATAACGACATATATAGTATAATCCGCCATGTATCCTTCAACTAACGTTGTACGAGAGGGAGTATACAAAGACAACGAACACACACCCAATATCCGTATACGGTGAAATTCATCTCTCTCTCAGTTAATCCCATTGGTACGATCAGGAATCGAACTCGTAACTTTTTTATGAGAGTCAATACCACTTGCCCCTTGATCATCAATCATAAAATTATAGTTTATTATATTATTTTGTTTTACCATTTAACCACTTAAGGTAACATCTTAGGGAAAGAGTTATTATTTGTCTTCCCCCTTTATGTAACTAATAATTAAATAAATCTACGAATGAATATTATTCATAAATTTTATTTTTAAATTATTGTTTTTATTTTTATCCAAAATATTTACAACTAATTAAATATAATAAAAAAATATTGAAATTTTTGCAATTTTATATTTCGCAATATTTTGTAAATAACTTTTTCTCATTTAATTAAATGTAAACATAATTCCATAATTGTTATATGTAAGCAACAGTAAATTTTAATATTATTGTGGAAAAAATAGAATACTACTCATAAAATGTATATGTTTTATGAGTAGTATTCTATTTTTTCCACAATATGAACAATTACTCATATGGGATTAACCTTCCTAACTTTAATATTATTATTCATTATTTAATGTACTTATTATTTTATATTTCTGCGCTAATTTACACCCTTGTTCCCTATTTTTTTATAAAAAAATACATATAATTCTTATAAGGAAGCGACAGTGTTGTTTTAAACCAGATTTTTTCGTAGTTAAACAGAAAATGTGAATTTCAGTCCAAATATACCGGGTGACCAAGGATCATGGTAAACCCCCGCCATTTCCACAATTTTTGGGCTATCCAAATGAAATTTTGCACCAGTAATGTACGTCCAAAAAGACTCATTTCCATCCGATTTTTTTTTTCGACGGAAGTGATCTCAACTTTGGAATTTTAAATGGTATATTATTGCATTCTTGGAATACTGAGAATCTTAGTACGATAGAACTATTTTGGGGACCCTTTAAGCCCACTTGATTTTTTTAGAACCAATTTCATTTTTTAATCTAGAGTGTCATGATTGGTTTACTTTGGTTCAAATGTACTGGTATACAGCGTCGGACTGGCCATATAGTCGAGGTGGCGTTTGCCAGCCGGGCCCCAGCCTGCGCGGGCCCCCCACGTACCGGCTTGCGGGGCTTGCTGCCAGGCGGTAGGGCCGGTAGGGGGCCCGCGCAGGCTAGGTCCCAGCTCAGCCCTTGCGACCTACATGTAAACTAGATCAGATAGTTCGTTCATACAAATTGCGAGAAATGAAATAGAAAAATTCGAAAATGGTTGAACCTGAGCAGGCCATCCCTGTTACCTGAAACTAGTTTTAAAAATTTCTGAACGGCGATAACTTTTGATCGAATCAACTTATTTAGACGTGTATCATTATAGTCTAATACATTTGACATTGTTTCAGAGATATTAAAAAAATTAAATTTAATTTTTAGATGTTCTTAAAAACTCGATCGATTCGGCACAAATTCAAATAATGCGAAAAAGGTGCATTATATCGTCAGTCGTCAGTCTGCTAAAGGAATTAAGAGGATATACCGCGTATTGAATCGTTTAATTTGAGTAGTTAGTGTTATTAGCGCGTGCTAAAGCTTAAAATCATGGAAAATATTAATTACGGTCAGTTACTAACATCTTGTGGTGATAAAGTAGATTTTTTGTTAAAAAAACCGTTTAAAACATTAAATTACAACAAATTATTTGAAAAAAAATTTGTAGAGACCGCGACCGAACTTATCTTCTCTTGAAGCGTCGGGTAAAAAACAGAATCGTGCATTCAACGAAAGCTGGTATGACAAATATGAATGATTGGTTAACAGGTAGTCAGGTCAGGAATAAATTAATTTGTTGGTCATGTTTACTTTTTTCTGCAAAAAATTCAGTTTGGTGCAAAATTTCATTACTTTAATTTGAACAATTTCGGAGATAATAAATAAAAACCGTCTTCAGGGGCCCACATTTAGGGGCCTGTAGCTCCCTTAGGAAGCATTTTGGTATAGAGGTAAGTTTGGTCCAATCGATTTATTTTGACCTCGGGAATATGTGATTTCTTTTTGTACACTTATTTCCGGGACACCCTGTATGTATTATAAAACTTTAGGTGATCAACTTGGTAACGAAAACTTTTCTCAAAAGGTTTGATTACTTTTAATGAGCTATTATGCTATTAACACTCTTATCTTAAATCTTAAATATGTATCATGTTTGAACGGTTTTAGGCTATATTAATATATAAATTTGTTGTCTTCAAATAACAGCTTATTAGAGGTATTAAATACCTGGAAGAAAATAAAATACAGTTTACAGTAATAACATTTTATTGTCTAAAAACTCCCGAGGTTTTATAACAGCGCTATGTAACGGTATATAGTACCTACCTATTACTTCCACCATAATATTTTGCCAAAATAAGAAGACAATGTGAGCTCTATTATTAGAATTTAATTTTTAACTCATTTTGTCCAGCTTCAAAATAGGTACTTGATGTAATTTTACAGGGGCAACACTTTTGTTCCGTTATGTGTAATTTATCATATTTAAGATATTTATGTAATTTGCAGACTTGTAAATTAAATCTATTATAAAGTATATTTTTAAAAGCCCCTGCAATTAATTAAGGCATCTTGTGGTAGAACGCATCCAAGAAGCTTAAACTTTAAGCTTCTTGGAACACCTCTGGCAATAAAATTTTGACATCCTGCTTACATGCGGAAACCTTAAAAGTAAAATATTGTTGTATATATTACGCGTCCGTTATTATTTCATTACTTGAAAGGGCTATTAAATTTGTCTACTTATAGAATTTCAATGCTAAAAAAGAAATTCTCCGACAGAGAATATACATATTTGAGTCATAGAAGTCACCTGCACTTGTCTGCGCAGTTACAAGCAGTTAAAAAGGTAGCGAAAAATAAAAATAGTTGTTCTTATTGGCATTGGTTATTCTTGTAGTCCTAAATACGGACCTCTGGAATTACATTTTCTAGTGGTCTAGGTCTAGACAAATACAAACTATGTAGGTTTTAAAAATACATAATATGAAGTATATAATAATCCTCATTAATTAAAACATAATAAAATTAATAAAAATCCGTTTCATTTCATTCTATGTATACCTCCAAAATGCTCATAAAATACAATGTTAACTAAAGATTTTGGTACCTAGTAATTTTTTTGAAAAATAAAATAAAAAGTGCATCGTTGAATTCAGTTTTCATCGCTCTTTCAAAATATGGAACCAAATTCTAAAAAATTCAGATATGCAGGGTCTGAAAGCTTTTGTAATTTTTTTGTCAAGCCGGACCTGGATTTTCTTTCTTGTTAATATATGTCTTGATGACTCGCAAAATTATGCTGAATTTTTAAAGAAGTAGAACTTTACAAAAACTAAAATTTCCTGCTCCAATACCATGGGCGAAGTTACGGGGGTTTGGGGGAGCTAAGCCCTACAAAAACCAAATTAGCTCCCCAATTTCAGAACAGAAATTAAAAAACCAACATATTTTTTTTAGTTTTTTTCTGCAAAATATTGTACTATTTTTCTGTGCTTTTAATAATTTGTTTGCGGTTCAGACTTTCGACGAATACACGTTGCAAGCGTATAGAAAAAATAATACTTTTTATATTAGGGGGACTGACTATAGGGCTTTAGCCTTTAGCCCCCTCAGATCTGATGACCTTAACTTCGCCCATGTACAAAACTATAATTAATAATAGATCATCGCCTAACCTAAATTTCACCAGCCGCCACTGCTTTGAATGTCATTGTCTGTGGGTCCATTCAGAGTGTCTGTGGGTCCATTTAAAATAAAACAATTTTGCTGACTATCAGTTTACTATAAGTAACCCTGTCACTTATCTTATCTTAAGTTCCTTTTAGCCTAAGGTACACCTACTTGAATAATTAGTAGGTACCTATATAAACACTTACCTATATATTATCCTTGTATATGTATTCTTTATACAAGGATATATTATATAGGTACCTAATTCATATGATTCCTTCAGCCGTCCAGCTGTAGTTAATGTGATCTTCATTTTACCTTCAAGTGAACGAACATGCGATTCCTTCACTCCACAATTTTAGTCAAGTCAATATTTTTAATTTATATTAGCATATATAGGACAAAATATAGGTAGGTACTAATTATTACATAAAAATAATGATAATAAATTTTAATTATAATTCGCTCCCAGTAAACACGTACCAGACATATACCATGATATACCTCTGGTATATAACAATTCAATTAGAAGTTGCAGGCAATGTACCATGTAGGTACGTCGCATGCCTGTACGTGGTACCTACCATCATGTACACTTGAATGATACGTACTATGTACATAGTCCATGTTACATTCTAGGTACATACCAGTGAGTACTCTCATAGAATTTTACATCGAGACAGCAATGGATAACTTAACTTTATCTCTATAATATACTATAGGGTATATACTTCCAATGATTGGAATCCAATGTACTTTTGTGCTCGTACATGAGACATACTAACGATTACATATATTTCAAGTTTTAAAGATATAGGACCTACACCAAATCATAAAAGCTTTCACCAGCAATCGAACTGATAATATTGGTGAAACTGAAACCCTCCACTGACCATTAAGAAATATGTTGGAAATCGTTGTTTCAATAATTTCAAAAATACCAACATAATCAGTGATGTGATATAAATACGTGGCTCCCTATTTTTCGTAGTAGTATCAGTGGCGGATTTGGGGACAGGGCGACGAGGTTTTCGCCCCTGATCCTTCCGCAGCTACATGTGTACCATAGCAGCAGTCACCTTTTTAAAACAAATAGTTCATCAAAATTGAAAATATTAAAATTCATTAATTGATTCCAAAATCCGGATTTTTTTCGAAAATGCTCTATTCCAAAAATGTCTTGATTGGAACTTTAAATAAAGTGTTTCGCTTTATGGTTCCAAAAGAGTAAACGTGGTATTCAAAGATACATAATTATTTTACTCAACGTTTTCACCTTACCTTTGCAAAAAAAATTGGACTTTCCCCGAAACTATAACTTAAAATTTTTAAGGGCCAAAGGTATTATAAAAAATGTACTTACGTATAACACTTCTCTGTAACGAAACATTTTAAGGTAAAAGTTTATATAAACTTTTGTTTTTAATTTTAATAAATAAAATGAATCTCGTCCTAATTTAAATTAATTTAAAATTATGTAAAAAAAAATCGAACTCCCCCGAAACTAACTAAAAAATGTGCAAATGGGATGGAATCATGGACACTATAATTGAGCCGTTAATTATTTCTATTGGTGCTGAAAGCGATACTTCATCTGAAAGTTCGGATACAGACACAGAATTAGCTCTTCAGTGACTTCACTGATTAAGTAATAAGTGCTAAAGTATATTTAAGGACTTATTCTAGAGGTGTTTAAGATGACTGATATATTCACATTTTATTTACATGAGGGGAGGCTATGATATGTTTTTCTTAGGTTGTCTCAGGGTTGTCTACTATTGACAAAATATTGAAGTGTCAGATTTAATTGATCGTCACTGTCATTTATTTTTGGCTGAATTGCCAAATTTTTTACTGATAACATTGCTGTGATTTCTTTAGGGTCTCACTCTGGCAACTATGTAGAACCAATTTGAATTTGTGGTTATGTTTTTGACTTTTCAACATAACCTCAGTAATTAAAACAGTCATCCATACCAACAGAATTCAGATTTTCCAAAGCCTCCCCTCATGTAAATAAAATGTGAATAATATGCTATTGGTTCTACATAGTTGCCAGAATGAGACCCTAAAAGAAATCCAGCAATGTTATCAGTAAAAAATTTGGCAATTCAGCCAAAAATAAATGACAGTGACGATCAATTAAATCTGACACTTCGACAATATTTTGTCAATAGTAGACAAAGACAACCCTGAGACAACCTAAGAAAAACATATCATAGCCTCCCCTCATGTAAATAAAATGTGAATAGCATATAGTTTCTGAGATATCAAAGTGGCTCCATGAAACTTGCAACACGCTGTATATTTATATCATTAGATTCTACGGCGAATTCTAATGTCATTTTTTGTAGTATACCCCCTTTGTTAAAAATTTTGTTTAGGTTTAGATATTCACTTGTTTTAAATCTTTTTTACAGATGCACAATCAGGTTTTGGTAGAGTGTAGAGATTTAATTAAACAGAAGCAGAGTATAATTATTATAAGAAGTAATAAAACATTACCACTAAACATAATAAACTTAGTTTCAAAAATATACCTATCAAAACTTTTTCTTTAATGGCAACCGCTAAATTTGATTTAAAAAATATTAATAAAAGAATACCATTTTTGGGATGTTTATTGTTATAACAAAAATTACATACATAAGTACAGGTAGTTTACTATATAGTATCTACATGAATATAATTTTGGAGTTTTCTGTAAAAACGTAAATCAAAATGCACTCACTATATACACAAGGTGTAAAAGTTTACAATTTAATATTTGACACGCAAGACGGAAGCTATCCTTTTTAAATGTTAAACACCACCTTTCTATGTAAACTTACATTTGCATTCAAGCGATGAGTGAATTAATTCTTTCGCTCAACGACTCAAGTCAAAAAAATTTAATGAAAGCCACTGTCGTACAGAGGTAATATATTTTCTAGAAATAAAATGTACCTGTGCTATTATTGGATATTTTTGACAAAATAATTGACAACTAATAATATCCTATGGAATTCACAAACCAACATTTCTGCAAAATTTTATGGTATTAATTTAATTTAATTATTTTCTCGGGCAATTTAGTAATTTGTTTGACTTCTGAAGTTATTCGGAGATTTTCAAAAAGTTTTTTTTTGTGGAAATGAGAATTTAAATAAATGTGAATAATTTTTTTTCTATAACTTCCGGTAGGTAATGAGCTTTTTGAAATGTCTATATTGAATAGTTGCAGAGATATAAAACAAAATTATTAAGTTTTCAAAAGTTTTTTTTATCAAAAGTTCTACAATAATTAAGTTATGGAGCATCATACGAATTATGTTTATAAAAAAATTATTTTTGTGTGCTCACACAGATCTAAAGTTCCCTCTTCGGAAACTGGACAACTACGTACATGTCGAGATACATGTATACAGTATGTTAATGGATGAACGCATGAATTTGTGTGACCAAACATTTTTTGAGTTGGATTGTTGTTTTGGGTTAGCACCTCCTAGAGTAAAAACTACACACGTCAAATATTAATAAAGTGCAGAGCACTTTAGAAACAAGTTTTAAAAAATTAGGTACGGTAAACTTCTTTATTATCAAAATTAGAAAAAACAACACCTTAACAAGATTGAGATTTAATAAAATAAAAAATCCAACGAAATTGATGAAATAAGACTGTTTTTATTTAATTTTTTAATGATAAACAAAGTGTATATTCCCTAAAATTCATTAGACCGATTCGATCGAAATAGAGTTATAAGCAGTTAATCGCTAGTTATCAATCGGTTTTCATTGTATCAAATTTCGAGTCAATATATCAAAATCTAAACTTTATAACCTGATAATAAATAATAACCGGTTTGTGTGCTTGAATCGTCTTAGTGTTTGAATGTTAAACTGATATCTAGCTGTGCACAAACCACTTTAATTATTTGCCTACCTACTTATTTAGGAGTTAATATTTTTATAATAGTTTACCTAACCATATAAGACAAGCAAGAATTTTATATAGGTTTAAAAATGTTTTAAAGTTTTTAAGTGCTAATATTGCTTCAATGACTTTTTGTGTGTCATTAAGTTGGGTAAGTTAAGCTTACGTGAAGATTCCTATACATATGTAAAAGTTTGTCAAAAGGAAAATAAATGTATTATTATTAAATTCATCTGAGATCTCATTGGTTAAACTCGCTACAGGTATTATTGAGCTTATACTTTCAAACAAACGTATTATGACACTTGCAATATTAAGTAAAATTTCTTTTAATCTAAGCAAATTCCCAAGGTTCATCAAAAGTCAGTGTAATTAAAAAAGTTTATTCAAAGTGATCAAACACAATGGAATGAAAGAAATAACATTTTGTGAATGATAATTACTCTTTTTTGCTATGTTCAGGCTTATAAAGTGAAAAATCTAGCCTTACATAAATTATAACACATACAAACAACAAAAACAAAGCAATTGATAACAGAATAGGTTCATGAAGAAGTAAATGTGGTTTCCAGTTATAAGTAATTTCCAAATCTTGAATATGTGGTTCAACCAAATTAGTTTTCCTTAATTTTATAACAGTTCTTCCAATACTATCTAAATATTTATATGTTACTTCATCAGACAACCTTTCCATTTGATAAGGTGTACTAATTTTAATATTTGACACTCCAACAGGTAGAACAATAGCCGTTTCTAATTCTTCCACATACATATCATCGAAAACATGATCGATTATTCTCATGTTCAGTACATATTCACCAGTAGGCTTTTTAAACAAATATTGGTAGCTTGGAACACTGTACCCTAATGTGTAAGAACTTTGCCAACCACCAAAGAGAGGAAATCTTGGTCTCAGTTCTAGCTCAATCCATTCTTTGCGAGGCCGAACAGTAGATGTAGAAATGTTACCGTTACTATCTCTATAATAAATGCTATGAGCAGAGGCTGGTAAAATAGTGCGGTATGACTTAATGCTGTGATGGGCACTGCTAGTATCTCGTTGGTAATCATATCTTGAAAATGGACCTTTTAATTTAGCACCAGTATGACGAATTTCAAGATTTTCCTCGACAGCAATATTACCCCAATGAGAAATTTCAATTAAGCGTTCTAATCTAGTAACAGTTAAAAATGGAGAATTATTTTCATAATGAACGATCATTTGATCTTGGCTGAAAGGTTGTACAGTACTGTAGGGTCCATAAGTTATTGAGGAATCAGATTGGATAACAGGTTTCAACTTCGTGTAGTTTTCTACAGTTCTTGAACTAAGTGAAACCTCCGTTTTCTGCTTTGTTGTAACATAGGGAGTGTAAAAGTAATGATTACCGAAGTAGCGAACAAGCTGCTTATCCTTCTGAGTTATACTATTTGGGTAAGGCAGCAAACTTTTTGTTAAAACTTCTTCTAACACTACAGTAATTGCACGGCCAGCATCCAAGGGTTGTTTTAACAGAACACTATAAAATGTCTTATCTTTTTGATTTTCCACTTCTGCAGGTACAAATTTTAAATCATCCTTTACCGAATCTTTTACGTTCAAATACGATACATCTCCTACTGTATTAGGTTCTAAAACAATGAGGAAATTACGTACCGATTCTTTGCCGGTATTCTCCACAGTTATGGTAGAGGTTATTTTTACTAATTGTGATGTTAAGTCTATGGATCTCTCTACATTTCTATTTACAAGCTGATTGTTTATTTTCTGTAAGGCTGAGGCATATGTTAAACAGAACAACAATGCTACGATTTTATACATTTTTGAGACTTTCATTATACTGCACTAATTTTCATAACCACATCAACACTTTTCGTCCATTACTAACATTACACATCACCACTTTCAAGGACGCGTGATAATCCGAAACAGTTTTATCCGAATATTATAGATAAGATCCTTTATTATTATAATAGTTGGAGAGCACTCAACCAAAATTTCGAGTTATTACAACACGAGCAATTTCATGAATAATGTTTAGTTTGACTCAAAAGAAACAAAAGTTTTATTTATGACGGAAAGTCCCAGGATGTTGCAGAAAAGGTGAAAATAAGTTTTTAGTCAGTATAAAAAAATTATGGTGATCAGGCAGACTCGCTCTAATGTGTGAGTTTTTTATGTACTTTGCCGCCTCAAAGCGCTTTTTCCGGGCGAGTGTGGGCGCATGGCGTCGTATTTTATAGGCGTCTTCGTGTCAAGAAAATCAGTTTATTTCATCCCGTCCGGAAAGTACAACACTGCAGTATTCATATGCGGCCGGAAAATGACACATTACGGTATCAGTGCCGGCAAAGTACCGGAAACCACCGGAAACTTATTTCGAACCAATCACAAACTGTTATTATACCTTTTGACAGTTGTTTGACATATAAAAATCAACCGTAAATTAAAAAATAGTGTCAAATGTCAAATGACATAAGAAAATAACCAAGTGTCAAATTATACAAATATACTAATTAATATACAAGAAATGACGGGATGAAATAAAATATCATTCGACACACGTCCGTAAGGTGTTGTTCCAGCCTCGTAGATATTCGACTGTAACAAGTCACCTTCCGGACTTGTGACGAAAATTACTATATTTCATAGCAATCCTTCGGAGTATTAAGAAAAGTTATTAGTTACAATACCGCCCCCATGTCGGAGAATTATGTAAAATTTGTGAGATAATAGATAATAGAAAGAGATGCGAGAACAATGTCTGCTTCAGGAAATTTGCAAATTTTAACTCAACCTCAAAATTTTCGTCAAAACGTCAAAATTCTACTTTTTCGTTCGTTCCTACCTCGAAAATCGCAGCGAGACCGTGTTCTAAGTTGAACCCTCTACCTTGGATTTCTAACCAGAACGGCGGCCCGGCGACGATTTTTCGTTTGGAAATAGCGTTTATAAAGATTTTCGCACTTTCGCAATTGTCTCAATTTTTCAAATAGTACCAAACGCGTCCGGGCCGAGCTTATATCGCGCCTCCTTCGAGATGGACCGGCGCGGCGTATTTTTTGAAAACTAGCAGATGTGTAATTTAGAAAATCCCTCGGCTTAATCGTTTTTCTCTTTGCCTCCTAAGAAAGTTAGGTATGATTTTTTTTAAAAGAGTCTATTTTGTCAGATTTTAGCGATTTTCAAACATATACCTTAAAAACGCGCCACATACTTTCCCCTTATTTGATCTAGAAGATCTGGACCTGGACGGCGGGCAAGCAGAAGGAAAAATGAAAAACTTTTAATTTTAGGTCCATATACACTCCCCGGCACAAAATTCCGCCACCCTAAAATTTTGGTCAATTTTGATGGTTTATAACTTTTTTATTTTTCATCTGACTTTCATGAATTTTTCACCAGTTTATAGATCCATTTATTGTTTTTCTTTTTAATTATTTTAATAAGGCACATTTTTCGTTTAGGCTATGTTATACAGGGGTAAATCAAAATGTTGTTTTTTGTCGAAAACTCAAAACTCCCTGTGGGAAAATTGAGGCGAATATTTTTGTTTACAGACTGTTTGATGTAATCTTAGACGTATTTCGAACATTTTGTTTTTTGATTCATCCCATTATCTCATTTCTTCTGCGAGCAGCAAAATTTTAAATGAAACACTGTTAATTGTACTGGATTTTTAGTTAAAAATTATCGACTTTGGCTAAGTATGCGGTTATTTTAACAAAATGTTTGACAGTACAGATGAATCCAGGACATGTTTAAGGTCGCCGGATGGTCGTGAACGGGTATACAGACGTAGAAATGAAAGATATGCAAACTGTACCATATCAGAGCGAATGCAATATTACGGCGGTTCAGTCATGGTTTGGGCGGGTATTTCTACCGATGCACGTACCGATCTTGTTTTTGTTGAAAATGGAGCACTAACCGCCCACCGTTTCATAGAGGAAATCCTCCAAGAAGTTGTCGTTGCTTTTGCTCATGTTGCTTGGGTAGTGAGCGAATATCTGGATGAGATTGAAATTCCAAGATTGGAATGGCCCGCATGTAGCCCGGATCTCAACCCAATCGAACATCTTTGGGATCTTCTTAAAAGAGCAGTTCGTCGTCGTCCTGTGCAACCACTAACCTTGCAAGACTTACGACTGGCGCTGACAGACGAATATCAGGCTTTTCCTCAAGAAAGAATAAGTAATCTTATTCATTCGATCCCACGAAGAATGCAAGCTATCACTGCTGTGAGGGGACGAAATATACGTTACTAAAATGTTTGTTTTGGGTTAGGGTTTGTTTTTGTTAATAAAAATAAGCTTCAAATCAGCGTTTCATTTAAAATGTTGCTGCTCGCAGATGAAATGAGATAATGGGATGAATCAAAAAACAAAATGTTCGAAATACGTCTAAGATTACATCAAACAGTTTGTAAACAAAATTATTCGCCTCAATTTTCCCACAGGGTGTTTTGACTTTTCGACAAAAAACAACATTTTGATTTACCCCTGTATAACATAGCCTAAACGAAAAATGTGACTTATTAAAATAATTAAAAAGACAAACAATAAATGGATCTACAAACTGGTGAAAAATTCATGAAAATCAGATGAAAAATAAAAAAGTTATAAACCATCAAAATTGACCAAAATTTTAGGGTGGCGGAATTTTGTGCCGGGGAGTGTATTAGTCGAAATATGATTTTTTTTTAAAAGTCGATTTTGCCGAAAACTGTAGGTTCTTACTTTTCCGGGGGTCCTTGCTCCCCTGCCCGTAGGAATTTTTCGACCGAACTTTCAGGGGAGCTGAAGCAAAAGTACTACTTACAAAACTAAATATTTCAGAGAACCAGGAGATGAATGTACTAGTTTTTTTTTCTCCCGACCTACACATCATATCCATAACCCACAACCTTGAATTTTTTAGTTTTTGTAATTTACTTTCAATTTTAATTGAAGTTTTTGTCGTTTTAATTAGATTAATTATAACATTTAGAAACTCTCACAAACAGAAAATATATAAAGTTTTAATAATGTAGAATAGATTATTAAAAATAGACTTTCCATAATACCTGTCAAAGTGTTACAAAGTTGGTAGTAGAAATGTGTTGCTTAAACTGTATAGCAAAATTCGGTATTTACTGTTGGAAGGCCTATAAATTATATAGGTTTGAATTTCAAATTTTATTTTCACTGACTTAAACCAAATTGAATAAAAATTATTAAGGTTGTGCAAAGACATTTAACCTTCCGGCCTATTGTTTTATGGTTTTTATTTATTTCTTTAAAAAGAACATAACCTTTATACTTAAAATACGAAGTGTCAAAGTACGAAACATGTAAATTCCCTCGCTTTCTAAAACCACAATCTATCTAGAGTGTTGGGTAATAAAAAGTTACAACCCACGGATAACCTGTGACGTCATATATATGATCGAAAACGAATAGTTATAACTTTTTACTACCAGGTTAAAAAATGTTATCCGAAAGAAAAGAAAATGTCTTGGTAGTTACAAAGGTTAAACCTTGGTCTCGGTAGACTGGCATTTTGTTTACTTATCATACCCAAACAACAAAATAAGAAATAATTAATCTTGCTGGAATTGTTAATATGTGTCGCTGTCACCCGGACTATAAATAACTTTTAGACAATAAAAAAATCATATGAAGTACCTATTTTGCCTGAAATCTAATACTTTATTTAGATACTGAGTGACCAATGACCACCTGTGTATTATTGGAAAGACATTTCTTTTGCATTTAATATTTAATTCGGAAATCTATTGATATAAAAGAAATTTTATTCGGATAAAAAGTATTATAACTAATAAGAAAGCGGACAATGTGTCTTATTCCGTTCTAGCATTTTTAGTTCTGTGGCCGTCAGGCGACAGATGGCCTTGTACATGTTTCTGTTTCTTAAAAAAAATGGTAGATGTGGTATGTGATGTGGTTAAATGTCAAATCTATGTAAATTAGTGCTGGCCGATAAATCAAATAGTAATTTTGAATTACATTCCATATAAATAAATTGCCTCACAAAAAGTGTATTCATCCTTCATACACATGGTAGGTGACCGTTATTGTGCTGTTATGTAAAATATGCCACAGAATAAAAGTGTTGGGTTCAATCCCAAAGCTAATAATCACGTTAATCGTAAAAGAAAAAAGAAATTGACACGAAAAGCAGGTAGGAAGCATGCAAAACGTGCTCTAACAATCATATAATGCGTTTTAAGCTTGTAGACCTAACAGGTTATCTAAGAACGATTAAGTTTTGCCATATTTAACATTCGAGCACCTATTGCATGTAAGCCTGCAATTTATTAACGTTCACGTTCACTACTAGGTATTATTATCTGACTATGGATTAGTAATTTAATTAAACGGCATGAAGGATGACAAGCTTCAAATACAAAATTTTTGATAGTTTGCTATAATTATAGAGGTATCCTCAATCATACCAGGGCTAGTTTTTATTTAATTTTGTATGATATAAACTAATCAAATAATTTGAATTAAGTAATATCTAAATTGTTATGTGAATACTAAATGCTGACATGATTTTCACATGCTTTTATTATACTCTTATCTTCATCCTATGCGAATATAATAGTGCACTGCTTTCATAATTTCTTGAGAGATAGTTAGATAATATATGAAAATTAATATTACAGAATTTAATAGCCACGATAAGCGCATCACATTTAGTTACTCCTATTAAGCAATTCGTATTATATTAATATAAAATTATAAAACAGCCTTTGATGAAATAATATGCTGATTACAGGGTGATGAATATTTTTACAGTTGAATTTTTTCCAGCTGTAGTTGAGCTTAAATGAAAATCAATACTGAAAACGACCTAGGTAAGCTGGAAATGAAGATGAAGAATCAAACTTTTAGCCAGTGATTATATTTGAGGAAATATCATATTTTTAATGGCGATACTGTCCTTCTTACCTACATTTTTAATTTGTTACCTCTATTTTGACATTCCTGTTTTTCTTTATTAACTTCTTGACCCTCCTTAACACTTCCTAAATTACTTCAATATTTCCTACTAACTACCAGTGTGCACACACACTAAATTTAAATTAAGATAATTAATTCAAATATTCAAATTCATTTCGATATCAAATATCAGAACTCTCAGTGTTGACAATTTAAGATCGTTTTTTTAGCTTACTAGAATGTTTAGTATTGATTTAGTAAATGGCTTGACAATTATAACCCAGAATTGACAAAAACCGATTGTTTTAAAGACAAGTTTGACATCAGTTGCATATACAATACGCTTACTTTCCAGATCAACCAATTTGTGTGTGAAATAAATTTATAGGAAAGTGAGAGGTCTGCACATTGAGTGACGACTGGAATGTACTTATTGTCCGTGCAATGAAAGAATGACCAAAACCCATGCCAGTCTTCACTGCATGTATATGTATTGTGTAATGCTCTCGCTTATACTATGTCGGTTTCACACACAAATCGGTCTATTTAAAAAAAAAGTAAACTCACTGTTATGTGCATTTACATCTTCCACTTAACAAAACTTTTGTTTTAATATTTTAATGGTTAAGTAAAAAGAGGTGGTTCCTTATACTCACTCACCTGAATAGCAAATTCTATAAGTAAAATTAAGTTATCTGTCAGGGTTAGACTCCTCGATTCATATTTTGTAGTAAAAGGTGTGTTAATATATTGTTGAGAAAATGAGAAGAAATATAAGAAATAAACGATTTTCATTTTCTGACAATATGAATATCTTCTCATGAATAACAACTTAAAGCGTAATTAAACATATATAGCATGGATGGACTTAAAGAAACTAGTTATATTAGTTATTAGTTGTAGGCGTAAATTATTTGACTTCCAAACATTTTCGTAACCAGATGTATGTATATCGTCATTAGACATTGATAGAAATGATACTATACAAATCAAAGACATACAGCTACTCTAATTGCAGCAAAACATATCGGCTCGCATTAGCAGAGCAGAATATTCATTTTCCAATCCATTCATGTAGTAGTATTTCGCTTGAAAACATTGAAGCATATTTTAAATTTATTGATTTTCTTTAGTATGTTGTTTTTATTGGAATAGTGCTTCATTCAACTTCAGTCTGCAAAGAACAAAACGGTTCTGTTGTGTATTGAAAGTGTAGTTCTTGCAGACACAGCATTAACTCATTGAGCGACATAGCTCCTCAAGTCTAATTGTGTACTGATTAAGAGTTCATATTTCACCAGTTCCGAGATGTTACTTGGTAGTTCGGTCCCACTATGGTATTGCATAATCGCCAAATTCTAGCCTTTTTCGGTGTAGCATGTCTAATCTTTTAATACAATCTGTATATGTGACGTAGTGCTTTCACACCCTATTAAGTAGGGTGTTAAATATATAAAGTAACCGCCAATGCGTACATCGGGCCGGGTTGTTGTAGACTGTAGACTGACGCCAGAACTGGATCCCCCACCTTTAAATTCCTTTGTATCGTTGCGCATTCAATCTTTTACACCGTGAATAAGAAATATCTAGTTTACCATGAATTCGTTCGTGTATGTACTTGGCTGTCAGTTTCTGTGCATACTGATGTTAAAATTTTAAATTCTTGTCTCTTTAGGACTTATTAAAGTCTGTTAAATGGAGTCGAAATTTCAAGATCAACTATAAAACAATTTATTTATTAAAGAAGTAGATAGTGTAAATAAAGAAACAGTTTTAGCTCAATACGTATTGGGTATATTATACTATGATGAATTTTCAAGGGATCCCGCACACGTATGGAAAATGGCATCCTTAAAAAAAAACTGAAGTTGTAGTATTTTGCAATTCTTGACTTATTAACTGATTAAATATTTCAGTAACCAAAACCGAATTTTTAAAAAAATCTACCAACACGGTTTAATATAGGGGGCCATTGTTTTTTAATCACAATCGGTTACAATGGCATATGCTCACGGTTACAACTTAAAAAAATTAAACTCAAATAGGAACTTATAGATAATTATATTGTATGATTTCTATAGCCACCTGTTGAGTCAGATGACTGTTTTAGGTATGATATCACCTTTAGTGATTGAACTGAAAGGATTAAGAAACACTTTATGTATCAAGTAAATTTTAAGATATAACATGCATATTCTATATCGTTGCTTTTTCCTTTTCAAAGTAATTGCATTTTATAATTTTATTGTATTTTTTGTTTTTGGTATTAGGATAGTGCGGAGGATAATGCTAAATGTGTCATATAAAACATTACATAAAAATATTTAAAACTTATTTGTGATTTTCAGTTTTAAAAATGTTAGCGGTGATGGAGGCATCACAGAGTGCTGGACCTAGCAACTCTGCGAATACGGCGCCTCCAACTCCAGATAGTACAACAAATGCTCAAGAGTTCCTGTCGTCTGGCCGCACAGGGCGACGTAATGCCTTACCAGATATTTTAGGTATGTGTATAAACACATAATGGATGGTTATTATTCAAATCATGAAATATAATAATTTGTATTGAATAGTATACACCGTCATTTTTCTAAACGTACACTGCGTTGAATTTATTTAAGTTGGTTCTCACTGAATCTGGAAAAGGCATAAATTTAAAACTATTCATAGTATTTTGAAACAAAAATACTACATAAAGTATTTTTTTTTTAATGTTTTTCACAATAATAGCCTATAACAAAGGTAAATTAATAATTAGAATGTGTATATAATTCATATCTATTCACTCATCATTTGTTCCACAACCCACATTTCTCTCATTGAAAAACAATAATTTTGAATTTTATTGTTTCTACGTGTATATCTGCATTATTATTTTTTTATTGTTTAATGAGTAAGTAAAATCATCCACAAATATAACTTAATTGTTGTAAATCGTGTCCAGTCTATAAATATGTGCATTTATTTGTTGCACTTATATAACCAGTTTTTATGACCAGTTCTTAATAGCGATTTAGTGTCGGATTTAACTTTTAATATAGTTTAGAATTTGTAGATATACACGCTCCACTGGATAAAAGTATCTATATTTGTAAATTTATTTATTTTTCACTTATAAATAGTTTTATTTATTTTGAAAAGACTTTAACCATAGCCAGTGAATAGATAGTAGATAGATAGATATATTTATTTTCATATAAGTAATACAAACATAATAAGCATTTATATATATAGATGTTTGAATATCAATAACATACAGGGTGTTTAAAAAATAAAATGAATGTAATATTGTAACAAAAATCAGTTATTTAAGTAAAAATAAAAAATGTTATAGGCAAATTTTGTTTTTTAACAGCAAATATGAAATTTGAAAGTTGTGTCATACATTTAATATTTAGTTTTCATCAATAATCAAGCAATTATACAAAATAAGTAACATTATACAAAAAGTTATGTACTTTTGTTGAACGCTAATTAATTGCAGTCAAACGTCAACTGAGTATGTTTGCTCTCATGGCCAACTTCGATAAGTACAATCTCACCATATTTTTTGCAAGATTAGTTTATTCGACTTAAAAAAATTATAAATATAACAAAATATCAAATTTGAGTAACAACTTTCAAATTTCATATCTGAACTTCCATTGACACTAGAAACAACTTTTTCCTATAACATTATCAATTTTTATTCAATAACTGATACTTATTTACTCTTGTTACAATTTTGTTTCTTTATTTATTAACCACCCTGTGCATTATATTGACATTCTGACTGTGGCTAAGAACCTTTCAGAATAAGCAAAACTTTTTATAAAGAAAGAATGACTTTTTCTAAAAGTAAAAAATAAAAAAGTATGGTTACCTTCATCCACGGACACTATAAATTACTATGGTATTTAAACAAACTTAATCCTATTGGAAAATAAAGTAATAGTCTGTAATTTATATGCACATAACAATTAATAATACTATCATTTCGATTTATATAGAAATCAAATTACCTGCTATTGAAAATATAGAAACATATAGTACGTATTTCAGAAAAAAGGATTGTGTTTGAATGTTATACCTGTTGTAGCCTATGCATGAGCTAATTTTAATCTATATGAATGAATTTTTGGCTCGCTTGTTTGTGGCTTACGAACGATGCAATACAGCTGGCTGTAAAAATTTTTTTTCATGATATCAAAGACTAACTCCTAATAAACATCTCTATATATATATACTATTATACTATTACAAATAAAAGTATTGTTTTTTCTGTTGTTGTTGTTCTTTAGTATTTATATAAATTGATTACCTTTATTAGTAATTAAATTATATTGTATTATGGAATAATTAGATATGTACACATAGGCAGAAAGACTTCAATTAGAATTAGAATTAGAATTTGCAATAGATTGCCTTTTCAGTTTAGTGTCCAATAATAGCTATTTATGTAACCAATTATGAAAGACTTTATTTTGTGTAACAAGTGGAAAATGACACGAGTTGCACGAAATGGTCTTTCGTAACGGGTTACATACAAGATTTTTTCTAATTTTAAACATCTGAAAATAAAATTCTTTAAATAAAATGTTCAAAAATCATAAAAAATTAAGTATTTTAGGGCCAAATTATTAATAGGCTGTTAAAGTGACTGTTTGTTAGCGGATAGATAAATTTTATCCTTCTGTTAAAAACAAATTCTAATTATCATATTAAAATTAACTTGCCGTTTACTATCCTTTAGTGAGGTATGTTCTAGCTAGAATACTATTTGCATCACAACTTGGCAACAGCGTATTTTTGTTGTGACATTTCCTGATTGCGTCCGTTTCTAAGTTACAAAACTATGTTTTATGTCTTATTAATTATTAATTACTTCGTTGACAATATTCATTTTTGGTACCTAGTACCTACCTTTTCAATAGTCCCTACAATAGGCATTGGTGTTCAGTGATAATGATAATTCTATTTCATTCAACAAAAATTGTACGGTGTTCTTGGAGAGCCGAAATCTGTTAAAAAAATCTAAATCGTCCTAATAATTTAGATGATCCGCTCTTTGGTGGAGTGTACGAGGTTTTCTGAACACAATATTTACATAATCCTCTAGATCACTGTCAGAGTCCGATGAATCGGAAAAAATGTTCACATCCAATAAAGAAATGTTTCCTGGAATATCCATTATAAATACAATCCGAAATATTAACAAGCTTTGTCCAATGGATGACATAAAATTGACGTTATAGGTTATAGGTTCACATATATCTGGCAGATTAAATACAAACAGGCAGATGAAGCGGCTGTTAAATAATGTTCATGTTAGCAACATTTTATCTTCTAGTTACCTCTAACAGGGTATTTATAATTTCCATTTTTATACTAACAGGAAGATATCTTTATCATGGACTTTAACAGCTTATTAATAATTTGGCCCTTATTCATGTAATCATAGCCTTTGTTTCTATTATTACGCATTTAATTTTAATGCCAAAAGTGACATATGACAAATGTTATTAATTTAGTGCATAATGCAGCACATAATAGGCGTGTTTTATTGGTCTCTTCTCAATAGCATAAGTAGAACGTTGCAATAAAACGACTGGTAGAGCTAGAACTATGCTACTCATTTGTTAAACATAACCTATTTTTAATATTTTTAAAAATTTAAAAATGGAAGAAAGACAAACCATTTAAAGAATATTATTAAATTAAGTATGCAAGACATAAAAACAAGGAAGATATAACCTCATATTATAACCTTCAAACTTCAAAACTGTTAAAAATAGAATCGTCTTTGGCGCCTTTATTCTCCCCTCCATATGCTGCTTCGTTTTCTACGACGTTCAAACTGCGTAGCAAAAGTTCGAAGAGAAGAGAAATAAGTAACCAATAAAACGGGTAGAAGTAAACTTCTGGAAGTAGTAGGACGCCAATAAAACGCACCAAATATCATGGCAAATTCAACAAATAAAACTTCTTCAGGAGTTAATTTGACAAATTTCACAAATTGTATAGATCATATTTCTAATTAAAAAATAATAATTCCTATAAACTTGTATTATGTTTTGAATATACGTTGTTCCTATTTCTTCTTGAGAGTTCTTCATTTTTCTTAACTGGTGATGTAACGAACTTTTCCTCATCAGTTAGTTTTGAAAAGTGTAATTTTATGTCAAAATTAGAAAAATGTATTTATTATTAAAACAGAAAAACAGAGATTTGCATAAATAAAATATTTTGTAAAATAATACAGTAGAGTCGCGATTTAGTGAACTCCGCTTCGTGTGAACTACTCCGTAGAGTGAACACATAAATTTTATCATTGCGTAGCGATACAGTGAACACGCATTTTCCATAAAAATGTTTTAAAAGTTATTTTATATTTTTTTTAGAAACCTTTAATTAGTATGTACAAACATACATAGTATTATTATTTTTTACAGAATAAACTTTATTTCTTTGAATAGGTGCCCTTAATTTCAAACCTCGCAAAAGTGAACACCCCCAAAATAGTGCAATCACTTTGCCAGAATTTGTTCACTAAATCGCGACTCTACTGTATTTAGTAGTACTGTTGCAAATGTGAGTAGTATCTATTTCAACCTTAATTAACAATTATGAAGTCTTTGAACATATTTGATATTGATTACTACTATAGTTTTGACTTTGTGAATTTCGTTTGAAAATTACTGTTATACTTTGTACAGTGGAGAGGAAAAAAACATTTATAGTTTAGTTGACATCAAACTTTTTTAATTTTTTAATAATTTACTATTTTCGAGGTCTTAATTAATTGACACAAAAACAATTAAAAATAATAATATTGCTTTTAGGTCAACATGCCATAGTTACAAGCTCAGATTTGCCCTCAAGATTACAAGCTCTTTCCACATCTGACAAAACAACAGAAGATCAGCGTGATAAGCCAGGGAGCAGTAAAAGCTGAGAAGTAAGATGAAAGATTACGGGGGGTTTTGTAACTTATTTAAATTTAGTTAGTCAAATTGGTAATATCCTTTGAGAGAAGAAGTACAAAACTTTAGTTTTGGTATATTATTCTTGATGTTTTAGAAGTGTAATCTCATGTATTTAATGGCCTAGCCTAGAATACTCAACGGCTATATTATTTTTGTGAAATAAAGTTGTGAATTTAAGAAACGTGAACATCAAATGATGAAAATAACATTTGATGTGTACACAGCAAATATGGAGATTTTACTATTTTGTATAAATTGTTCTATTTTATTTAAAACGTTTTTCTTGTACAAACAGTTACGTTAATATTCACTTATTAAACCACGTAGTTTATTAAATTGCGTAGCTTAATTATTAACGATGCTTTCATTATAACTACTTAACAGAAGTAATTATGTGAGCGACTTCGTTTTATAAATTTGTAATCTAGATCTTGTTCCCTGTATAAACTGTAAGGGATTGATGAAACAAACTGACTCAATTATTTTAACTAAATGCAAAGGTGGTACAAATACAAACCATAAAGAGTAATTTGATAGAAGAATTTTGTTCTTAACTAGACCTTATTTGTGCACATGTATTTTTGTCAGTTGAATAATACATAAAAGATTTATTTTAAAATGCTTATACCCTGTTCTGATTGTCTTCTTGTCTTCAAAAACATAGTATTAATATAGTATTATTGATTACCAGTTTCTACTACTAGTATAATAGAATAATGCTGGTTCTGAGATATTGGTGAAACTTCTGTAGCATTTGTTCACAGATTGTCAGTGTACTATTTTCTATTAGGGTCAAAATGCTGTATGATTCCTTACTATTTAATTTTACAAACTATTTGAATTTATCCCAATGTTTCTAGGGTTGAGCGCCACCAAGCCCTATTCACTATGTGTAAATAAATATACCTAGTCGAAATCATCTTTAAATGAGTGAGAACTTTTAATCACCTGTGACTGTACATTACAGTATAAGGGTATCTCTGTTTTCAATAGGCTAGAATACCAAGGCAACTACAATCTAACTGGCAATGTTAAAATCAAATTATATACATACTTTAAAATTCCATTTATTATTATTAAGATGCTTATAATTTCTGGCACCTGTATTTGTTTTTGCACATCCTGTATTGTATTTCAATTTGAAGTACAGTGAAAGCTCTCTTTAGCGGACAAAGAAATTGGAACCGACAGTGTCCGCTTAGTAGCTGTATTAGTTTTATTTTTGCCAAAAATATGCATGGAATTAAAAAACACAACCAATGTATTTGATGGCGTCCTGCCAGGGTGTTTTTTTATTTCTCTAGCTTACAAAAATAAGGGTGCATTGGCATTAATTTTTATTGTAAGGCAGTAGTTGACATTAGAATCGTCTTGATTTGTATTAAGAGCGGCCTATGTAAGATACTTTGATAAGAAAATACTTGTCATCTTTTTCTGAATGGATACTACCATAATGTAGGGTCATTCCAAATGTGATTTTGAGGTTTTATGTGTATAACTTCATAATCGTGCGAAAAATTGTTAAAAAATAATTTAAAAGCATTATACCTTTTCTAATGGAACGTTACTTATGCTGTAGAAATTAATTTCAGTTGTGTATTTTTTTTACATTATTTGAATTCGAATATCTATATTTTTTATTTTTAATGCATATTCAATTTCATATCAACAATTATTCGTAATTTTGCTTTCTGGACGTAAAAGGTATCTTCCCTTTAATTTATTCCATAAAGTCAATGTTGGAATGCTGTATTTTCCAACTGTCGCCCTCAAAGTTTTTTGCCGATTCAGCATTTTCTAAATTACATGACATATATAGTTTCTGTAACGGATTTGGTCGTATTTTTTATATACATTTGCATTGTAAATAGAAAAATTTGATTAATACTTACAATACAAAATAATTTTGAAGTTATCTGCTGCAATATATTACCAAACTTCTATGTATAAAATCATATCTATATATAAAATCATAATTGTCTAATAATTACTAGAAAACATACGGGGATTTTTTATCAACCATATTGAGAAACCGCAGGATCATAATATTTCTCAAAATGTAGTTTTTCTTATATACCTTCACAATAGAATACGGTTTTATTTTTGTCTGGGGTTTTATGAATATAAACATTATAAACCATCATTAAAAATCGGGTACATCTAGAAACAACTTATAGAATGTTTTAAAATACAAAAAATGTCAAATATTGCATTTGTTATGACCCCGGATTACTGTGCATTGCAAAAAAATTCTGCAATATCCAAGTTGAACTAAGTATATGAGGATCATAATTATGGGTTTTTATTTGAAATATTGTTTGGAAAAGTTTTGAATTAAAACATTAATATTTTCATAAATATGAAATATAACTCCACAAATTTTACAAACAACTAAGACTTGGGTGTTTTATATTGCGACTTTTTCTGGCAATATATTATCGATTAACACTTTCACTGCCACCTTATGGATGATATGTAACCTCAGGAGCCAATTTGTTTTTAACCAATAAAAGCTATAGGACCCAAAACGCGCGAACCATGTTGCCTGCATGTGGTGAGAATTGGTCACACCACACCACGGGAGCCGCGTTACTGGCAGTAAAAGTGTTAAGCAGAGTTATGATCGAGATAATAAATATGGGGCCCTTAGAAAAACCAAAAAACCATCAGACAATCAACCAAACTGTAAGAATCACATTACCATAAGATCATAGGTGTACATCATTTTTCACGAGAAAATAAATCTAAGTAAATGTAGTATATGAACAATACATTCGTCCATTTTGTATATTTTTAAAAGTAATCTGCATTGCTCCCCATATCATCTCTAACCTTTACTTGTAGCTTCATATCCCCACAATGACAAAAATAATTTCCAGTAATTTCAAGTCACTTGTAGTAGCTTATTAGCTTAGGTATTTACAAAAAATGTGAACTTGACCCAAACACAAAGGTGTAATGTTAACAAACTGTTTACTTTTCCATTCTCTCATTAAGTAGAATATATGAGCAAGGAAGTATTACGATCTGTGATTAATATTTTAAATTAGAGATTTAAAGCGGTTAGACCTTAATCTATTTTTTTTAGATGAATAATTTCAATACTTTTTTTTCTTTGATTTTATGTTGCATATATTCACGAACATCAGTAGCATTAATGCATATTTTATTTATTGTTTGACAATGAAAGAAAAAAGACTATCTTAAATTGTTTTTAAGAAAAATCAAAACCTGTCTGTTCAGTTTAATTAAAAAGGCAAAAAGATAAAAAGTACCTCGTGCTTTATAGCCCGAGCCCGAGAGCTAGCGACAGTAAAGAAATGACAATCTGCTCGTCGTTCATATACTAATATTTATTTCAATTTAGTTAAGTGGGTCATGAAAAGGGACAGCTTACTACAGTGCATCTCTAGGACTTTTATTGTTGGGCGCGTTTATAACGTGCAATAAATAATTGGAAAAAAAATTATTTTCTCGTCATTGACCTTTCACGAACTTGTTAATTAGCATGAAATAATGTCAAGAAAAGTATTGCTGACATCTTCTTCTTGCCCGCCGTCCAGGTAAAGGGAAGGGCTCCGGAACAAAAATCGCCTCTTTTCAAAAAATCTTAACTTTCTTGGGAAGCAAAATCGAGAAAAATGATTTCGCACGACGATTTTCTAAATTGCATCTAGTTTTCAGAAACAAAAAAAAAATGTTTCGTCGGTTCATCTTCAAGAAATCGCGAGTTATTAAGCTCGGAAGAGGGACGTGTCTAGGAGATTTCACAAAATTGAAAAAATTACAAAAACATGAAAACTTCAACCAATAAAATATTGTAAAAATAAAATATCGTAGCCACACCGTCGTTCTGGCAGGTAGAGAGTCCGAGTTAAAACTACATCGTGAATTGTGTGGTCCCGCTGGAATTTTCGGCTCAAGAGATGCGGATGAAAATAGACGATTTTCACTGTCGATCAGAAACCGCCGGCCATTTTTTTTTAAAAATCATCGTCTTGCAGTTTTACGGAACCGTCCGATACGTAAAAAAACAACAGAATTTAGAACGAGGGTACCTTATCGGCGTTTGTGAAGAAACACTCTTGACAAGCGTTGGTCCCCTACCTATTTGTAAGCAGTCTCTTTTGGTGATGTACACGTATAAATTGACGACCACAGGTATACTCTGATCGACGAGCAAATAAGACCGTAAAAACTGTCGCTAGATCTCGGACTATTACAGTAACTTATTTTAGTTAAATCCTCACGGACATACGTAACATCCATTATAATATAGTATATTTTATTATTTTATGGTCTTTCGACGAACAGTATTTTTTCTTCGTTGTTTTGTCACGTGTTAATTGCTAATATGTGTAGACCACAAGGTATTACGTTTGTACAGTAAAGCTTCGTTAATCCGGACTAAATTGAAATATCACTTATTACATTATGTACCTCATAATCCGGATCGTAACGCATTTTGCCGCGCAATTCGTGCTATAACCTCGTCTAAATATGTACATAGAATTTTTGTTTCTTACAGTTTTATATTTAGGTTTGTTTGTATTTTGTTTTTGAGTAATAAAACTTTATTCTGCCTATTATTTTTTAATTTTAAAAAATGTTTCCAATAATCCGGATTTTTCTCTAATTCGGATCGTCCTGGTTTTAATTGATCCGGATTAGTGGAGCTTTACTGTATGTACAATATGATATTCCACAATATAACTTGATTTCATGCGGATACTGGTCCCAGTATCGCTATCCTGAATCTGTGGAAGCCTTTTTAGATCTGATCGAGTTTTTTGCAATTTTTCTAAAACGTACAGGTATCGAGAAAAAATTGCATTATTATTTTTATATTATCATTCTAAGAGGGAAGTATATGACTGGCTTTTCAGTGCAGCATAATTAAGTTCACAATAATTTATTTATTTAATTTATAATTAACAATATCGCTTAATTATACTTTTAAAATTACCCAAAGAACAATTGAACATGTCCAGGCTATTATTGATGAACCTCAAAGTTCTAGTTATTGGCGAATTTATTCCAGTTTGTTAAATAGAATTCAACATTGAAACTGACATTGTTTCTAAGCAAACGTCTACACCCTAAAATAATTTAATGCTGACTAATGTAATAAAAAGAATCAAATTGCATTTGAAACTATATTTTTACCTGAATATAAATCTAATATTTAGAAATATTCTCGATAACATTAATATTAATATTTGATGTAAAGGTACATACTGGCGTCAGTTTAAAGGTGCCGTTGATTATTAATTCTAAATATCTTATATATTATCATGAGGAACACTTTTTTAGTATTCATCTCTCTGAGTAGTTTATTGCTGATAAAGTCTAGTGCTTCTGCGTTTCGCCCTAAACTAAAAAAGAAATGAAGCAAAAACATTTCAAACAGTTAATTTTTCGTAAAGCACTAATATTCGTCGAGAATAAATTATTCTGAGAAATTGGTAGCAAAAAAGTGATGATGTGTACTGTTGTGATCACATTTCATATTAATGCAACTTTAAGATTATATTGGACAGTTTATACACTTCTAGACTGGGTATTAGTTTTTTAAATATAATCTACCACTGTTGACAATTGACAATAGATCTGACTAGATCTTGAATCCTGTTTATATAAATATGTAGTTCGGCCTGAAACTGTATTATAAGTTTTACTGTTAGCAACGACGATTGTGATATTAATTTATTATTTATTCTTAACTTAAATTTTGTTTGTAGAATTAAAATTTTTATTGTGTGATAATTTATTAGTACGTTTATTAGCTTTAAATTGAGTATCTATATGTTGGTTCACAGTTGATTTACAATTATATTTTAGATATGGAATTTGAAGAGAGGAAAAATATGTTTTCATTCGTTTATTGCATTAAGTTTTGCATTTGATAAATTTCTTGAGAAATAAATAATTCATAAAACACATGTATTTCATATGCATGTTTTTTTTATATGCAAAAATTGCAAATAATTCTAAACCTAAATTCTTTATGCTTTGAATTTAATTTATTTAGAGAACTGTAAATAAAATAGTATTACAAAACTGAAAATTGTATCTGTGCAGCTTATTTTCAGCTGGTCAAATTAGCAGCTCAAAATTATTTGCACCTAGTCATTATAAAACAAATAACCACCACAAAATTGTCAATAAATATATTTGTATAGAATCACAATAAATAAATTAATTAAAATATGTTTTATTGCCTGTTTTGCCATTTAAAAGGTGTTATTGAGCAACTGAGAGTCTTTTGAGATTCAATTCTGTCGATTTCATGTTTGGATCTATCTGGAGAGCTTTCTTGTACATCTCTCGAGCTTTTTCAATTTTACCCCACCTATGATATAAAACGCCTACAAAAAAAAAAGTTATAATTATTAAACAGGCAGACTAAACTTCTACATAATTACATAGCCACTTAGGAGAATACTCATTTTAAACAATATGAAGTTATCTATTTCTTTACTTCAGTATGGTCCACAGCTTTAAAAATATGAGTAGCAATCGGCTCGATGAGGCTGGCTTACATGCAAATTATGCTGCGACTCTTATAAACAATTTATCACCATATAATTGCTTTTATGCTTTTGTTGATGATGAAATAATTGATGACATGGGGATACAGACTAACTTGTACGTAACACAGGTATTGTGTGATATAGATGTAAGCAAAGAATCAAGACTTCACAGATGGGTTCCAACTACCAAAAAAGGAGATGATATGATTGGGATTATATCCTACATAGGTTTGATAAAATTGCTACATGGGTTGGTAAAATAATTCAGTGGGCTCATTCAGCAATTTTTTTTATTTATTATTTCGAAAGAAAACCCTTGAAATAGTAGCTATGCAAAAAATCAGAATTTTATTTTGATGTTAAATCTGTTAAGTAAATTAAAATAACGACTGCGTGAATCTAAAGCGTGAAGTCACTGCACGGTTGACGACAGTGTGCTATGGCCTTAATAAAGCCAGGCTGTACAGACATTTTAGCTAAATACACTCAAATGCAACACCACACAACAATCCAGAGCACTCAGGCATAAACACAACTCTCAAAAAGCCACAACTGAGAAGCGATACTGACAGCACGTCTATCTTAACCGTGTAATGACGTGACACCACTCTTAAGCTGAAATGCTTTAAATATCTCAGCTATAAAAAGCTATCATTCTGAAATTTTTATTTTTAAAGTTAGACCTAATGCTGTAAGAAAATGTAAAAAAAAATCATTGAATGCATTTTAGTGAACGACCCGACCCTATTGATAAATATTGGAGTAATGACAAGTTGTTCAAAAATTCCATTATTCCAAAAATCAGGTCAAGAAATAGATTTCAGCTGCTCTGAGAATGTGACACTTCTCTGATAATAAAAGTTGTCCAGAAGGTGACCGGTTATATAAAGTTAACCCATTATTAGACAAACTTGTGAAAAATTTTTTTGAAACGGAATTTATTCTCCTGAGAAAATTGCGCCATTTTATCTCTGTAATATAAGATAAGTCAACCTATACTAAATGTCAATTTACGTCATATTGACGTCATTCTCTCATGGGAACACATTCCCTAGTTTCAAGAATAGACCCCTAGGACGTACGTTTTGTATCGATGAATATTCCCCCTTTCATGGTCGTCTAATCATGAAGCCAATATATACCTCAAAAGACCCATAAATATGGAGGTAAACTATGCAGAGATAATGGTTATACCTGAAACGTCAAAATATATGGTGGCAAAAAAAAATCTGAAGGTAACGCTTCTGTGCCAACAAATGTAGTCACCAATTTGTCGGAAGATCTGCTGAATGCAGGTAGAACTATTATAGCTTATAACTTACAAGCCTCGAGTTGGCAAATATTTTGCTTGATAAGAAAACTCATTACATTGGGATACTAACGGCAAATCGGCGAGGAAATGGTAATTGAAAAAAAAAATGAAAAAGGGGGAACTTTTTAGACTAGAAAGCGGAAAAGGTATCTGTATAATGAAACTGAGTGGAGAAATAACAAAAAACCAGGTGAAAAAAGTTGTCACTGATATGATAATATCAAAGCGTATTCAACTGCCATGGCACCACAGAATTTTTATTTGACGGGCGTATACGACCACCATGTCAGTCAACCTGTTAACATCTAGATCCTTTACTGGCAGCAGCACAGTAACCAGTTCAATGTTTTCTGTTGAAAACGTTTTGAAATTTTCATTTCATTCTGTTTCTATGATACGATTCTCGCCCACAGCAATAAAAAGGGTAGGCTTAAAAACATTTTTACAAAATACAAATAAAAAAAATTAAATTTTACAGTAAAAATCCAAATATGTATTTGAATAAATGAATTAAATGAAAAATGAAATTTCTCGACTTGTAGGTTTCCAGGTTCCCTTTTTAGACATCCTGAGTCCCTAATTTCAAGGTTGGTGGGAACCCTACAGATAAGTATGCCTGTTGGGTAAAAAAAAATTTGTCTGCTGCGTTAGTTGCCTTACTTTACCAGCGCATATCCCGATTTAAACACAAGATCCCATTATATTAAATTAAATAATTTCTAATTAAATCTGTAAAAAATTACTTACCCAAGTTCGAGTAGTATAATGCATTTCTAGGACTCAAATTGATGGCTTCTAAAAAGTGTCCTTCAGCTTTTTCAAACTGCTGTATTTTTCCCAGAGTATTAGCAAGGCTAAAATGTAATGCTGGTGATTTGGGATTATGCATAAGGGCTGTTCTACCTAATTCAAGAACATCGTCATATTTTTTCATACTATCTAATAAAACCAAAGTATTACTCCATGCTGCAACATGTGTCGGACGATACAGAACAGCCATTTCCCAAGCTTTCAACGCTTCTTCGTGTCTTTTCGAGTCTAGATACTAAAAAATAAGAAAGGACACAAAGGTTATTCAGATTGAAATGATGATTACGAGTGGGACATTTTACCAAATTTCCTAAATTATAATAGCAATCAGGGTATTTGTTACGATGCATTATAGCCATTTTATAACAATGTTCTGCTTCCTCAGATTCATTTAAATTTGTTAAAACTATTCCTAAATTCATCCATGCCGCTGCAAAATTTGGCCTAAAAAAGGTAACGTGTTTTTTAGAAACTTTAAATAATAAATATTTAAAAATTAATAATGTTGTTTCTACTACAGTTACAACCCATTTGCCAACTGTCAGAAATATTCATTTACCTAGTTAAAATTTTAGACCTTCCAAGTGAGTAATAGGTATTAAAAACAACTGACAGACTATATCTGACAGTTTTCAAACAGCTTCTAACTGGTGTAGGAGCAAAGTTTGTATAAACATATGATCTGTCACAAAATAAACAAAAAGAAATAAGCAAACACTAACTAATTTTAACATATTTTCTTGAATTATTAAATATACTAAAATCTTAATTTACTTACAACTGCGTCTAAAGTGTATTCCACCATCAAATGAAATACATTTTAGAATAATCAAATTGCTAATCCATATGATGATAATTGATTTAAACTACAAAATATAGTACACATGACAAAAGAAAAACGGAAATATTTAATATTCATATTTTTATGTACTAATGAGTCTACCCTCTCAAAAATCAACGGTAAATGCTCAGGTAAATGTAAAAATATTCTTATATTTTTTAATAAACTAACCAGTTGCCTAGGGTTCAGTATCTTATTAGAACAATAATTATATTCTATATTAAATCAGTATGATTTTCATTCAGTATACATAATATACCATTTGTTAATATTAACTCCTATAGTTAATATTATTATTAACAAATGGTATGTTATACAGATTGCGAAAATTCCCATCTTGACATAGCCAACCTCAAAATACATACGACGTGAAGTGCCGCTGCCTTGAAACAAGTGCTCTACTGCTCGTATATGTCCGTCCTTGGTCGCCGTATGCTAGCGTCTAGAACTGTTTACATATTAGAGCTGCGATACTAAACAAAACTAAGCGGCAAATTTAGGTCCTATGTCAAGATGAGGACTTTCGCATTCTGTATATACTGGATAAAAATCATAATGGTTTAATATAGAACATAATTATTGTTCTAAGATACTGAACCCTAGGCAACTGGTTAAGCACGTTTATTTACCTAATAATTAATGCTCTCCTTAAGAGTACTTCAGCTTCTTTAAATTTTTTATCTTCTCTTAACAAGTTGGCCAAATTATTCATAGCTTGTTCATAACTTGGATTTAGTTCTATAGCTTTTTGGTATTCATTTAAAGCTAAAACCTTATTGTTCTTGTCTGCAGCTATTTTAGCTACATTATAATGAACTTTTGCATTTAGAGGGCATACATCTAACGCAGATGAGAATAATGTTTCCTCTGTTAGCCAATTTATATTTCTTTGAACAGAACGAAGAGCGAATATTATCAATAATATATAATATAAAACAAAACACACCTAAAATTGCAGTGAATATAAAACATCAATGATAATGGGAAAATATAACTTACATTTTTATTTTCACTATACCTTTCTAATTTCTTTAAACCTATTACAACTAAGAGACAAAACCCAGCACTGGGCAACAACAACGTTCGTTCTGCTATAACAAAACCTACAGTAAAAAAGAGATTCGAGGCGGGTAAAAATGGCAGAATTATTAGACAAACTCCCATGATTCGAGCATCACTAAAAAATATAACATATTAAACGAATAAAAATATTTTAATAAAAACAGCAGCCAAAGGCAGTACCGCACTGCACACTACAAACCCCAATTACTTCCTTATGTATATTTCAAAAAAGTAGTATTCACGTATTCTGTTATTAAAGAGAATTCATGAAATTTACTGGAATCTCACTAGCTAAAGACACTATGATTTTCTCGCCCAATTTAACTTAGTAACATATTTAAAAAGTTCCACATTTTGCTCTCGGTAACCTAAGGTTTATTTTTGTTTCATGGTATCCTATACTTCGATTTGTGTATGTTCCGTTTTCTGTAAGCAAAAATTACACTTACTTTAGTAGATTAAGAAAAATTATGTCACTCCCACGTCATCCTTTGGCCACTGTTTTGTTCTAAAATAAATCTAAAAGTACTTACAGAATTTCATTGTTATAATTTCTTCTTAACAATACAAACATGGAGTAAGATCCTACTAACCAAAATAATAAAACAAAAATTACACGAATATCACAAATGGTTTCTATTAGCGGAATACAACCCATGGACCAGTCAAAACATAACCATTGTGGCCATAGTAATAACAAAAAATTCAACAAATATATATAATTATACGTGAAGACCTAAAATTTAAACAATTACTTTGAAATTATTCAACTTTCGCAATTTAACTTACTCGTATCAATAAATTCTCGGAATATGCAGCAGGATTATCAACGCTGGTAAATATAGGCCCCTCAAAATTCATTACTTTAAAACGATAATACATAATTCCTATTCCTGGTAAAACTATTGTAACATATCTTAGTAAATACCAGAAGTTAAACATTTCCCACCAAGATATCTTTTTCTTCTTCTCTCGATAGATATCATACACTATTAGCATACCCTATAAAAATTATTAATTTATGTTTTTAGTTTTAAAATGAAATAACATAAATGAATCTCATATTTCATTGTATTGAATATGACACCGTGTGATCAGAATGGTACATGGTACGTATCTTATGAGAAGAGAAAAAATATTGACTTTTACCAAAGATAAATTTTTCTGAAAAACAGACAATAAAAACATTTTTCATATAATGTGTATTATTATGATCATGTATATCCACAATTATTGTGTGTTCTTGTCATGTACTAATATTTTTGTAATTAACATAAAGTTAAGACTTGGTAGCGCAGAGGGCTAGAGCATGACTGACACTCATGACTCTGGTCACACTGCCTATCATGTCCAGGATCGAACCCCGGCACCGGTACTAGCAATGTTGGTGGGTATGGATGTTTGTCTGCGTTTTTCAAATGTGTAACCCCCTTCCGGACAGCCGTGGCTTTGGATTTGGGGGTTGTCTACTTTCTATGGTGTGTTGGTATTATGTTAATTATGAAGTTTAACCTATTGTTAATTATAAATAATTAACCACTAGTTAATGACAGAAAATCTAGTAGATAATTACCTTGCCCAACCATGTTTTATTTCTTTTTGGAGAGCCAACTAGGTACTTAAAATAATTGGCAGATTCTGAATGAATACATTATTAATAATATAATTGTAATTCCTAGAGTTGCTTATGTTAACAGTTTCTATATTCTTAACAAGATATGATAAATACCAGTGGCAGCTGCTCCATAGGTGCTGCAAAACTGCCAAAAATTATAACACCCACGTTGACCACATTTTTAATTTTTTTAATGAATATAATTTATTATCTACACAAATGTTTCAAGTTCAGCCCTGTCCATAATATCTTACGTAATGGTTTTAAAAAGCGATAGGCGCCACAGCCGGCCAGTTCTACACTAATGCAGTGAGTCAGCAATTTAAAATACTAGATCATACATATTCTTCTTGAGTAAATAGCTGAGCAACATTGGAGGTCTGCGCTCTATTGCGGCATTTTAAATTATTGTAAAGCATTTGTGTTTGAGTTTGATTTACTATGTAAAAATGGATGTTATATTCAACTTAATTAATAAAGACTTTTCGAAGCTTACTTATGAGGAAAAATTGTGGGTAAAAGACAAGGCCACATTACCCACTAGGCTGATAAGGATAAAGCCTAGGGCACCGCACGCAGAAATTCGCAAACGATTACCTACTAAGATAAAATATGAAAATCAAAAAAAAAAACAACTTATCTAGGTGAAAAATAAAATTAATTATAGGTAATGTAATAAAATTATTTACCAGGTAGGCACCTATTAGTAGTAGTATATTTTTCGAAAAATTTTTACTGTAGAGTCGGAAATGGCAAAAGCACTAAACTTCGATGCAGTTATTAAAAAATTCGCAAGTTTAAAGCGCCGAAAAAGTCACTTCTTATAGCGACATTTAAAAAATGTAAATGTCTTTTTGGAAAGAAAACGTTTATTTTGTATTAAAGATTTTATTATTATTAAATGAGCGCCAAATCTATAATAGCCTAGTGCACACAACATGCTTAATCCGGCCCTGGTAAAAGAGCGCGAACGTCCTTTGCCTGACATTAACATTGAAGTGGCGGGCAGTAGCCATGGAGAAACTTATAAAAGACAATTTAATCAATGACAAATGTAAACTATACATTTGTCATTGATTTAATAGAAAAATATATTTAAAAACAATTGGATATGTGGTTGCAATAGGAAAAATGCTTTATTTTGTTTTCCTTGTGTATTGTTTAATGGCGAGAAGAGAAAGCATGGACGGTTACAGGGGTAAGAAATTTGGTATGTTTAAGTGAAAAAAAAAAAAAAACGAGAAATCAAAAACACATATTCTCAATATAATACAATTAAACTTGTTTGGAAAAATTAATATTCAAGCTCAACTTGATTGGGCTTATTATTTTCTAAATTATTATAATAATTTCTGAGGTTCATTTTAAGTCCTTTGACCCTGAACGCTGAAAAATTTTCGCCTGCGGCGCTGTTTGATAGGCTGCCCTACCACCATTTATGATCGTAAGTCGCCATACTGCAGAACACCCTAATATATTTTGCACGAGCCGCCACTGATAAATACATTTTCGCACTGGATCGATAGAAACAAAATCATGGAATCATTGAATAACTCTACTTTCTAGGCTCTATACCTGCTATAGATTTTCGAATATCAATGTATCAATATCAAATTAATTCTTTGCGTTTACATTTTCCAGTCCTTATTTTAAGACTAACGCCTGATTTAATTCAAAAGCATTTTTTATTAATGAATAGTATATGTATATCAACCTTATTGTGTTGCTTATGTTATTTTTATACAGCAAAATATGCATCCATTGTATGAAGATTTATTAATTGCAGTGTGTGGTATTTGGTTTCGTCAAATGTCACCAAATTATCATAGTTTTCTGTTAGGGTAAAATTCTATGAATGATATACATTTTTCTAACCTGTACCTTAGAAAACCAAATGTAGAAACTAGTTTGCAGTGGTAATGTAATTTTTTGCTCTCTTCATATTAGGTAGTACTATTTAAAGTGTGATCAATCAGTCATATAAATTAAAAATTATTTATGCAATTAATTTGTTATTCTTTCACAACTTAACATCGCTTGGTGAATTCTTCGAAAGTTGTTTAATGAAATATAAAAATAAAAATTAAGTACCACAAAAATTATTGAGAAAATTACTCACCACAACTGATATTGCCGTTTCCTTACATAAAACTGCACAACCCGTTACAATGATTGTTAGTATAAACCATACTATAATTGATTCTCCTTTAGCAATTCTAACTTTTTGGTATAGTAGTATTACCACAAAAAATAACACAGAACTCAAAATATCTGCTCTTCCAACTAAACCAGCAACCGATTCCGTATGAATCGGATGAACAGTAAATAACAAACTTGAAAAATACGCAGTATCAAGAATATCATTATTATATTTCGATTTCTTGAGAAACAATTCAAAAACTGGTACTGTGAGCAAACATAACAATCCATATAATATCACGTTGGTTGCATGAAACTGGAAAGCATCTAACTTATTATAAGAATACAAAACATTCAACCTGAAACAACCAATTTTTGATTATTTATCCACTGGACGTGGAACAGTTACATACCTATATGATAATATTGTTAAAGGTCTATAAGACTTATGACTACTATTTAATGTTATGTCTGTGCCCCAAAAATCATTTTTAAATAATTCTCTTATGGGTGTATAAGGCATAACATCTTTATTCTTAACAATAGCCTCGCTGTCATCAAACACAAATGATCCCCAAAGAGTATTACAGTAACAAATAAATGCTGCTACAGATATTGTTATATATTTGGTAGATTTATCCTAAAAAAATTGTAAATTTGGTTTTATTAATACACATTAAGGTCATATATACCATTTTAGTTTGTTTAAATTGTCACTTCACTTCATTTTAATAAATAAATTGGCCTATCCACCAAACCAAGCCAAATAACAAAGCACATAACCTAAATCAATAAAATGTTTGTCTCTCATGAAGTTGCAGCTTATTTTGATGGTTTATAGACCCGTTCGATTTCAGTATTTCGATGTTGTATCACAGACTATCTGTGGTTGTATCTAAGTGATTCACCAAGAAGTCTTTGATGGAACTAATTTAATTAATATAAGGTCATTGAATCCATTTACTTTAATTTTATTTTGCATTACTTTCAATTCTTTCGCTTTTTTTTTAAAGGAAAGCGAGAACGAAAGCAGCTATTATATTATTTTGTGAACCGTTTCAGTTGAAGCGATTCGAATCGCAATTCAATAGTTTGATTCGATATCGTTTTTGGATCGGATTCGATGATGCATTGCTACGTTCTTAAATTCGCTCGATTGGCTCTTTTAAATCCTTTGTCGTTCTTTTATTACATAGAGAGCAGAAAGAGTAAATCTGTCCGTGTTCTTTTTTAATCTCGGCGATGCTTTCGAGCTAAATCTTTTTGCTCCGAGCAACAATGCCGAGTTCGGAGAGTTCATCGCACAGAATATCTACGTTTATCGTAAGGAGGACAATCTCATTGGCTACAAGACAAGAATACAATACTCCGTGGGTTGCTCTCACAGAATTTATTTATTATTAAGTCGTGGTTGCTCTGATTGTCTAAACTCACCTTTGTATGGAACGCCGTTTTAATATTTACTCACTATTTATTCATTTCTACTGTTAATTAGAGATATCACTAATTTAATTTCAGATATCTGGAATTGAATTAGAGACATCTCTAATTCTAATTCAGATATCAGAAATTGAATTAGAGATCTCTCTAATTCTATTTCAGATATCTGAAAATAATTTATTATGTGTATATACATATTATTAATAATTTAATTATATCTATATAGATATAATTAAATCAATTTGAGATATCTGAAAATAATTTCTGATATCTGAAATTAATTTCTGATATCTGAAATTAATTCATTATATGTATATACATATTATTAATTATTTAATTATTTCTATATACATATAAATAATTCAATTTCTGATATCTGAAACTGAATTAGAGATGTCTCTAATTATATTTCAGATATCTGAAATTAATTTATTATATGTATATACATATTATTAATCATTTAATTATATCTATATAGATATAATTAAATCAATTTCTGATATCGGAAATTAATTTCTGATATCAGAAATTGATTTCCGATATCAGAAATTAATTTCCGATATCAGAAAATAATTTCCGATATCAGAAAATAATTTCCGATATCAGAAAATAATTTCCGATATCAGAAAATGGCGCCATCTACTGATCAATAGGTTAACAACTATAAAATAAATACTTGGCAACACCGTAATTCTTAACTGTTTCATGATGATAAAAGAGCGCGCTGTTAAGCGATTTTGCGGTTGTGTTATCATCTTCTTCCCAGTGTTATAAAATACCGTGTAATGTTTAAAAAGTTTAAACAAAGAATACCTATTTATAACAGTATTTTCAAATTATATTACGCCAAGAATTTGCACTATTTGCAGTTAGTCAGAGTACAGTGTTGCCAGATTAAATAAGATATCTCCTATCTATGCTACTGGTCACTAGATGGCGCTAATTTCCGATATCTGAAATTAATTTCTGATATCTGAAATTAATTTATTATATGTATATACATATTATTAATTATTTAATTATATCCATATACATAAAAATAATTCAGTTTCCGATATCTGAAAATGAATTAGAGATGTCTCTAATTATATTTCAGATATCTGTAATTAATTTATTATATGTATATACATATTATTAATCATTTAATTATATCTATATAGAAATAATTAAATCAATTTCTGATATCAGAAATTAATTTCTGATATCGAAAATTAATTTCTGATATCGGAAATTAATTTCTGATATCGGAAATTAATTTCTGATATCGGAAATTAATTTCTGATATCTGAAATTACAATTTGTAAATGTACCTGTAAATTCATTTCTGATACTTAAAATTACTTTATTATATGTATATACATATTACTAATTACTTAATTATATCTATATGCATATAAATAATTCAATTTTCGATATCTGAAATTGAATTAGAGATATCGCTAATTCAATTTCTGATATCTGAAATTAATTTCAGATATCAGAAATTCAATTAGCGATATCTCTAATTCAATTTCAGATATCTGAAATTAATTTCTCATATCTGAAATTAATTTCTGATATCAGCAATTAATTCCAGATATCTGAAATTAAATTAGTGATATCTCTAATTAACAGCAGAAATGAATAAATAGTGAGTAAATATTAAAACGGCGTTCCATACCTTTGCTGTATTTAGAATTTTCAACTTTCCTACTTTAATAAATGATGGATAGATTGGAAATACAATTATTACCATGACCATGACCCCATAGATAAAACCCTCCATGATCCATCCAAGTGGTGTAGAATTTAGAGTCATTTTAACAAGTTATGAGTTAAATAGGGCTCAAAAAGGTAAGTAAAAGAATTGTTACATTTACCTCATTGTTTTGACAAAGTGCAAGGTGCAACAAATATACAAAGTTAGGTCAATTCAAATTCAAATTCTCATATTCCCAAACAAGTCATCTAGAATCTAGTCTAGTCCAAGAATGCTACTATAATATTCTTGAGTCTAGTCATCGTTCCCCGCCGCCGATTCGGAACTCGAGTACCGCACGTGACCCAAAATCTGCTCTCGCTCGTGCTCTCATCAGAAGCGTCTAAACGGAGGCCTAGGTTTTAGTCCGACGCCGACGTGAAGTTGGTGAAACGGGCTGAACTTATTCTTGCTTTACTCGCGTTTTGTCAGTGGTGCGATAGCCTAGCGGAAGCAACCCGGGCTGGCATGCAGAAGGTTGCAGGTTCAAATCATGCACCTTCTTTTGTTTTTTTTTTTATTAATTTTTTTTATTAAATGCGTCAGGCACGAGGTCTATTATTGCAAGTTAGAAGCCGGAGGCGATAGCCGGAGGCAGGTTAGATATAGACAGGGCCAGATATATAAGGAATTTTTTTTTATTAAATGCATCAGGCATGACATGAGGTCAATTGCGAGTTAGAAGCCGGAGGCGATAGCCGGAGGCAGGTTAGATATGTGTGTTATTCCCCTGATAAAGGAATTTATTTTATTAGATTAAAGGAATTTTCGAAAAAAAATTTTTTCGCCACTTTCCCCTACGACAGTTGTACAGGAAGAAAAAGAAAATTCTGACAAGCCTTGGCAACTTTCCACACCCACCCAGGAGGTATTGCCGCCAGAGCTTTAGAATACCCTACAGACATGGTTTTAATTGCAATTGCCTTGATTGAAATAATTTCGACATTTTAGCTCTGGCACGGGTGCGTTACCTTTTTTCGTGGAAGGTTCGCCGGCAGCCCTATTATAACCACTATTATGAAGAGTTTCTCAAAAAATGGATGTGGCATATACGAATCCAAAATGAAGTATTAACTAATATGTTGAATACAATTCGTGCGATTAAACAAGATCTCCGATTCCTGAGGCGATATCGGCATGATGTAATCTGATAGATCGGATGTCCATGTGATGTAATCTGATAGATCGGAGATATAGTTAGATCATGCGTAGAAACACGCTATATGTAAATAATTTCTTTTGTCAAATGTGACTCTATAACGTCACATTTAACAATGGGTCACACCTAAGGTCACAACCCTATATCACGTATACCGCATGGCGTTTTCGCAATTTTCGTAATTTTTACTACCGCAAAAGACAAAAATGAGGACTTTCTCATTTTTGCAAAAGGCCTCCAACCTCCCCTTGCAGCCTTACCCTAACCTCACGTTTACCGCATGACATTTCCGCAAAGCATTGAGTTATGCATTTGAATTTTTACTACCGCAAAAGACAAAAATGAGGATTTTCTCATTTTTGCAAAAGGCCTCCAACCTCCCCTTGCAGCCTTACCCTAACCTCACGTTTACCGCATGACATTTCCGCAAAGCATTGAGTTATGCATTTGAATTTTTACTACCGCAAAAGACAAAAATGAGGACTTTCTCATTTTTGCAAAAGGCCTCCAACCTCCCCTTGCAGCCTTACCCTAACCTCACGTTTACCGCATGACATTTCCGCAAAGCATTGAGTTATGCATTTGAATTTTTACTTCCGCAAAAGACAAAAATGAGGACTTTCTCATTTTTGCAAAAGGCCTCCAACCTCCCCTTGCAGCCTTACCCTAACCTCACGTTTACCGCATGACATTTCCGCAAAGCATTGAGTTATGCATTTGAATTTTTACTACCGCAAAAGACAAAAATGAGGACTATCTCATTTTTGCAAAAGGCCTCCAACCTCCCCTTGCAGCCTTACCCTAACCTCACGTTTACCGCATGACATTTCCGCAAAGCATTGAGTTATGCATTTGAATTTTTACTACCGCAAAAGACAAAAATGAGGATTTTCTCATTTTTGCAAAAGGCCTCCAACCTCCCCTTGCAGCCTTACCCTAACCTCACGTTTACCGCATGACATTTCCGCAAAGCATTGAGTTATGCATTTGAATTTTTACTACCGCAAAAGACAAAAATGAGGACTTTCTCATTTTTGCAAAAGGCCTCCAACCTCCCCTTGCAGCCTTACCCTAACCTCACGTTTACCGCATGACATTTCCGCAAAGCATTGAGTTATGCATTTGAATTTTTACTTCCGCAAAAGACAAAAATGAGGACTTTCTCATTTTTGCAAAAGGCCTCCAACCTCCCCTTGCAGCCTTACCCTAACCTCACGTTTATCGCATGACATTTCCGCAAAGCATGAGTTATGCATTTGAATTTTTACTACCGCAAAAGACAAAAATGAGGACTATCTCATTTTTGCAAAAGGCCTCCAACCTCCCCTTGCAGCCTTGCCCTAACGTCACGTTTACCGCTTGATATTTCCGCAAAGCATTGAGTTATGCATTTGAATTTTTACTACCGCAAAAGACAAAAATGAGGACTTTCTCATTTTTGCAAAAGGCCTCCAACCTCCCCTTGCAGCCTTACCCTAACCTCACGTTTACCGCATGACATTTCCGCAAAGCATTGAGTTATGCATTTGAATTTGTACTACCGCAAAAGACAAAAATGAGGACTTTCTCATTTTTGCAAAAGGCCTCCAACCTCCCCTTGCAGCCTTACCCTAACCTCACGTTTACCGCATGACATTTCCGCAATGCATTGAGTTATGCATTTGAATTTTTACTACCGCAAAAGACAAAAATGAGGACTTTCTCATTTTTGCAAAAGGCCTCCAACCTCCCCTTGCAGCCTTACCCTAACCTCACGTTTACCGCATGACATTTCCGCAATGCATTGAGTTATGCATTTGAATTTTTACTACCGCAAAAGACAAAAATGAGGACTTTCTCATTTTTGCAAAAGGCCTCCAACCACCCCTTGCAGCCTTACCCTAACCTCACGTTTACCGCATGACATTTCCGCAAAGCATTGAGTTATGCATTTGAATTTTTACTTCCGCAAAAGACAAAAATGAGGACTTTCTCATTTTTGCAAAAGGCCTCCAACCTCCCCTTGCAGCCTTACCCTAACCTCACATTTACCGCATGACATTTCCGCAAAGCATTGAGTTATGCATTTGAATTTTTACTACCGCAAAAGACAAAAATGAGGATTTCTCATTTTTGCAAAAGGCCTCCAACCTCCCCTTGCAGCCTTACCCTAACCTCACGTTTACCGCATGGCATTTCCGCATTTCTGCAAAGCATTGAGTGAAGGAATTCGCAAAGGCAAGTTTCGACTACGTATAGTCGGGCATACACACAGAGGTTTATCTGTGAACTTTACCCGGCACAGTTAAAATCCGTCGACAAAATCTGTGCGTTAGTGTGTGAGTACGCGCCAGTCTTAATCAATGTACAGACTTATCTGAAGGCATAAACCACATGTTAAGTATGTTGATGCTATTTGCACAGTCTTCTCCCACAGGTTAAATCCGCATGTTTAATATTTTTATTCAAAAAGAATATTTTGAAAGAATTGAAACTCGTTTTATGGGGATAGAATTTTTAGTAGAGTTCATAGAAATTTTTAAAAGTCATCCAACTTTATGGAAAATCAAATACACACACCACCAGTATTGTAAAAAAGTGTATCCCATAAGGCTGATGCAGGCCACAAGTCATAAGATGTACCTAGCTATATTAATTATAGCCAAACACTAATGTAACTTGTTTCTTATTTATATTTATGCAGAAAAGTTAAAGATTTCCACTAAAAGATTTTGTCAAGACCGAATTCCACAGTTTTGGTAAAGTCTGCAAATAAGTCTAAAGACTTCACCCATTAACAGACAGTTTTGTCTGCGAGCGATTAAGTACGCCAGAATTATCTACTGGCATGTCTTTTAAGTTAGTGAAGTGGCAATATTTACTCTGTCACATACCTACCAAGTCCGCGAAAGAGCGCAGACTTAAACTGCCCTGGATAAAATGCGTACTCGGCGCTTTCTTTACTTTTTTATTCCAACGTTTTTTAGCTACATGTTCACTCAAGGGATCTACATTTTTTTAATTCTGTTTAGTTAATCTATTTTTCGGAATATCACAAATAAATTCTTTATATAACGCAAGTACATTTTCTCTGCTCTTTCTCAGATATCTCGAACATTTAAGGTTTTTATTGCCGTTTAAAACATTAATTCTTTTTCAAGTGACCAAAATAATTTTCAACATATGTAGTAACATGAGGCTCAGTACAGTAGAGCTTCTGGTTTTTCTTAAAATAATACCCGTCCAGATGAGGGAACAAAATGGCATGTACTTCAATAGTAGGTATTATATCGAAAAATTTTTTGCTGTGGTATTTATTAGCTGATGGTTCATTACAAGAAGAAAATTTATGAATTTCGTCAATATTTTGAAACGATTTATAGAAATGAATGTAGAAAATACTCATTTTATGTAAACCGACATTTTTTGTTTCTGTTTTACATCCGTCTCCATCCGCAGTATTGCACTCTCGAAAATGTATGTCTAAGTCGATAGAATTACCGTCTATTAAATTTAACAATTTCTCTAAATGTTCATGAACAGTATTATTGATTACCGGGCTAAGTAATAACAATACCGTCACGCTTCGGAACCATTCTTCGATATCGCAAAAAAATTCCATATTCATCACCGACGCCATAAGAGCCTTATAAAATTCTCGTACCTCGTTATCCGTAAAACATTCATTAATGTCTTTGCAAAAATTTTTCATAAAATGTGCGCAACATAAAATGTATCGTTACCATCAGATCTTTCGGAAGTTCGAGTACATTATTTAACACAATTTTATGCGTTACACTTAAATATTCGAGTAAATCCATTCGATTACAAGCATTGCAAATTGCATGTATACTAGCAAAACTAAAGTCCGTAACAACAGATCCAAAGATTGGCCATTTATTTTGTTCCTCGGAGAAAACTCGGAAGTCGTGGAATATGCCGAAAATCGTTTTTGAAAAATGGGTAGGTACCCGAGATCATTTCGAATATAGGAAATATACGACCGGTAGAAATAGGCAAAACGGCAGAGTACAAATAGACTCTTTTGCTACTTTTTCTTGGCTTTCGAACGATACCGCCAGTAGCGTCAAAATAAATGATTGGTAAAAGATTTCCGCCGCTGTTGTGAACAACTTGCAATAATTGTTCTTTACTAAAAACCTTTACATTGAATGGTATAGAAACTTGCTGTACGTATTCACCGTGATCTTCTTGCATTGTTATCAAATCTAACATATCATCTTTATCCCTGTCCCAATGAGATTGCGCTTCCGATTTTATTTTTCTTATCGTACAATCAGATTTTATATCTTGCAAGTTGCCCGATTTGTTTTTTCGCGGATAAAATAGATTTTCGTTTGTATTCGGACGGCTTTTTATGTAACACTTTAGTTTTTACGAGCGAACGTTCGATACCTACCTTTTACATGTATAGTTATTTTGTTTGGATGGCAAAAATGCAACGAATTTGTATAAACTTCAACATTCCGATCCCGTATTAAAATAATAAATTTTTTGCAATTATAATCATTGTTTTTACACACAGCAAAAATAATTATGGATCCATCTTTACGATATTTTACGTATTTCATTACTATAGTGCAAACATTATTAACGAATTTTCTAATGCGGTTCCGAAAATAGGAAGGATAATACTTGCTAACTGAACGATTTTTCCGTATAACGAAATCAATGTTCTCTTTTTGTATTTCAAAAGACCCTTCTAAAATGTTGCACTGTTTATAAGAACTCCGAGGTAATTTATTAATATTGAGAGAGTTTATTGGGAGCACTATGCTAGCCATTGAATCAGATAAATTAAATTTTTTTGGTACCTATATTGAAACTTTCAGGAGTTATTTCGAATTTTGTGTCTACTACATTTTTATCATTACTAATGTTCTTTTCACGAGAAACTACCGACACCGACGCTCCAATATTTTCCGTTAACGATACTTCATTTGAATGACATGAAACGTGATCGTCTATTTCAAAACTTTGCTTTTTTATTGTACTAAGTTCCAATCGAGGTTTTTTACGAGGAAGGAAGTCTATATTCACGGGAGTCGAACACGTAGCATGATATTGGTTTCCGTCCGAAATAATTGCAACATCTTTATTTTCATCAAATTTCGCCTCAGGAGGTGCCTCATCATTATTATTACCGTCATTTTTACAATATTTCCTAAAATAATAATAAACTCTTTTTCTATTAAAAACATTTTTATAGTTAATACCCAGACTTTGGCATACATTTACAACCGCAGAGTTTCTTGATCTGTAGCATTTAATTTCATCAGATTTTAAACTGGTATCAGTGGTATCCTTCAACGTTTCTATAATCTTCAATTTCCTTTCATTGGCATATTTATCTCCACGAGCAACTGTTTCAAAAATATTTTTGAATTCGGTTATATTTCGATGAATATGTCGATGTATTTGACTAGGAAATTTAAGATTACCTATGGGGTGTTTATTTTTATTTTTACAGACATACACAAAAATCTCATGATCCGGTTTGAAACCCATAAGAGAAACGAATGTACAACGAGGATCGAACGTTAAGATAGCGTTGGCGATTTTTTCCAACAACGCGATATTTTTGTTGACGCCCACCATGATTACTGTCTTAAAATATTATAAATTATAATATCGGGAAAAATAAGCCTATTTCAACAGTACTGAAAAGTACTAAATATTTTAAATGGTACAATCTCACCAATATATTAGTTGATTATTCTGGAGAACACACACGAAAACAAGCTATACGTAATGATGTATTACGACACGACAACTGAATACTGAATCCCATCAGACAATGACGACCGGGGGTGGTAGGGGGTGGTACGGTGGTAGCCTAACCTAAAAAATACATATATTTTTTAAGCAGTGACACTGCTTACGTGACTTGATATAAATTGACTCCTGATTGGTCCAACAGCAATAAGGGGCTGTCGGCTAGAGCGAGGAAGGGATCGAGACTTTTTTATTCAGATTATTCCCAGTGGCGTTGAGTTTTCAGTTTATTTTATATTTTTTTTTTCGATCTAATTTTTTGGGAGTTATACCAGTATACATTTGAACCAAATTAGACCAATCATGGCACTCTAGATTAATAAATGAAATTGGCTCTAAAAAAATCAAATGGGCTTAAAGAGTCTCTAAAATAGTTCTATCGTACTCAGAATTTTCTCAGTATTCCAAAATGCAATAATATACAGGGTGTTCCATTTAAAATTCTATCGTTGAGGTCACTTTTCCGTTTTCCGTCGAAACCAGACGTCGAAAAAAAAATCGGATGGTCCAAAATGAGTCTTTTTGGACGTACATTACTGCATATATATATACAGTAAAGACCGACAAGGTTCGAACATAGGAATTAGTTTGCACGATTTACTTTTGTGCTCGTTGTAGGCGAGCGGACACAGTGGTGGGAATCGTGGATCTCCGCGATGTAGCCGATGGCTCTCGCGTCTACTGATCCTTGTTTGGAATGTTTGGATTCTTTATAATAATTTTTATTACACCTGCAAAACTCGAGGTGCAGCGACAGAGGTGAGTTCTACAAGCAATAAATAATTAATTTCTTGAAATAATGGAGATATACCAATTGCAAGAGAAAAAACAAATAATTAAATGGCATCACCTAAACCATATACGGCGAGACAAATAAGATAATTATTTGCAGAAACATTTGTGGATAGACGGGTACCTGCGCTATCTACACTGCATAATATAATTCAGAATTTTAAAGCACGTGGTTGTGTATTTCCTTTACAACACAAGAAGTCTCCTGTCCCCAACGATAACAGAGAAATGCTAGAAATCATGGTTTGTGCTACTGCCAATGAGAACCCGTCAATTTCCAGTGTACAAATTGCTGAGGTAGTAAATTCAAGTAAGTACCAATTACAATAATTAATCCTATCTAGGATGAATTATTCAAGTAAAAAAAATTTCGAAACATTGGTCCAGAATACGTAAATCAAATATCTTTCAGACACGAGTTCTACAATCTACATCCCGACACGGTTAATGAGATACTAACAACAGTCTGCCTTCTCCTAATGTACAAATTTCGAACGGAAGCGAGTTGTCGGCCACTCGTATATATTCGTCCCAATCCCTGTCGTGTTCGAAGCATCCTGGACTTATCTGTATACATATATATATATCGTTAAAATATTAATTATTACTACCTATATTCTTTTAAGATATACAGCTGGTCCAGAACCTTTGTTAAAAAATTATTTTTAACATGCGAATGGGAATAGACCTGTATCAATTCCAATTGATTCTAACTGTATACGGACTAATACGATTTTATATTTTTACATTCATAATGTTTGATAGTGTTTATATTGTTGTTAGAATGCATCTAACGTTACTAGTGTTTTTTATTAATTTTTAATAATACAGCTAATCTCGAAATGTAATTCTTTAACTACCTACACTAAATGCATACGCCACTGGCAACAACAGGATTCAGCCAGCCAACTCGCAATTTTTTGTACATTCTTCCCCCGCCTTTCGTCTCTGTAGGCGTGTTTCATTGGTCTCTTCTCAGTAGCATAAAGCCGGCGCCACACATGCGGCATTCGGCGAAAGGCGAAGTTGGCTTTCGTCGAATGGCATTTGGCGAAAGGCGAACGCTTTGATACACACATTTGTTTATTTGTCGAATGACGAGCGAATGTGGGAAACACGAATATTTGGGTAGAGTTTTGTTATTTGTCATCGAATGTATGACGCGCGAATCCTTTGATTCGCGTCAATTTACCGACGCGAAGCGGGAATGGCGAACGCCGATAGGCGAGCGTCAGGTATACACATAGTATAAGGATAATGGTATGTCAGGTTGCCGTCCAATTTGTGTATCTACTGCGCATTACGTCACTCAGTTTAAAAAACGCCGAAAGTCAGTTGTGATTGCGCACGTTTAATTTTTATTTTAATATTTTTAATAGTGTTAACGAATAGCACCATGCTTGCTTGTGCTGTGGCTGGGTGTAACAATTATTACACGAAGACAAAACGGTACTGACATCAAGTATTTTACATTTCTCCGCGTTGAAAAGCTCGCGAAAGTATATGGATCAGCGATAAAATTAATATGAAAAATAGCAGGTTAATTTGTTATTTCGCCGGTTTATCCTTTTTATTACCTATTGTCTGTTTATAGCACGTATTTCTTCTGTACATTTCAACCCAACAGAATCAACAGATTTTGAAATTGCTTTAATACAGCAGATGTTATATTCCCCCCAGAAACAGTAGAAATTGAAGATCTGATGCAGTTCCAACTGTTAAGATGCCTGGTGTTGCTTCTTGACTGTCGTAAAAGGAAAATAAATTGTGATAGATCGCTTAGGTTGAAAAAAATATTAAAAATAGACTACTAATCTTATTTTATTAGATTAAGCCAATTAAAATTTTATTAATAATGCACTGAACAAGATTTTAGTTGATAGTACAGAAATTAAGTAGAAATTTTAATAAACTTGACATAATATTCGATAAATTTAGAAAATACATATTTTTGAGGTTAATTGTGATGTCACCCCTGCCACTTTTTAAACTGAGTGGCGTCACCGTGCCTGCGCGCGGGCATACCATTCTCCTTATACCATGGGTACACCACAGACCTAAATAATTAGACTGATTATGAACGCACTGCGCATCCCTTGGCGCATGCAAATACAGGAGCCGTCCATTTTTCAATACTTTTTGTTTACACATATAAATTGAACCAATGAAATGCTATCAAGTTTGTTTTGTTGTGAGGGTTGCATAATATGACTTTAGCTGGCATTTGGGAGACGATCCGAAACAACAGTACTTACTACAAGGGGAAAGTAGTTTTGCACGTTATACGTTGTATGTCCACTATGTAGTTTTTACATAGATATATTTAATTTGAGAATTTTATGGGCTTCAAAAACTAGTAATTAAATAAAAACTAAGAGTAATTTTAATTTCTAAAGTACCTTCTACTTTTTTTAGTCCTTTATCTGCAACTGTACAGGGTTATTCATTATAAATTACCCACCCCTTATCAGCGTTATTATTGCCTATAGAAAAAAAAGTTTTAAATAAAAGTTGTGTGGTTATGACTGAATTTTGTTAAAATGCCATCAAAAGTACAGTGGCGTGCAGATTTCAGGGGATACAAAAAAATAATACATTTTTTTAAATGGGATACCCTGTATATTATTACATTTTTGGAATGATCCTTTTTTCCTGATTTCAAAAATATACCATATGTTACCCCTACCATATACCGTTTTTGAGTTATTAAACGTCGAATATCTTAGTTAAACTAGTTACTGTAAATATGGAAAAGTTAACATTATTAATGTGAGCTATGAAAATGACACTGTAAACCATTTTGATAATTTCATTAAAGAAATGTCATTTATCAAACATAACAGTTGTCAATGTTAACTTTTCCATATTTACAGTAACTAGTTTAACTAAGATATTCGACGTTTAATAACTCAAAAACGGTATATGGTAGGGGCAACATATGGTATGTTTTTGAAATCAGGAAAAAAGGATCATTCCAAAAATGTAATAATATACAGGGTATCCCATTTAAAAAAATGTATTATTTTTTTGTATCCCCTGAAATCTGCACGCCACTGTACTTTTGACGGCATTTTAACAAAATTCAGTCATAACCACACAACTTTTATTTAAAACTTTTTTTCTATAGGCAATAATAACGCTGATAAGGGGTGGGTAATTTATAATGAATAACCCTGTACAAGTATGTTGAAAAACTTCTAACTCTGAAATAACTTTTTATCGGCATGAAATACATTTGTAAGCAAACGGAAATGTGTATATAAGGATTTACCAAAAGTCATCCATACAGGGTGAATCTTAGAGTGGCGGCCATATTTTTGGGGTTAATAGTACTAGTCGTCATGAACATGAATCCAAATTTTTTTGTAGGTTGTAAGATGGCCGAGTTATGAATTTTAAAAAAAAATTCGCGATTCAAGTTTTCTCTAATTCCGGCGCCGCTGGGTAAGCACTTACTGCATTACGTGTTACCAGGTCGACAGTATTGCCAAGTGTAGATGATATAAAACTCCGCTAGCGCATTCCAATGGCGGGGTACCCAAATTCAAATAAGAAGGGTTTAAACAATAATCATTTTTCATAGCGCGTTAAAAAAAAAAATTGTATTTTTGTGTTCCCATAGTGAACGGTGTCGCCTCCTATAAATATGGCCCCCACTCTAAGATTCACCCTGTATACTATTATTGAAAAATTCAATTTTGTAACGTACTACTTAAGAAGTACTTTATACAACCTTTCCATTTCGGGCATTCATATTAGAAAAGAACTGAGTAAGTTTATTTTATTTCAACATCATAATAAAGTATTTATTCTACTGCCGTGCGTAAAGTACTAACTTTACATACGCTGTGTAGTGCCTAAAGTAAAAATTTCATATAATCGCCTATAATAATAATCATATCGTATTTCAAAAACGTTAAATATGGTTACATATTTAATTTTAAGTAGTCCATTATATTAATATAAAGTTCCATTTCCGAAAAAATTTCACTTTACACACTTGTTGCATAGGTATATAACTATTTTCACAATAATATATGTTTATTACCTATTACCATTGATTAAGGAATGAATAAGATACGCGACTTCAATGGTAAAGTGCGAGGCCTTTTTTGGCGGCGAGAATCCCGGTAAGTTGCGAGCATTCCTGTGATTCATGTAGTATGCTTTTGATAAAACTGTGTCGTGTCTGGTTTTATATAATTTATAATCTAGTGAAAACAAAAATTGAATGTTCAGGTTGATTTGAGTTTAAAATTATGTGACGGTTAAAAGTCAAACAAACGTTGAGAAATAGCTGGCAGAGAGAACATACTACGTTAATAATTTTAAACTAAAATTAATCTGGACATTAAATTTTTATTACCACTAGATTATTAATGATATAAAACCAGACACGACAGAGGTTTGTCAAAAGCATATTACGTAAATCACAGGAATGCCCGCAACTTACCGGGATTCTCGCTGCCAAAAAAGGCCTCGCACTTTACCATTGAAGTCGCGTATCTTATTCATTCCTTAATCAATGCTATTACCTAATATTATTTTTAAAGCACATTTAAAACTAATTACAGTAAAATATTAGTTATACTTTCAATAACATTCTTGACTCAAAACTACTTTCCGTTACGGCTGCGATGTTATTTTTAAAAATTCCCGCTTCCAAGTATAGAAAAATGGCGGTGTTCAATATTTGCAAGCAGCTAGGCTTGAAAGAACCTTCTCCTATTTTAAGTTCTGTGCTTAAGCCGCGTCCAGACCAGAGACATAGAGTAGGGAGAAAGATCTTAGAACCTGCGCGAAAACAAGAAGGATACGTGTTTGTAACCAATGAGACGCTGAGTACGTGGACGAGTCCATTTCATTACTTGTCTAGTAATTCTTATGTCGTTGCTATATACCACCAACACAAATTAATAGACTCCTCCCCAAAAATGTCCGCTAAATTTGAATGGAATTTCTCTATTGGTCGTATTTATAGAACCCAAATTACAATGCAACTTCTAGATTTGACTGAAAGGCCGCCTCTACAAGAACTTGCATGACACATTAAACTTTTACATATTTTGCAACAGACCAATCAGCAATCAGCTTATGTTATGGATTGTCGCGAAACGCATTAAACGTACGAAAAACGCGAATAAATGGGGAGCCGGCCTGCACTGTCAACTGTCATGTCTGTCATGCACAGCAGTTATGAAAAATCGAAATAAGATGGCTGAAGGGGGTGCAATTTCTACATCAAGAAAGCGAAAAGCAAGACATTTTTCAGTGGAGAATAAAGAAAACGTGCTGAATATCTTCAAGGCCTCTACGATAGGGAGAATCCGGAGAAGCCAAAATTAGAATGCGTGAAGTTCACTGCAACGGCAGCAGGTGTGAGTGTTGCAAGTGTTTACAACAGAGAGAATTTGTCTATGGTTTACAATATTCTTCATGAATACATGATACAAATAAATAAAGATATGATATTGCGCATGTGGGAGGAGCCAAGCGATCAGTTGGCGTACCTCACCTGGTGACGTTTCTTGCTTTGTACTTTATTGTTCCTCATTATTTTGGCGTGCTTTGAGTGGTTAGATCTTAAAAAAAATGTTTAAATTATTGATAAATATGTATTGTGCGGTGGCAAATTGTAAAATAAGCAATCAAACCAAGTGGTGGCGGCGGCATTAGCTGATAATTAATCAAACAGAAAACGTTCAAAATGGGTTGAAGAGTGATCGCTTAAACAAGGAGACAATTTTCCCACGTAAGACTCTACCAAATGAGTTATAGAACCAGGTGGTTGATTTAATTATCTGCGGATGGACGAAGAAACAAAAGAAATCACCCTACGGCGTGGACAGTCCCGACACTAATAAAATTCGTCGTTTTACCTTCGTGGCAGACTTGCCCGAGCACCAAGCACGTTCAAAATGATTAAAATCAACCGTTGGCAAGATATTGAACGCCGACGCCAGCAAAAAGGATGGTTTTCAGTCACACACCTCAGTTTTGTGACTGCTTTACCCGTACAGTTTTACCCGGGCCCGGGCGGGCAAAATTGCTAAAAAAGAACGCAGTCTGTTGTCTGTTGGGGCCTATAAATTGGTAATGTTTAAACTCTAAGAAGAATAACAAATATGAAGGATATCGATCCTGTACGTATGGTTCTGTATCAAAAAAAGTACGTAAAAAAATTATAGAAATATTCAATAACGCTATATTATCTACATAAGCTAATAGTGCAGGCGAGTTAGACGCAAATCATTCAAAATTTCCGGGTATGTTTAGGAAGCATGATGTTCACTTTCCAATAGGTAAAAATGTAAATACGTCAATTTGTACAGTACATATCTCAAAAATATGCGGCGTTTTCGAGTATTGTTAATTGAAGTTGCAAAAAGCATATTTTCCGGTCTTTAGCTTGAAACACTGCCAAAATTAAGCTAAATAGAGAAAAATTGCTTAGGACATTTTTTGTAGAGCATTAAATTCCCTACAGAGGCCTTGACGGCATGCCTGCACAATCCATCGTTCAGAAGTGATTATAATTAATCAAAATCATAAATAAACTTCATAAAATATATTTTTTTATTTCATGAAATTAATTAATAAAATTGTGAATTAATGATTTAAGGAAAAAAATACTCGTTTTCGAAGGTGAAATTGAATAAGGTTCAAATCGCGATGTGTCTCGAATCGGAGTATTTTAAACTCATCTGTGCAGGCGGCCATTACGCATGCGCGATAGGTAGGTAACAGCTAATTAACGCGAGAGAGATTTTGATTAATTATTATTACACCTGAACGGTGCACTGTACGGGTATGTCGTCACGGACTTTTTTGTAGGAAATTTCGAGCTCTACAAATTGTTCTAAGCAATTTTCCTCTATCTAGCTTCATTTTGGCAGCGTTTCAAGTTAAAGACCGGAAAACATACTTTTTACAACTTCAGTTAACAATAAATCGAAAATACCGCAAATTTAAGATGTATAAATTGAACCTAATCATATTTACATTATTACCTATCGGAAAGTGAAGATCCTAAGCTTCCTAAACATACACACAGATTTAAAATCCCTAACTCGTAGTCCATATAATCATGATACAATAAACATTGTATCATGAACTACAATGCTATAAATTTAAATTTTTGGCTCCAGGTGACGTCATGCGCCAAAGCAGACGAATTTCGGACGGCAATTGATCATATCTTGTATTATTGTATCATGTCATGAATACAAAGAAACACACCAACTCCAACCACCAAAAGTGTACTACCGAAAGAATCATACGATAGATATTAATAAATAAATATGTACAGTGGTGGAAACCGAAAAGTAAACGACTCATATTTGGCTATTTTTGAGTAGTGTATTGTAGTCATTGGAGTTTATCCAGTAAAGTAACCTATGTGAAACTGTTACAGTAAATCACAAACTAAACTTTTTTGCCTGAAATAACCACATACGTTCTCTTAAGTATGTGGAAATTACTCGCAAAAGCACCTAACCTAAAAACGAATACAAACGTAAACAACTAAACAAACAGGGGTGCAATTCTCGAGCTTCTACGAATATTATTCGTAAACGAATTGGTCGTATAGTAAATTACGTACATAACCAGAAAATTGTATTCTCGAATGTTTTACGTAATGCTCTTTTCATACGACTTTTATTTCCGCATAATCGCTTTGGCAACGTTGTAAACACACAATGTGGCCATACGTTTAATAGTAAATATTACTAAATTCTATGAATCTTTTGTATTTTGATTTGACAAGTGTTATCGTTTGATCGTTTGCCACCTTGAAGGTAAAATTAATGATTCAAACGGATTATCCCTAACGTGAAATAAACGTATTGTAGCTAAATTGTCGATTTCCGCCTCTTCAAGAGCACCAATTGCAGCAATATTTATAATATCATCCATTATTTATTATCTAAAAACTGTTGTCTATGAGCTTATAAAAATTTTCAATTACCGTCAGCAAATTTTTTCAGAATATATATTTACAATCGTATAGCTACCCATCTATTTATAAAATAGAAATAGTCACATAAATTATCAATATTGTACCGATATCCACAAAAATAAAAACGTAACCTCAAAACGTAAACAATAATTATGACATTTGTGACTGATTTCCGCATAGAATACACAAATACGAGTGCTATGTATCAATCGGAAAATGTTGTACGGATCTATTCGTAGACGACTTCCTTTTTCGTAGGAAAAATAATTCAAGAATACACAAGTCAAGAAATTGTGCGGAACTTCGGTGTTTTCCGTATACGAACCTCTTCGCAATTCTCGAGCTTCTACGAAGAGGTTCGTATACGGAAAACACCGAAGTTCCGCACAATTTCTTGACTTGTGTATTCTTGAATTATTTTTCCTACGAAAAAGGAATTCGTCTACGAATAGATCCGTACAACATTTTCCGATTGATACATAGCACTCGTATTTGTGTATTCTATGCGGAAATCAGTCACAAATGTCATAATTATTGTTTACGTTTTGGGGTTACGTTTTTATTTTTGTGGATATCGGTACAATATTGATAATTTATGTGACTATTTTTATTTTATAAATAGATAGGTAGGTATACGATTGTAAATATATATTCTGATAAAATTTGCTGAAGGTAATTGAAAATTTTTATAAGCTCATAGATAACAGTTTTTAGATAATATATAATGGATGATATTATAAATATTGCTGCTTGGTGCTCTTGAAGAGGCGGAAATCGACAATTTAGCTCCGATACGTTTATTTCACGTTAGGGATAATCCGTTTGAATCATTAATTTTACCTTCAAGGTTGGCAAACGATCAAACGATAACATTTGTCAAATCAAAATACAAAAGATTTATAGAATTTAGTAATATTTACTATTAAACGTATGGCCACATTGTGTGTTTACAACGTTGCCAAAGCGATTATGCGGAAATACAAGTCGTATGAAAAGAGCATTACGTACAACATTCGAGAATACAATTTTTTGGTTATGTACGTAATTTACTATACGACCAATTCGTTTACGAATAATATTCGTAGAAGCTCGAGAATTGCACCCCAGCAATCGGCAGCTGGGTCGTTACCAAGGCTGGTAAACTCAAACTCTAAAGGTTACCCAATCTGAACCTGACCTATCTCAATATATCATACGTCACTAGGCTACCGTCGGTATATCCATCTCTGTTCTACAAGAGCAGAGCAGTGTTTAGTGTCTCTTTTTAGTATGTAAAATAAATGACAGACCGCGGTCGCCAGCCCTGCCTCAACCCGCATTTTCCTCGCCCTAATGCTGCTCATTGATGTAACCTGTACGTCTACAAGCCTTGGGTCGTTACGTCTAGACGGCAGGAAATAAACAAAGTATCGCGAGTTTGCGCAGTGCGGATTTAATAAAGAAACGTTTAAATTTTCACGGGAATAACTATTATTTTTAAAAGTCCAAAATTGCAAATGTATAATAGAAACTTTAATGGGAATAAACATTATAAAAATGTAGTATCGCTGCAGTATACAATGTAACACGTATAATAAACAAATTTTGTTGAAGCTATATCTTAACTTTCTTTAATTTCATCGTGTAAAACTGACTATTGCGCACACCGTTCTGCGGAACCATAAAATTAATGGGGCGGAGTCTATTTATTTGTGTTGGTGAGACATAGTATAGTATAGTATTCTTTTTTAATCTCGGCGATGCTTTCGAGCTAAATCTTTTTGCTCCCAGCAACAATGCCGAGCTCGGAGAGTTAATCTTAAGAAGGATGATCTAATTGGCTACAAGACAAGGATAAAATACTAAGTGGGTTGCTCTCACAGAATTTATTTACTATTTAGTGTGGTGTGGTTGCTCTGATTGGCTAACCTCACTTTTGCTGTATTTAGAACAATGAGTAAATTATTACTCTGATTTAGAATTTTCAACTTTCTACTTACGTAAATAAATAATAAATGATGGATAGATTGGAAATACAATTAGTGACCATATGACCCAGCGACTTAATAATACAAGACTGGAGATCGCCTATGTATCCACTGCATTTGTTTGGCCTGAATAATATTACCCAGTTGATGCCCAATTGCCACACAGCGGTTGCGCAGTACTTTCGTTTTGTTTATTCTACACGGTTTTGCGACGCTATTTTAAAGTCTTGTTCGATTGTTTGACGTATGTCAGAGGACATTACGTCAAAGGCGTAGAGGTTATTTCTCAGTTTTAAACTGGTTAATTTGAATATTTTTTAATACTCCAGGAAACGTAGGCTCAAGGTGGAAAACTATATAGGATTTGATTTTTATTTTTTTTTATACTGGTCTTGGGATGCTCAATTTGGGTCTGAGTTTGTGGGACACAGCTGTCCTCGGAACATCCCCATCCACCCCCCCAAAGGGCTTTTTTTTGCTTTTTGCTTTATATCGAGCTTCCGGTGCATGCTATCGCAAAAGTACCTATATTAAAAATTAAAGAGGCATAAACAGTGGACAATATGAGCCATGTTTGGTTCTCGTACGTCAAACCGTTTCTTTGCACGGGCACCTCAAAGTTGGCCCTCCCTTTAAAATAGACACTTCGTAATTTTTTTATTGTGGCTCACAGACAATACTAATTAAGAATAAAACATATGGCAGTTTATCACCGATAAATACCTGATTTTTTGGTATATATCTGTTTTTTCTGACATTGCTCTTTTTCAAGATACAGGGTCGTCCATCCTAAAATTCACTCCATCGTATCACCGGGGTTGTTCATATAGGATAGTTCAAAATTTATGGTATTATAGACTTCAAGGTGCTGTTTGAAAATACGTATCAGACGACCAGATTTTTTCGCCGGAACTACCCCTTTACCTAAAAAAGCGTTTTTAGGTTAGGTTTTTCTTTAATATTCGCTCTTCAGGGCACTCTATGAGAAATCGTCACGTATTGTTGTATACTCGCTTATATGGTTTATGTATAGGTTTCATAATTATTTTTTTTTACAACACCCTGTATTCGAAATAGAAGAATATACAGGGTGTTCCATAAAAGCGGGACAAACCTAACTTACATTTTTTTAAATGGAACACCCTATATTTTTTTACATTTTTCAAATTGTGTTTTTTTGTGATTTCAAATTGTATATATATGTTGTATCTTATCTTTTACTGTTTTTTATTAATTGCAAATTTCGTGAACAATATTATTTATACCAGCAGCATCTGCACTCTGCATGGTTATCAATCAGGTTAGCCATGAATGAAAAACAATTAATTTGACACTTATGCCTTATAGAATAATTGAATAAATTCAAAAAGCAAACTTTTCATCCATGGCTAACCTGATTGATACGCATGCGGATGCTGGTGGTATAAATAATATTTTTCACGAAATTTGCAATAAATAAAAAACAGTAAAAGATAAGATACAACATATATATACAATTTGAAATCACAAAAAAACACAGATTTGAAAAATGTAAAAAAATATAGGGTGTTCCATTTAAAAAAATGTAAGTTACGTTTGTCCCGCTTTTATGGAACACCCTGTATATTCTTTGCAGGGGTTCTAAATTAGTTCATTAGATTCACTACAACTTTTATTTGAAACATTTTTTCCTAACCCGAAAAATAAACAAAATATAGGGGTGGGCCTTTTCGTTGGATAACCCTGTACAGTATTCTTCTGTTCTAAGTGTATTTACGACAGAAATACATTGACAATGCGTAAACGTTACTTATGCTGACTGTACTCCTTTCCACACCACCTGAGAGGTAGAGTATTTGGCGAGTTTTTTTTAATTGTGGTATCCCCATTAGGGCTACTCCACAGCGATAAATCGTCCCCGTTAATAAAACTTGCGTCGCTTAATTCCGGAAGGACCCGGTTGCGCTACGTCCTCTTCGAAATCAATGTCAAGTTCGTCCGCATCTTCTGTAATGTCCGCATGGCCGATCAGTTGTTCATCGTCGTAGTCCTCTTCCACATTAATTTCGATTTCTAGCATGTTCGTACAGCCTTCGTTGCAATTTGTGCAAATACTTGAGCAGTTTAAGCCTGCACGCGCGGCGACAGTCCTTCTTGTGTCTACACTACAGTCACAAGCTCCTGAAAAATTGCTGAGGCTTATTTCCTGCAAATGCAAGGACTGTCGCCGCGCGTGCGCCGTGCGGGTGTCGTAAAGCAGGCTTAAACCAAGAATACTATACTAGAAGGATAGTTCAAATACGCTAATTTGTCGGCGATGGGCGTGACTACGATGACGTAGACTCCTGACCAGAATTTAGAAATCATTATTGTAAGGGGCCGTATACGCTAAGATATTGTGATATTAAATTAAACTACTGCTGGGGGAGAGTACTAATATATTGAAAATCGAAAGCAAGTGGCAAATACTAAATGTTGTGAAAATATGAAACCTCAAGAGTAACTCGTTCTTACGAAAAAAAATATATAAACTTTACCCACGAGATTCGCGATTTGCGACCTATCATCGCGAACGCTGCAAAAACGGTGCAAGATACGATAAAATTTCACTTATACAAATTTGTAAAGCACAAAATTTCCTACAAAAAAGCCAGTGATGGCATATATCTAACTTGAATGGTGTAGGCGCGAGAGGCCACTGAAAGAGCGCGAGCATATAAATATGACATAGATAACGCAATTTTTTGTTAATTTAAAAGAAATTGTTATTTTCAATGCCTATTTACAAGATTAATTGTACAGTGCTTTGATCAATGACATTTTTTAGCAACATATATGGGACTGTAAAAATTTGGGAATATAAAATAATTTTGCGTCCTTGAGACATAAATAGTTATACTTACCTCTATTAAGTAGGTAGGTAGGTATATAAAATAAATATTTGAATAATTATATTATTATTATTATTATATATATTTACATATTATGAAAAAGCTATAAACTATAATAAAAACAAATATAATTTTTTTTATGAATATTTTAATTAAGGTTAAAAAATAGTTTTGTGTAACTAGTGTAAAAAGCATGTATATTTGTTGCACGAGGCATGAAATTTCATCATCAATCATGCTGAGTGCAACAGATACACCACATTTTTTACGGTCGAATTAAATAGATTTTTTTAAAAATTTTATTGAACAAAATAATTACATTGAACAGAACACATCGCACTTGTATCAGGATTAAATTTATTGGCACGTTTACAGCAATTAATCCATTCTTTCAGAGTAGTTTTGGAAACAAAATATTTTAGGAAAACAGTGATATACAAAATGCTTGCATTGCTGATTTTCATAATCATATCCTGCTATTATTGCATCCATAGCACACCTACCAGGCATATTTCTATTATAACTACCTACTCGGTTTCTGAAATTATTTAATAAGTTTTTACCAGTTATCCATCAAGTTTAAAGCAAAGAAAAAACTTACAATAAACAACACTAAACACAATAATCACAACATCCACTTCTTAAGTCTATATTTAACAAAGAAACAGTTTAAAACGGTCTAAACGCAGCAGAACAAACGTAAAAGCAAGCGAAAACGAAAGTTTAGGTCAGGAGGTGACGTCACAAGCACCCGGCTCGTGACGGTCGCAGAGCCAACATAGGGTCTTATAAGAATAAACCATCCTTCTTAGTATATTATTCTTGGGCTTAAACTGCTTTACGATCCGGAGCCATCTTAATGATAATTAAGATGGCTCCGGAGGCAGTAAAGGAATTGCAAATCACTCTGAAATTATAAATTATTTCGAAATTTGGTTTTTGCTACAGTATTTCTAAAAACTGTCAGTTAACCAAATCAGATTATACCTATATAATTATATATTATCATATTATATAATGTGAAAACTACGATTTGACGTTGACACAAAAGTTTTTTTACAATACAAACACTGTTTAACCATATTTATAATGTTTTTAAACACAAAGCAGATAATTAACAACACAAAGCAGATAATTAACCAGATAAATATAATTAACAGGAAAATAGATAGAAAAGCGCGCTGATACATAAATCAAACAAGACTTCAAAATAGCGCGCAAAGCCGTGTAGAATAACAAAACGAAAGTAACTGTGCAACCGCTCTGTGGCAATTGTGGCATCAACTGGGTAATATTGTTCAGGCCAAACGAATTCAGCTTATCGCCAGTTGTAGGGTTACTACATAAAGAAAAACTCAATGGACTGTATTGTTTTTAAGAACTATTTTTTATTTACACTTTACACTAATTACACTATTTACACAGTAATTATGTTGATACCTCGAAGGTAGAGCAACTGGTAATCCTTGTTGTATTTTAACATTTGGTTTTTTTACATTAAAAATGCACAAAATGATTCATGAGCGTACTTGTGTACGTCCTACAAAATTACGTATCACTGACTACTTTTTTGAGAGACAGCCTTTTATATCAGCATGCTATTTCACTGTTGCCAACCCTAAGTTGGTAACATTTCATTATTAGGTTATTTCCTTTCAATTGTTGGATTATGTTTCCAACATGCTGGGGGCACGACAGTTTCACAAGAAACTCCCCTAATTAACAATATTAAAATTTAATGATGTATAACAATACAATCAAAATAATGGATACGAAATCCTCCTTTTTTTTACAATACACTACCTAGAAATTTTACAATGCTCACAACAGAATAACAACATTGTAACAGCAGTATTAGAATAATCAAAATATTAAACAGTTTGTGTATTTACAAGAACAGAACATTTGTTGTAAATTTATTATATTACATTGTCAAGAAGCCTAGAATTATAGCATTAAAATTAATTAAGTATTTGCATAAAATACATTAAAAGTGCAGTTGCTTACATACTAAATATACTAATAACTAAATACCCACATATAAATGAAAAAAGGTTAAAAAATAAATTAATAAATTGGCAACACTGCGATCTTTGTAATCGATCGTAGGTAGATGCTTTTTTGACTTTTTACTTGTACTACCCTTACCTTACCATCTTTTCCGGGCATAACTTTGGTAATTCTGGCCATGGGCCATTTTAACGGAGGAAGGTTATCTTCCTTTAATAAAATTAACATTCCTTCTTTCACATTTGGTGTGTCATGATGCCACTTTGGTCTATTTTGTAACTGTGCCAAATAGTCTTTGTACCATCGTCGCCAAAAATGTTGCTGCATTTGGGTGCACAGTTTCCAAAATTTTAAATTATTTTGCGGAACAGAAGTTAAGTCTGGCTCTGGATATGATATAATAGGAACACCTATCAAAAAATGACCTGGGGTTAAGTATGATAAATCAGACGAATCGTTTGACATTTGTGTTATCGGGCGTGAATTTAATATCCCTTCTACTTGTATTATTAATGTGTTAAATTGTTCATAGGTAAATTGATTATTACCCATAACTCTTTTCAAGTGGAACTTGGCACTTTTTACTCCTGCTTCCCAGAGACCTCCAAATACAGGAGAGTAACTGGGAATGAAATTGAATTCAATTCGCTCTTCATTACAGAATGCATTAATTTCACTCTTATGCTCGAGAGAGCTGTGAACCTTATAAAAGTCCTTCAATTGGTTATTTGCCCCTTTAAAAGTAGAACCATTGTCGCAATGTACTTTTGTTGGCTTGCCCCTTCTGAAAATAAATCTTTTAAATGCGGCCATGAAACACTCTGTTGTTAAATCTGAAAGGAGTTCCATATGGATTGCCTTTACAGAAAAGCATACAAACAGTGCAATGTAAGCTTTCGTTACTAATGATTTTCGAACTCTAGATTGTTTTACAAAGAACGGCCCACAAAAATCCACCCCAACGTTTTGAAATGGCCGTGCATAATTTACACGGTCTTCTGGCAATGACCCCATTAGCTGCTGAGAACACTGAGCCTTCAATCTAAAACAAGTTATGCATTTGTGTATATTTCTTTTTATTTCTCTAATTCCATTTATGATCCAATACTTTAAATTTAAATTGCTTAATACTTGCTTTTGCCCAGCATGCAACAACCGTAAATGTTCTCTGATAATGATTAAATTGGTAACGTGACTCTTCTTAGGCAATATTACTGGATGTTTTTGATCGATAGGAATATTTGGGTTTTGTAGTCTTCCGCCAACCCGCATAATACCATCTTTGTCTATAAATGGGTATAAGGATTTTAAGGATGTTTTTATTTTTAATTTTAGGTTCAAACATTTTATTTCATCTTTAAATTTGTGCCTTTGTTCATATTTTATGATTAGCTTTAATGAATTATTTAATTCCGGTAATGTTAATTTTCCAATGATTTTATCATTTTTATTTTTTATATTGTGCACAAATCTTAACATGTAGGCTACAACTCTTTGCAGCTTACTAATGTTTGAAAAATCCTCAAAAAAGGACCTTTCATGTGGTTCTATAACACAAGCGGATCCCTGTACTTTTTTTTCTGGCAGGGGATTTGGAAATTCAAAAGGATAATTGTTATAATGTGAAAAGTTAATATCTAACAGCCCTGTTGGACCATGAAACCAAAATTCATTAGTAGTCATATGCTGAGGTGCTAAACCTCGTGACAGACAATCAGCAGGATTATCTTTTGTATTTACATAATTCCAAGTAATATTTGAACCTAATGTTTGAATCTTAGTTATACGATTAGCTACATATGCATTTAATTTCAAAGGATCTGTTTTTATCCATGCTAGTACTATGTTAGAATCAGAATACAGAAATATTTGATTTACTTTAGACTGAAATATTTTAATTGCCTTACTTGCCAAATTGGCTAATAAAACAGCACTATTTAGTTCCAACTTAGGAATGGTCAAATTTTTGTTTATTGGGGTGATCCTAGATTTGGAACACAGCAAATTGACATAAACTTTATTATCAAAAATTGCCCTAATGTAGAGCACTGCTCCATATGCAATTAACGATGCATCACAATATCCTAATAGTTCTATTTTATTTGCATTTGAAAAATGTAAATTACGCGGTATAATTAATACAGGCATGTTTGTCAGATTTCGCTTAAAGTCTTGCCACATTTCTAGCAAATCATTGGGGAGGATATCATCCCATTTTAATTTATTAATCCAAAGCTTTTGCATGATAACTTTAGCAGTTACCAAAACTGGCCCTGCAAACCCTAAAGGATCATAAAACTGACATATAAAGCTAAGAACTTGTCTTTTCGTGACACATTCATTAACGTTACTATTTGGAGAAGAAATTTTAAATGAATCTAAATTTATATCGTATGGCAAACCCAAGGTTTTGACAACTAAATTATCTTTTGACATGTCGATCTCATCAAAATGTTGTTTCTCCAATGGAATATCATGTAATATTGCAGGATCACTAGCACACCATTTGTGAAGCTCGAAGGATCCTTGTTTTAAAAGATTAATTACCTCATTTTTTAATTTTATGGTTTCTGAAATAGTGTCTCCTCCTGAAAGAATATCATCTACATATGTGTTATATAATAATTCTCTAGAAGCCAAAGGAAAATTGTGCCCTTCAGTATGTGCCAGTTCAACTAAACACCTTGTTGCCAAAAAAGGAGAACTTTTCAAACCGTATGTAACAGTTTGTAACTGTATGCATTTGATTGGTGAACTCGAATTTTCACGCCACAAAATATTTTGCAATGGTCTGTGTTGGGGGTGAATTAACACCATACACGATACATTTGCCTTATATCCGTACAGAAAATGTACTCATAAGTCCTAAATAATAATAATACATCAAACAGTTCATTTTGTACCACAGCACCATTATACATTAAATCATTTATAGATTTTTTATTTTTTGTCTTCATACTTCCATCGAAGACAATTCGCAATTTTGTAGTCCTTTTGTCTTCTCTAATTACCGGGTGATGTGCCATAAAATAGACAGCATCATTGTTACAATCGTATTCTGAAACATCCACAATTTTTCCATGTCCTAATTTTATGTATTCGTCAATAAAATTTTTATATTGAGAAAATAGCTCAGGGTTAACATGAAATCTTTTTTCTAAATTTTCAAATCTTTTGTAAGCGATTGAAAACGAGTCGCCCAAATGCAAGTCTTGTAAATTCTGCTTTAAAGTTTAAAGGCAAACAAACTTGAAACTTATTATTAATCTTTTTTACAGAGTTTAAAAATATTGTTTCACATGCTTCTTGTTCGGTTGGATACTCTGTATAAATTTCAGGGACTTTTTCAGTTTCCCAAAATTGAGAAACAAGCCTTTCTATATTAGCCGTAGTGCAAAACAAAGACACCCATTTGTGGTTATATAACATATTTGATGGTACTGAACCACTTATTACAAATCCGAATAAAGTATTTTGCAAAATTATATTTTGTTTTTCTAATTTTACATTACCATTTAGTAGTATCTTAAAAAATACATCTGCTCCCAAAAGTACATCTATATTCTTTGTCTTGTTAAATTCATCATCTGATAATTTAATGTTGCTGGGAATTTCAATTGATGTTGAATTAAATTCAAATTGAGGTAAGCTACCTGTGATTTTATCAATGACAGCACACTTTACCTGTATTGAGTAATCATGAATGAGAGACTCAACTGTAACATTGACACATTTTTGAACTTTTGTTACATTTTTAGAAATCCCAACAACATTTAGGTTATTAATAGAAGTTCTTAACCCCAATTTGTTGACAAGTGCGCTGGTTACGAATGACACTTGTCAACAACTGTCGATTAACCCTCGTGCAATAATTGTGTAACCACACTTACCTTTCACTTTAACCTTTACAGTAGGCAGCAAAATGTTTTCAGTTGTCTTATCCGTATAACAGTAATTTGACTGAACACTCTGTACAGCGGTTGTACTTTGTTGTCTGTCCCCCTGTTTTGTTTCTTGATTATCACCCTGTTTACCCAAATGCAACAACGTGTTGTGGTCCTTTTTACACGTCTGGCACTTATATGAAAACCTGCATTGACCTTGATGACTGTTTAAACATATTTTACAGCATCTATTTTTATTAATAAAAGAAACCCTTTCATTGACAGGCACAGATTTAAACTTTTTACAATTAAAAATTTTGTGTCCTGGTATAGAGCAAAATGTACATTTTATTTCATTTTTATTTTTGGTTGCTGGTAATTATGGAATACACTACAATGTGCTTAAAATTTGCAAAAATTTTTGAAATCCCTTTAAATAGGGTCTTCTGAACACGAATATCTAATTTTTTTCCCCCGGAAACGAAGGGTTTTTCCAAAAAAAATTTTTTTTTTGGCGAATTTTTACCAACATTTCTATTATTTTACACACTGTAAATACGACTTTTTGACACAAATTACGTTCACAAAATTATCCTTTAAAGTGTCACACATATTTTTATGCAAAAACTGTCACACATATTTTTATGCAAAAATGCATGTTTTACTAGAAAAATTGAATTTTATACAGCACCAGAGACAACCGAGACGTGTAACTTCATATGAAAATTTGTCCGATAATAGTTAAATTTACCATCTTTGTCTTAAGCAATGAATATGCTATATGGCTATCTCCTTTCCACATAATGTAAGGTGAATGTAGAGTGCAGCACGGTGGCAAACTGGGCATGCGCCATGCGCTCACGAATTTATGTGTACTTTGTGTTGTGGCCATTTTGATTATTGTTTTGCAATTTTGTTTTGATTTGCATTTACATTGTTGTTCGTTGCGATATTCTTTATCAGAGGTAGGTAATGTTTTCTTGAAATCCATAAATATCAAAACACACAAGGACTGACTATGTAATAACACCCTCAGACTAGATTGTTTTCTAATGTTTTTTTGTTTTTTTATTTACCACAGAACGTGGTACGTAGTGTCGAATATTTATTTATTTTTATTTGTTTAGTTGAAGAAAATGTCATCACAAAGTGCACTATGCCTTGTATGCGGATTTGAGGACCCGGAGGTTGAAAAAATGCATTATTTTCCCTCAGTCTTAAAAAAGTAAGTTTATCTGCATAAAAATAAATATACAACAATATAATAAAAATATATTACAGGTCAAAGATATGGCAAGAAAATATGGGAATTGTGTACAGCGGAGATTCTTTTCGAAGTCGTAGGATTTGCAGTCGACATTTCACAAAGGATTGGTACATCGTTATTTTATTCAGTCGATTCAAGTAATGATTACTTAATATCAACTCTGGGAAATTATTTGTATTGAAACTTAATGTTGAGAAAGAAGTTAATTTATATGGTCTTCTTTATTATAAACCATATCAATCAAGCGCCTTGTCGCCCTTGTCCTAGGAGTGGTATCATATGTGGAAAGATTCGAATCGGTATGCCTCTAAACACCGAACGCCTTGTAGATCGGGAATAAACTGCCTTTTTCGGAACTTGCACCAAAGCGAGATTTAAATATGTAATTAGATGTGAATATTTCTATCTTAAGATTATTATTTTTATTTTATATTATATCGTTAAAGCTTGAAATATTACTAGGTAAGTTTTAACGTTCTTCTTTTTACTTCTATAGCTTACATATTTTTCTCTGTATTTAACACTAGCAATATTTGTGCGAGGAGCAATCGTAAGCACATATTATTATGTTTATTGTTATTTTGCAATTTCGTACAATATATTGTTTGTTTTTATTTGAATTTTATTTCTCCCCATCTGGAAAAATTCGATAAGATCTATATAATTTATTAACGAATTTTAAATCTTTTCTTACTCACAAACCACAAAATCAGCAGAATAAAAAAATGTATAGGGTAAGTATAAATAGGTATAATATCGAGTATAATATTCACTATCAATTTGAATTGAATGTTTTAATAATTGATTTGGTGCATATTTCACTATGGTGCATATTTCACTATAGTGAAATATGCAACAAGTCGATATTTAAAACATTCAATAATAATTAAAAATTATGAGAATACTAAAACAGATCAGTTTTAAATTTGGCGCCTATGCGGCACTTTGCGCCCTCTTCTCTCACCTTACATTACAATCGCCCAAATGAGTAGTCGGGAGTAAATTTTCTCAAGTAGTTGCACGTCTCGGTTGTCTCTGACAGCACACAAGACATAAACAAAGATCATCCGTGCTTGCGAAATGTAAAATGACAGATTCCGATTCCCGCTGTGTTTAAAAGCACGGCGCATATGGGCAGTCCTATGTGGCTATTACACTGTATGAGTGACGTCATGCGTGAAGCGAACGCAAATGCTTTAGGGCGTAACCAAAATTCCGATTCGCCATCTGTATTGGTTGGTTTGAAACATTCTGCATTCTGATTGGTTCTACTAATTTACCGCACTAAAATGTTGATTTACGCGCCCTTAGTATTTCATTGTTTTAACGGTTGTTAAAACAAACAGTAGCAGCTGAAACGTCGAAGAGGTGAGAGGTATTTTCAATAATTTATTTGCATCTGCTTGCTAGTATTTGTTTATTTAATTTGTATCTGTGTACGTACGTGTTCGGGATGTGTGATTCATGCAAAATTTCGCATTTCCAGTTAAATCGAATAATTGACGATGAGCAAAAGTTAATTGTGTTTCTGCAAGAGCATGGACTGCATGGAGTGTTCCCTGAATGTAATGTAGTATGTCCAGAGTGTAATAAACCATGCAAATTGTATACAAAGCCACATTTCAGATTTAGATGCACAAACTTTGTAGTAAAAACGTTGTCAAGTCGCAAGAAAGTCAAAGTTACGTGCCCGTACAGTGTCGGAGCCAAAAAGGGCACCTTTTTCGAAAATTCTAAATTGCCCATGGATACAATTTGCCGGTTTGTTAGTGTATGGTTGTTCGTTAATCATCCGAGGCAATTGTTGTTAGAGCATGAATTGGAGTTAGCTTCTAGAACGGTAGTGGATTGGTCAAGTTTTTGTAGAGAGGTGTGTCTTGTGAGTGTTGTTAATGAATCTGTAGCTATCGGAGGGCCTGGCATGGTTGTAGAAATTGATGAGGCTAAAATGGGTAAAAGGAAATATAATAGGGGTAGAATAATTGACGGACAATGGATTTTTGGAGGTTTTGAACGGGGTTCAAAAAAGTGTTTCTTTGTTCCGGTAGAGAATCGAACGAAGGACACTCTGCTCGAAGTAATTAAGAAGTGGATACTACCGGGTACCACTATCATTTCTGATTGCTGGAAAGCTTGCGACTGTTTGACAGACGAAGGTTTTCAGCATGAAACGGTTAACCACTCTAAAAATTTTGTCGATCCAGACACTGGGGCTCATACCCAAAATATTGAACGTTGTTGGAGGGACGTGCGAGCTGGTATTCCTCGATATGGCCGTCGAGAACAACATTTTGATGGATATTTAGCCGAATGCCAGTTCAGGAAGAGATATCCTGACCACAGAGACAGGTATCACCACTTCTTTAAATGGATGGGACAAGTCTACCCTCCAGCATGTTCCAATTCTGGTGATGACTCGAGTAGTTCCGATTAGACGGCTTCTGTTATATATGGATCGCGGAACGTGTGAATTTTATGTTATATAATTTGTATTAAATTTTATTGTACGTTATAGAGTTTTTGTTTTATTTTATTTTTTGTTATGGAATTTTTATTAATTTTATTTTAAGGAATTTTTATTATTTTTTTAATAATTAGGTACAAATATATTTAATTATTTACTTGTACGTGTGGAGTATGCAGTATGCATGTGTGGAGTATGCACTGTGGAGTATGCACTGTGGAGTATGCAGTATGCATGTGTGGAGTATGCAGTGTGCATGTGTGATGAATGCAGTATGCATGTGTGGAGTATGCAGTGTGCATGTAATAATTTATTTTTATATATGTCCTACCTTACCTAACCTAACCTTTTTTTTTTTTTTTTTTTTTTGGGTGGGAGGGGAAATCCTCATGGACACCCAGCGCACTCCGTGTCGTCCCTGCGCCGGGTAGTGCCGGACTCTTACCGGCTAAAACCCCTCCCCCTGTTCATCCACCGCACACTGGAAACCGCGCAAGCATAACTTCGGTGTGCCGTGCTGTTACTATTACCTCCCTTCCCTTCTATGCTCTTCTTCTTCTTTGCCTCTAATAATTTGTCTGATATTATTCGTTATGACTTTCCATTTCTCTTCACTCTCTAGCAGTAATTCTGCGATGTTTTCCTTGCTTACCACGGTCCCGCACTCGCTGTTCATCATCTCCCTTTCTTGCGTCCATTTTTCGCATTCCCACTCCCCGTACCGACCGGAACTGGGGTATCCCCCCCCTGCTCCGTAAACTGATTTTCCTTATCCCTTACCATAGTGGCCCAAATAACCCTTGTGCCGTGGGTGCATTTTATACCTGCTGCCAGGTAGCTAGAACTACCTAGACCCGCGCCACTGGGCCTAGGGAAGTTTTTTTGTTTAAGAGGATTTTCCCCTCTGTGCAATCCTGTTGGTCCGCGGGTGCTATTTTATTTCACACCTACCCGCCAGTATACTGGTATGCTGGTGAGGGCATTCCCCTATCCGCCACCTGGGGACGCGCCCGGTTGGGGTTACAGGTGTCCCCGCCGGGAACCTAACCTAATCTAACCTATCCTAACCTAACCTATCCTAACCTAACCTAACCAAAACATCCCTTCCTGGCAAGGGTAATGCTCATACCTCCTCGTTGGTCCTTGCCGGACGATAACATTTTTTAACCAATCAATTTAATTCGTTAAAATCTGTTATTGACTAAATGAGCTAAAATGACTAATATATATATGTCCTACCTTACCTAACCTAACCTATCCTATCCTAACCTAACCTAACCTATCCTAACCTAACCTAACCAAAACATCCCTTCCTGGCCAGAGTAATGCTCATACCTCCTCGTTGGTCCTTGCCGGACGATAACATTTTTTAACCAATCAATTTAATTCGTTAAAATTTGTTATTGACTAAATGAGCTAAAATGACTAATATTTCACTGCTAGACAATAGACATACGAATGCGACCTTTTTTCCTTTTCAAGACTAACCTAATAATCTTAATACAATTCAGTGTTTTGTTAGCTTAGGCGTGTTTTTAGACACAGCCAGAATCTGTCAGTTTCATACGTAGTCGCAAATAGGGAAGATCTTTATTTATGTCGTGTGTGCTGTGTATAAAATTCAATTTTTCTAGTAAAATATGCTTTTTTGCAAAAAATATGTGACATTGTGTTCAGGACACTTTATAGGATAATTTTGTAAACGTATTTTGTGTCAAAAGTCGTATTTAAAGTGTGAAAATAATAAAAAAAAGTTGGTTGAAATTCGCCAACAAATTCGCTAAAAAAAATTTTTTTTGGAAAAACCCTTCGTCTCCGGGGGAAAAAAACCAGATATTCGTGTTCAGAAGACCCTATTTAAGGGGATTTCAAAAATTTTTGCAAATTTTAAGCACATTGTAGTGTATTCCAGAATTACCCTTTTCTCACTAGATCTTAAATCCGTATCGATTGGACCAATTTATTTAGGGTTACTACATAAAGAAAAACTTAATGGACTGTATTGTTTTTAAGAACTATTTTTTATTTACACTTTACACTAATTACACTATTTACACAGTAATTATGTTGATATCTCGAAGGTAGAGCAACTGGTAATCCTTGTTGTATTTTAACATTTGGTTTTTTACATTAAAAATGCACAAAATGATTCATGAGCGTACTTGTGTACGTCCTACAAAATTACGTATCACTGAGTGACTACTTTTTTGACAGACAGCCTTTTATATCAGCATGCTATTTCACTGTTGCCAACCCTAAGTTGGTAACATTTCATTATTAGGTTATTTCCTTTCAATTGTTGGATTATGTTTCCAACACCAGTCTCCTCTTTATAAGTCGCTGATATGACCCATCCAAGTGGTGTAGAATTTAGAGTCATTTTAACAAGTTATGAGTTAAATAGGGCTCAAAAAGGTAAATAAAAGAATTGTAACATTTTTATGTGTTAAACCTCATTGTTTTGATAAGGTGCAAGATGCAACAAATATACTAAGTTAGGTTAAGTTCAAATTCTAATTCTCATAAATCCCATACTCCCAAACAAGTCATCTAGGATCTAGCCTAGTGCCTAGTCATCGTTCCCCGTTCTTTTAATTTAATCCTCCGATTCGGAACTCGAGTACCACGTGACCCAAAATCTGCTCTCGCTCTGCTCTCATCTCGGAGCGAGTTTAAGAACCTAGCTATTGAACGTTGCTCTAAATTTAACTATCAGGGGCTCGATTCTCGACTTTGTAGGAAAATATTCCGGTAGTATTGTTTTCCCATGCAATTATTCCCATGGGTATGTCAATCTCTATTCTCCACTACTACTGGAATGTATTTTCCTATGGGAAAAAATAAAAGGGTATGTCTGAGATAGTCTTGAGAATAATTTTATTTCAACCAATCAAATTTAAGCTTTTTTGATGTTCACTTTCCTTCCTGCTTTATTTCCTTGACCCGTGACATTTCCGTGCCGGTGACCACCTAACCTCATATATTATTATTTAATGTCTTACTTTTGTTTTTTTTTAAAGACCCCGATAGCCTAGAAGGGGGAGTTATATATTCGTCTACATCATCCAACAAAGTCAAAACTGAAAGTTTAGATAATCTAAACAGTTTATGAATTGTTTATTGTTTGTCAGATATTAGATTGAAAGGGCTTCCTTTCTGCCACTTTGACCAAAAATCCCTTTCTGGATTTTGCACATCATGTTCTTGGACTTCCACATTATTTAATTCATTTAAAAGGATAAGTTCATCCATTGCTCTGGATAAAATACACACAAATAATAAATAAAAGGATTATGGGACTTAAAACCAGAATCTCTGCCAAAATCAAAACATAACCTAGAACACGTTATAGTAGCAGAGCGCATGAGCGATGTACGAATTCCTAATAGAATATGCATTTCCCATGGGTAAACACCAAGTGAATATATTCCACTACTTTCTGAAGGAAATTATTCCATCGGTAATACTCGAGAATGAAAACAGGTTTCCTATGGGTTGGCCGCCATATTTCCTATGGGAATAAAGTGGAGAATCGAGCCCGAGGCAAAAAATATAGAACAGCGGTAATTAGAAAAACAATTAATTAGGCAAGAAATATAGAAAAACAATTACTTAGGCAAAGAATATAGAAAAGCAATTATCTATTAGTAAAAAATTATAGATTTGTGAAAAATTCAAAAAAACATGAAATATATATAGTGCTAGGTATAGTGCTTGTGAAACATATGAATCTTTCTTTAAATAATTCTATAACTAAAATAAAATCACCCATATTGTAAAATTCCTAATTATTTATTATTATTATTATTATTATTATTATTATTATACAAAATAAGAGCAGGGGAATTTGTTAATTTTAATTAATTCGAGCTGCGCGTTTTATAGCACTTTTGCTCTAATGAAAATCTGCATTTTATTGCGCCTGATCAGTTTTATGTAGGTATCTATCCTTATTCTACTAGTTGGATTATAGTAGTGCGTTGATTGAACTGATTGAAGTATTAATACTTCAATCAACGTAATGTGTCAATGTGTGCATTAAAAAGGACTTTACTTCTGTTTCGACTGTTTCTGTTTATTTATGGCATTGAGTAAAAATAATAAAGAGGCGCAACTGTCAAGGTTTCGAGATTTTGGTGTTGTATTTTATTACCAATTGTCTTCAATTTTAAGGGCTATACAGCCACATTACAAATACCTTCCCGTATCACTAAAAATTGAAGACAATCATGGAATTATTGGCAAAGAAATACAATACTAAAATCTCGAAACCTTGACAGTTGCACCTCTTTATTATTTTTTACTCAATGTTTATGGGTGGTCTGTGATTTGAAATTTATTAATTTCCCGCCATTCAATGACTGGCGACTGCCAAGATCATTGCGGTGTTCTGTGATTGCGATGGATTTTTGCTTTTCACTGATTATTCACTTGACCTTCAATAATTCAATGTGACTTTCTAATATTGATATGAAAAATAGAGGGGAATGATAATTAAATTCTAAACACTTTAATTTGTAGCCGCTTACCAAGCGCGAGACGAAAAACTTTATAATTTAATTATAACCTACAATCCGTTCAATCAACAATCAACAGGTGGTGAAAATGTCTGGGTAAGAATAAGAACATATTTACTATAATATTTATGTATTATTCTTATTACGAATTAAAACTACCAGATTTTATTTCATATAGACTATGATTAAGTTACCTGCCAATTACCTTATATTTGCAATATCATCCTGCCTGTTGTGAAACTATAGGAAAGTGGGGATTTGATATTGATTTAATATCATAAAAATGGTATTTTTGCTTTTAAAAATCGCTTTAAATCAATTTTTTTTTGGAAAATATATAAAAATATTTGAAAATTATCACCAAATATATAAGTGGAAAATTTCTATTAAAATTCAATTACTTACTTAGCATTAGTTACCTATTTAGAGAAAAATTCGACCACTTGATAATGAATAAATTGATTAATTTTTTCAGAAAAGGAGACATAGGTCTTATTGGTTTGGCCGTAATGGGCCAAAATCTTATTCTAAACATGGCTGATCACGGTTTCACGGTCGTAGCTTATAATAGAACTGTAGAGAAAGTTCATGCCTTCTTGGCCAACGAAGCTAAAGGAAAGAGTATTATCGGAGCTGAAACTATTCAAGATTTGGTTTCCAAGTTGAAGACTCCTCGTCGTGTAATGATGCTCGTCAAAGCCGGAGATGCTGTAGATAACTTTATTGACCAACTTATACCACACCTCGAAAAAGGCGATATTATTATTGACGGTGGTAATTCTGAATATCAGGACAGTGAAAGGCGAACGAAAAATTTGGCTTCGAAAGGAATTCGATTCGTAGGTGCCGGTGTATCTGGTAAGTGTTCAGGAAAATTATTTATTAAATTTATTTCTTATATTACCTAAATGAACTGTTTAAAATTCATATGATGTGAAAAAGACAACTTCATTTTAACATTTTATATACCCGCCTTATGAATATTACCGGCTACTACAAATTATACAGGGTGATTCATAAGGAAAGGGTAATATTTTACCTGCATAATCTATAGCGGAAAATAATAATTTTTTGCTGAATTGAATAACGGACTCAAATATTAATACTTACTGAGATACAGGGTGTTAATATAAAAATAATTCAGTAATGTTATATTATAGGTATTTCAGTTATTTCATACATCTATACTCTGTCTGATGAGAGATTGCAGTGGTGGGTGGTGGGCATGGCTTGGGCGGAGAGCGGTTTACTCATCTCAAAATATTTTATAAAACGTGGCAATGAAATTCAAATTATTTTAACTGGCCGCAGTCTCAACTTCTACATGCTGCGCCATTGCTGAGGGGCTACTATTGGATTTATTACTCATCTATTTGCTAAAAATTGAAGGGAATACTACAATACCTTTTATATTATTTGTAAATGGTAATTCGTAATGTTAAATTTACGATAATACACATTTATTACTTAATAGTCACAAGTTTGACAGTCGATACACGCAAACTTCAATGACCTGTCAACTCGTATTCGTAAACGCCATTGTAAACCTACTTGACTCTGTAACCAATAAGATCAAAGCACGCGCTTTTGTCGTCCCTTCGACAGACTTTAATATTATTATGTCAGTATGTTTCACTTATTTCCATAGCACACTTTGTTAGACATTTTTAGCACTTACCTTTAATTAATCAGAATGTTTTGTTTTTTTGTTTAAAATTATGGGTGCGCAGGACTTTTTAAAATGTAAATATCTCGATAGGGGTGCATTTTATGAAGATAAAACAAGTATCCCTTTTTTGTTTAAAAATAATGGTTGAATAGAAAACAAAGTACAAAAAAGTTATGACGGATTCTGTTAAACCAAAATGGCTTACATAGCGCCTCCTATGCGATACACTAAAAACGATGGCTTATTCGATTTTCTCACGTTAAAAAACAATTGTAGACTTATATGTTTATGTGTATAAAAATAATTGAAATATAACAACATTACTGAATTATTTTTATAATTTTAGCACCCTGTATTTCAGTAAGTATTAAGTAATGTTTGACCCCCGGTTATTAAGCAAAAAATTAATATTTTCCGCTATAGAATCTGTAGGTAAAATATTACCCATGCCTTCTGAATCACCCTGTATAAAGCAACCACAAACTATGTATTGGTAAATTTTTTTTTTTTATTTTGAATAGGTGGCGAGGAAGGAGCTCGCTTTGGTCCTAGTTTAATGCCTGGTGGAAATAAGGAAGCGTGGCCATATATTAAAGACATTTTTCAAGGTATTGCTGCTAAAGCTGATAATCAACCGTGTTGTGATTGGGTAGGTAATGATGGTGCTGGTCATTTTGTTAAAATGGTACACAATGGTATTGAATATGGGGACATGCAGCTGATTGGCGAAGTATATCATTTGATGTCAGCAATTGGTATCAACCAAGAAGAAATGGCCGATACTTTTACTGAGTGGAACAAAGGAGAGTTGGACAGTTTTCTCATTGAAATTACTAGAGATATTTTAAAGTTCAAGGATACAGATGGTAAGTTTTTTAAATCGTACATAATAATTGCATCTAAAAAGTTTGTTAATAGTTGCAATTAATCAGACACAAATACTTCTAAATAAGATTTTCTTAAAGTAAATGGTCGATTTTCCTTTTTTTAAGGTAGGTAAGTAATCAGTTAAAACCCATTAGATTCATGTTTATTTAAATTTTTGTCATTTGGCTAGTATTAACAATAATTTCTAGACATGAACCACCAATATCCAAATAAAACAGGTTAGTTATTGCATGCTGAAACGTAAAACTGTTTCTCCTTTGTTTGATTAAATATTACGTTTATTTATTAATTTTACCAAACTTTCCCAAAATGATAAAATAGCAAGATATCATAATTAAGAATTCTGGATTGGTACTCGCTTGCTTTGATAAGTAAAATAATTTATTATATTAATTTGGCCCTACTACATATTAAGATTATAAAACATATTTTAGTTGATTTTATCTTTATTTAGATAATGTTTTTCATTGTGCAATGATGAATTGACAGAATTGTGAACACGATTTATTTAATTTTTTAAGTAGCAAATATTTTATGGATTCACAAGCTAAAAGCTAAAAAAGTTTACTCCAGTTATGTTCAATTTTATTTAACTTGTTACCACTCCTTCAAGAAATTAAATGGTCGCTTTATTGTAGAATAATTTTCCTTATACATTCAAATTTGTAATATTAATTTGTTTATATTTGTACAAGAATAGCTGCATATATTATATTTAGCATAATAAGCATATTGTTCTAATATAAACATTTTCATCAACTTCATTTATTTTACAATCAGTGTTTAAAAGACCATACCAAGATAACTGCTGTAATCTAAGAATGATGCTTATGTCAGCAATGACATAACAAGACTGCTCGGTGCCGATGTTATGGGCATCAAAACTATTAAAAATAGGTTACAGGAATAATTTGATATCGACCAGATCATAAGGTCTTAGGTTGAAAACAGACTATAAAAGAAAGACATAAATGCCCTTGAATATAGAAAGGTCATGTTCTAGTTTTTGTACACCAAAGTATTTAAAGGTTAATCTATTATATTGGTGTAGATTTAAACAGCTACAAAGAATTAGCAGTCTTCATAAAATTAGTAACGTAAAAGCCAAATTTGGAAAACTTTTCAAAAGCCTGCCTGTAAATTTCCGAACAGTAATTCAAAATGTATATTAAGGTAAATGTTAGGTAGTTCAATTTGTGAATGAGTTCAAAAAAATTGTAAAATGTTACGATCACTTTGTTTTACCCTACTTTTGCGGGATATACATGTTTTCTTTTTGCAATACATATTTTCGTTAGTTTTACAGCGGAAAATTTTATTATCAGTATTAAAGAGAATAAATGTCAGATAAAATGGAACCTTGAAAATTTGTTCATATGTCGTCTTTGTGGTTTTAACTCTATAGTAAAAAAGTTGTACTATGTTTCATTTTAATTTATCTGGAAATACATAACACAATTTTATTAAAATGAAATGCCGATAATAAAAAATGTTAATAGTTATTAATTGTCCTTTCTAGGACAATATCTACTACCGAAAATAAGAGACACAGCTGGTCAAAAAGGTACAGGGAAGTGGACAGCAATTGCAGCTCTTAATTATGGAATTCCAGTAACGCTAATAGGAGAAGCAGTCTTTAGCCGATGCTTATCTGCCCTTAAGAGTGAAAGAGTAATTGCTAGTACAAAACTACCAGGTCCGACAAAGGCATTTTCAGGAGACAGAAAGCAGTTTCTTGAGGATTTGAAACAAGCTTTATATGCTGCCAAAATCGTATCCTATGCCCAAGGATTTATGTTGTTGCGTGAAGCAGCTAAAGTACACAACTGGGATTTAGATTATGGTTCCATTGCTTTAATGTGGAGAGGTGGCTGTATTATAAGATCAGTTTTCTTGGGTCAAATAAAAGTAGCTTTTGATAAAGATCCTACTTTGAAATCATTACTACTAGATCCATTCTTTTTGGAAGCTATTACTAAGGCACAGTCAGGATGGAGAAATGTTGTGTCGACAGCAGTTATTCTAGGTAATATTTTTATTTAATTAAGTATAAACTATGATTTAGGTTAAGACACAAAACAAAGTTAAGGTTAACATCCAAATAATTACAATTCCATGGTCATTGAACCAATTAGTAAACAAATAAATACCTTTCATTAAAAAGATATAAAGCTCAAGGTGTTATGCAACTGTAATGCAGGTTTAATTTGTTCAGCTGCTGAACTGCAGTCACTAAGTTCTATTTAGGTTAAGGTCAACAACTTTTAATGTTATCGAACTCTGACTAATTTCAAGGTTTCATTCATGTTCATAACATTCAAAAACCATTCCTATGAAATATACAGGGTTGCTCACCAATCTGAGATTCTTCTCTGGTGTCTTTATTATTAGAGTTATCGAATAATGTTTCATACAAAAGTTGTTTAAGAATAAAAATTCCATAACCTAAAATTATTGCGAATTGTACTCTACCGACTATACAGTATATTCACTTTTGAACCAAAGCAGTTTGTGAGTGAATAGGAGATAGCAGTAAAGCGAGAGCACTACACATGCGTGACTGCATGTCGATCTCAGAATGTTAGCGCTCTCGCTTTATTCTCTCCTATTCACTCACAAAGTGCTTTGGTTGAAAAGTGAATTTACTGTATATAGCTGCATGGCATGGCTTGGTAGACAAAATAAATTATCTATTATATTTTATTTGAAATTTAAAGTATTTCAGAACACAAACGAAGTGCTATTTTGACATCAAGATACATGATTTGTAAATTATTATCTGTCATTTTAACAAATTCAGAGCAGTTTCTCATTTATTAAGACTTAGACAGCATGAGAGCAGTAAGCAAAGAAACGGAGAAAGTCATCGACAAATTACGATTTGCTTTTTGTTTGACTTCAGCTATGTTATCTTACCTTTATGCCTTATGTTTCTTTAAGGTATTCCAACTCCAGCCCTAGGAACAGCTTTGGCATTCTACGATGGATATCGTTCAGAACATCTTCCAGCAAATCTGTTGCAAGCCCAACGTGATTACTTTGGTGCCCATACTTATGAACTACTTGGAAAGGAAGGTAAATTTGTACACACTAACTGGACAGGGAAAGGCGGAAACGTTTCTGCCTCAACTTATGATGCCTAAAAATTTTACCATTTTTTACACTTATTGTTATTTCTTTTATTTATATAAATGATTTTGTTCCTTTTATGCTAAAGTGTTTATAAATTAAATACAGTATTGTTTTATAATGATTTTTTATTACTAAACCTCAAGTGAAATATAAAATTGTACACAGATGCGCATTAAAGTTCGCGCCCAATAAAATAAATATAAGTAAACTATATCAATACTCCAGTCAGTATGTCCAAAATTCTTATTTATTACTAAAAACGTGAAAAGTTTTACCAAAATCGGCCAAATATTTGAAAAAATAAGGTTTTTTTAAATTAACTTTAACACTATGTATCTCGAAAATGAAGCTTTAAAACATACAAGTTCATATGAACTTTTCTTTTTATTTTTGTGAGCTCTATCGCTTATTAAATTTTTCCAAGTAAAATCTGAGACTGTATAATAATAATAATAATTTTTATTACCCAACAGAAAAAATCCAATAACAGGACAACTTACAAGCGTATAATATTATAGTAGCGAAAACGATATAGTAGACGGATCAGCAGGGTAGACGGGCGATTCTTCCGTCGTACCACCTATTCCATCCTTTACATCGCTTACATGAAAGAGAGAGATCCGGGTCTACGTTCTGCAACATGACTATTGATTACCCGTCTTACACCGCTGGTCCGTCTACTATATCGTTTTCCGTATAACAGAAGAGAAATTAAGAAAAATATAAATTATTAAATAAAACTACAGATTATTTGCAACGCTCAATAAATTATTCAACGAACAGTTGTTAATATCACATAGATCATTATATAAATCTCTTATGTAAAAATATTAATTACTTTTATTTTTGAGTTTTTTCAGAGCCAGTTGTGTTATCTGGTGTTATATAAAAATAAAATTTTGAGTTTACTAAAATAGCAATTCTCTACTGTGACACCCCATACCCCCCTCGTATATTTATTTATCTTTTTCCGTAGAAAGAGAGTATACGAATTTGGCCTTTAGTGTGATCATCTAATTTTAACATGGTAGGACCCAAAATACGTTGCGTTTGTAGCTTTTACTTAGATTCTTTTTTATAAAGTTTGATATTATTTAACTACTGTGAATTATATTAATTTAGTTTGGGCACTGGTAAATTTAAATCTCATATTTAATTTTACGTTACTTGACCTTCTGAAAGAAAACGATTAGTGAAAGAATACTCTCGAACTGGTTAAACTTGTTTATTTTATCTTAAGACAACTGTCACAATGAAGGTAATGGGCAGACGTGCAAGGGCAAAACTTTGCTACCTGCAAGGAGAAACTTCCCCTGGTATTCCGCCGTGTGCCCAGTGTCCACCAAACGATTGATAGGTAATACAAGTCTCGCTTTATAATTACCGGGCCTTTGTCGCCGACAACCTCACTATGATCCTTTAGTTATATAACTCGTCGTAAATAAGAAACAATTGTTCCTTTATTTATTGTTAGAGGCAACTGCCTCTAGTTTATTGACATTGTGAGTACCCCCCATCAGTAGGAACCCAAGGTAAACACTTATTGCCAATCGTAGGTTTATATAGTGTATGTAAAACCTGAAGTAACATAGTGAAAGCGTACGGATACTGTGGCCATAAATACATTAAATGTAATGACGGCCAATTATCCCTAAAAGGCGCTCGTGGTTAACCCAAAGCGCCGGGCCAGGAACAATTGAGAAATCATGCTTCAAAGCTTTCTTGACCTGTGACCATTACCTCGACCAGCGACACTGACGCAAATAATGAAATAGCCGAGAGGTACATAAATATACATTTTCAAAGGACGTTAATAATTGTTGCCATTGGCCCAGACGGTAGGATCATCCTTAACAGTAGGTTATTTGTTTATGGTTACACAAAAGCATTTACAACTTGTTATGAAAAGCAGTTGATATAATATAGTACCACAGCGACACGAGTTCCGGCTTGGTCTATAGTCATAATTTGTCCCTTAACTAGTGAATTTAAATAACCGAATAAACGTGACATTCTCACCTAGCCGAGGAACTAGCGTGGAGTTCGACGGTCTTTCTCCTCCGGCTCCATTAACCCCCCTCGATTAATGGCTGGATTCCGTGTACTACCAACCCTGTTACGAAGACGCATGTACTTAGAACAAACCGCGAGAGTCGTCGTAGTGCCGACAAGCCGGCAGACAAGTGAGACGGTTGGTCCTGGTGTAAAATAGAGTTGTAGCTAGGCTGTTACTCTGTGTTACGGTGTTCCAGTACCGGCAAAGCCGCTTCTAACTTGGAGTCCCTCGTACGGCAGGGCCGAGTCATGGGTGGAGATTCAGAAGTGATTCTCTCTGAGGTCTACGTAATTTGCGTATTTATACGATTTTGTCCCGTGACGTAATACATATTCTTCATGCAACGAACAGAGACGCCCGGCGAACGCTCCGAGCGCGTCCCGGTTCCAGATGTCGTATCCGGTACTGAATTATGAACCTTCGTCTAAGCGTTACGTAGTGACTATTTTCCTGTGACGACTGATCATAATCTGACCTGAGCCCGGCATTGCTGAACTATGCAAGACCCAACTATGGTCAACTTTTTAACCTATTTCGACTCGACTTATGTAAAATATAACGTATTTAGAATTTACCGAAATTTCATAACTTGTACTGATAATGCAATTAAATAGGATAAATTTAGGAAAAATGCGCGTAATGAGGCAGCCCAGGGCTGGGGTGTCTCACTACGTTGCCTTAGGAGTAGAAGCAAGGGCATCCTAAGATATTTGACGTCTGTGGGCTAGTCAGGGCTACTAACAATAATGAGCCCCCTCCATTAGAAAATACATGGAAGGGAAAGTGGGAGTGGAGTGAAATGAATAGAGTGCAAGCTAAATTGCCAGCTCAAAAAGCTGGCGCCCTGGGGCTATAGTACAGAATTAATAACAATCAGAATCCAATCTCAAAGTCGGCACCTTTTATCATTTATAGCCAGATTCGGTGACCTCCAATATACATCGGCCATATTCTTAGTCAAAACGTTCAGGGCCTTACTCGAATAATTTGTAGCTCTTTCTTATATGGTTGTATCATTTCCTCCATTGAGCATAATTTTTTTTCATAGGCACTTCAATTCAACTAATAAACAATAGATATCAGTGTTTTGCTATTTTGGAAACACCATTACCGATGAAAAATATTTTTCTAAAATTAATTTACGGTCAAATTGGTTCATTCTACCACCACTTTTATTACACCAAATACTTAAATAACCGATTATAGATTGACGAAATTGTCTAGAGGCTTGCGAACACTAGTTGTATAAAAATTATACTAGCGGCGTACTGTCGGCTAATACTGGCCTGGAACATGGCGGACTAACGTGCGAGAACTTTTCCCGCCAATTGGAGATAGTATTCTGATTGTTATTAATTCTGTGCTATAGTCCAGTTAACCCTGTGGTTAGGGTGGCCCTGAATAGAAGGGAAGGAAGTTCCACCTATGGTTATTATATAATATTATAAATTATAATGCATAGTTTACTTACCTAACTTACCTTTATCTATGTCATTTCATAATATGGTAACAAAAGGAACAAATTTATCTAACAAGAAAAACTAATTGAAACATTTTTCCAGGTTATTAGTTTATTTGACCAAATTTAAAATAACTTTAACTAACCCACAAAATATAAACATATAAAAACAAAAGTATTAGTAGTAAATGCTAAAATAACAAAACATCAATATAATGTGTATAACAAAAAAACGTCTTTTATTTATGGGTGAAGTTTAGTACGAAAAACTATTCTAATGTATACCTATTATAGATACAGTGAAGGCAAATAAAAAATTATATGTAAAATGGAAGCAATAAACTGCTCTACGCTTGGTCGCTGGGATGCAAAAAAAATTAAAAAAATAAATCTTATTGCTGATTTTAATTAAACTTTAACGTTGATTAGTTTAATTCATTCATTACAGTAAATAATAAAATGTTTGAAATCAAATTGACTATGATTATTATATTATACTAATAGGGTGAGACTAGAGCCATGACTGTAATTTTCTGCTTATTGTCTAAGTAAAACATAAATCGGAAGTAAACAATAATTACAATAAGAGACTTTTTTGACGTATCATGGTACTAAGGTAAACGAAAATCGAATATGATTTTGTGCTAGTTTCTATTTTAAAAAATAAAAGAATTCTATTTTAGTTTCCAAGAATAGGATTTTGGGCCCTTGTGTATTAAGAAGCTTAACTTCTAATTATATATAAAAATAATTCTAATATTAATTGGATGAAACAAAATCAATTGGGACTAAAATTATATACCTAGTTTGATTAAAAATTTGGAAGAAAACTGAAAATGTATACAGTAATAATAAAACAGATACGAGAAGAGGAGAGGGAATACACAGTTGACTGAATTTCAAAGTGCCTTATTCCTTGACTTTAGCAGAATATCATAAGTGTTTTATACTGAGGAATTACGTGTACAGTACGTTCATTTTCATTTTAAGTGTGAACGGTTTTAAATGGTTATTATGAGGTTATTATTAAAGGTAGAATGATGGGACAAACGTCGTGTGAGAGGATTAGAAAAAAAGTCTTTTATACATTAAAGAGACAAAACAAATGAAGCCCGCTTTGGAAAATATATTATTTTTAAGTCATGACTATCTTTCAGTAATATATATCACTGTTGTTAGTAATTTCTACATTTCAATAGTTTTTTAGCTATATTAAGGAAACTATTAATCTAACCCAGCATATTATGCACATCATTGTATTGAGAAAAAATATGTCTATTAAATGGTGCAAAAATATATGGGGAGTTTTATAAAAAAAACACGCCTAACATTAATATTTTCCAAAACGGGCATCATTTGTTTTTTCTCATTAATGCATATAAAAAACTTTTTTCTAATCCTCACACAAGACGTTTGTCCTATCTTTAATAATAACCTCGTAATAACCTTTTAATAGTATATTACGTAATGAGAGTTATAAATAGCATATTATAAATGGAAAAATTCCATGAGTGCGTAATTGCTTTGCAACTCGAATTATGTATATTTTATCTACGATCGTATTTATTGAAATTGAAACACAATTTTGTATTTCATTTTTATTATTTATTGCTTATGTCAGTTTGACAGCGTTAGAAAATTAAGTTTTGCGCCTGCCATTTTTAATAATTTTAGCCTGGTGTCAGAAATATGAACTACAAGTGTTGTGTAATGTAGGTCACGTGGTCACATTGCAACACACCTCAGCGGCTGAGCATGCGATTTTTTTATGTGTAAGGTTCAATTTACATAGGTGGCAGAGAGTGCGTTTTCAGCTATTTACGTTAGTGATCATAGGTAAAACCGTTCACACTTAAAATGAACACACTGTACATTTGCACATTTTTTATTATTTGTTTAACTCTCTCACATTCTACTTCAGTTTGTCATGCCTATTATATTTAATTGCTGTGTTAATTAATTAGGTTCCTGAACTTTGTAATTTGTATTACCTCTATCTGTGAATATTTTGCAAGAAACAATACAAAGAGAAATAAGAAATTTAACTGTTAATCAGAAACAATTGTGTTCAAAGATATAAACAAGACTTGTATATAGCCATTTTGAACGTAATAATAAATTACTGTTATTACCTCCCACTTAACATTATTTTTAAGATTTGTTCTATTGTTAATCTTTTTAAACTGCAATATGATGATTTAATCGGTAGTAGCCAAAAGGCAGAGAGATAGAGGATTTTGTTACATTTAACCTTTACTTAGAAACATTACTGGATTTATTTCGAAAAGAAATATTGGTTTAACTAGCACCACAAGTATATGAACATGAATGAAAATGAAAAAAAAAAACATTACGACCACATAGCCCAGCTCTTTGCACACAGTTGGTGAGTTTCAATAACTTTTCAAATATATATTGCGCTTTATAAATATTTTTGTGTAATATATTCATATTTAAAACAACCCCCCATAATAATTAAAACTATCATTAAAAATCATTCTCTTTTTACCCCACTCATATATATAAAAAAATTTAATTAAAAGCAAAACAATTTTCCTTAACTCAACATCTTTCTAATCATGTAATTTAGAATGCCACCATGTTTGTAGAATAAAAGATCAACCTCAGTATCAAATCTTAAAATAACTATAAAGCTTTTACCAGAGTCAGTAGTAACGGTCACATTTTGGCCCGGTTTTATATTACTTGATAAATGGATAGTGTAGTTTTCTTTTCCAGTAAGCCCAAGAGTTTCAGGATTTTCACCTGATTGGAATTGAAGGGGAACTATTCCCATTCCTACCAGGTTTGAACGATGGATTCTTTCATATGATTCAGCTATTACTGCTGTAATTCCCTGAAAATAAATTGATACAAATAGTAAATCATTTAAACGTCTGATTTAAATATATTATTATTTTAAAAACAGACATGTAGTGAAACTTAAAAAATGTCCAAAATGATTTTGTGATTTGTCTAAAATTCAGAATAAAATAAATCATTATTGTTTTGAAAAAAAAAAACAAAATCGTTCCTCAATGAAAGATTTACAAAAATTTCCTGTTGAAACATTAGAGAGGTATTTGGTATAGTTTTTAAAATTATCGAAATAGTCATAAAAACAGTAAGAGCCTATTAGGTTTTCTAACCATATAATCTATTTTAAAATCAAAAGTCCAAAATTAGCTCACTTTTCATATTCTTAACCTAGACATTACTGTTTAAAAAGACTTAATGGCGGAAGGCGGTTTAGTATTATTTAAAACGAAAAACTTGTTTCCTGCACTAAGTAACATCATTTTCAGTGGTTTGGTTTAGTAACTCGACATTTTTTCAATACTACTTATAAAAAATCAAAATTTAAAAATGTATGTGTTTAATATATCATAATGGCAGATTAGACCAGAGTTATTTTACCATGACTATTATTTTAAAATTAGGTTCAAAGTTTATGAAGTTTAACGGCTTGGTAAGAAAATGATTATCATTTTTAATAGTCTAGAGTTTTTCAATTGGTTCAGGGATACAGTAGAATTTTTTTCTCTTCCTATTCTTTTTTGCGATTTATTACCAAATTTCTTGAAATTCCTATCCATAAAAGTTGAATTATCTCAAAAATATTCAAATTAACCAGTTTAAAACTGTGAAACAACCTCTACGCCTTTAACGTGATGTCAAAGGAACAGTTCCTTGCCTTAGAAAATGACGTGACTATTTAAAACCCAATTAAGAGGACACTATATACAGATTTATGAGTATGTCACGTAAACACTAGTCCTATTTATTACATATCTTTGGAATTTCAAAATGAGGCCATTACATTTACTTACAGTAAATACCTAAATATTTATAAAGCAAATGACAGATGAATTTACATCAGGGCAATATTTAAGCTTACATCATTTTTGTGAATTAGTTTTTATATATCACAGTACTTGAACAATCACCATATTCAAAGGATTTAACACCATATGACTTACTTTTTACTTTCAGTCTACAGAGAACGTGAGGATGAAAACTCGCTAAAGAAGCTATTAGCGATAAGTTACATTAGTGGTTCGAACAATAGAAGACTTGTACAATAATGTATAAGGTAGAAATATATATCACAGGGTATAAGAGTTAAGATTTTTTTAGCAGATTTAAATATATACACGTCACAAATCATATTGCATATTTTTCATCTTTTCATTACTATTGTTATAATTTTCAGTGATTGGTATTAAAGGCTTCTACTAGAGATTTTAATCCAACACTTTTAAAATAATGTATGAGTTTTATTTCCAAATGTTTAATGTATTATTTTATTTTTATTATATTATTATCTAGGAGTGTAGTTCTGAACATGGTCATAAAAGGGAAGATGTCGTTGCCAGTGAAGTCCGTAGTTTTTTAAGTTCCAATAAAAATAAAGCAAATTATACGGCAAGAAAATGTGTAGTGATTTTGGGATAGTATTAATAAATGAAAAAAAAAAAAAAAACAAAATGGTTTAGTAGAAGTCACGCACACACTCGACATAAATTTTTTAAAAATATATGGACTATTTCTTTCAAAAATATTATTACTTACCAACAAATAGGGTCCTTTCGCTGCCCAATCACGGCTCGAACCAGAACCATAATCCTTACCAGCAATAATTATAAGAGGTGTATCAGATTTTGCATATCTTTGGGCACAGTCGAATATGTCCATCTACATAATGAATGTAACATTAAAAAATTAAACTGAATAAACTAAGATATGAAAAAGTATTTGTTTTTTCCCTAATTATTAGGTAGCGATAATTTTTAAAATATTAAGTGGCAAATTTGTCAGATTCTACTTTAAAATTTGTTTAATACCCATATTACACTAATAAATTTACTAAAATTCCGCAAAATTTACATTCGGAATTAAGCACCTACCTCTTCATTAGTTGGCAAATATATTGTTTTCGGACCGGGTTTGCTCATAAATTTATTGACTAGACGAATGTTACCGAATGTACCCCTGACCATAACAGCATCATTTCCTCTTCTTGAACCATAGGAATTGAAATCCCTTGGAGTCAAACCATTTTGTGCTAAATACCTAGCTGCAGGACTTGTCCGTCCGATAGAACCAGCTGGGCTGATATGATCTGTGGTAACTGAATCTCCCAGGAAAAGCAAAACTTTTGCATTATTAAGTGCTTTGGGTTTTGGTAAATCTCTGGTCATTCCGTCAAAGAATGGCGGTTTCTTAATGTACGTGGATGATTCAGACCATGGGTAAATCTTGCCAGCAGGTGCAACGAGGCTTTGCCAGCTCTTTGAACCTATCGTAAAAATATAAAAAAAAAACAGTTTACCAATAAGATTATGTATATATTATAAATATTGTCTAAAGAAACAGATGGTAAATTAACTTTAATCAAATTTACGCTTCAGTTAACAATAAAATCGAATTTTTACTGGTAATATGATGTGACCTGAACATATTCTTTGTTTAAAAATCTACTTACCCGTTTCAATTTTCGCATAAACTTCCTTAAACATTGCTGGAATCACGTGTTTCTGTTCAACTGTATGAATATCGTTGCGGGTTGGCCAAATGTCTCTTAAGTAAACTGCACTTCCATCTGCTCTCTTTCCTAAAGGTTCAGTTTCAAAATCAATATCAACTCTGCCAGCAATAGCATATGCAATAACCAATAAAGGACTTGCCAAATAATTTGCTCTAGTGTTAGGGTGAATCCGACCCTCAAAATTACGATTCCCTGACAAAACTCCACAACAAACCAACTCATTTTGTTCAATAGCATTTACAATATTTTCATCTATCCCACCACTATTTCCTATACAAGTCATACAGCCATATCCAACTATATTGAATCCAAGTTTTTCCAAAGCGGGAATCACACCGGATTCAGTCAAATAATAAGTTACCACTCCCGAACCTGGTGAAAGACTAGTTTTAATATATGGAGCCACATTAAGACCAGCAGCTACAGCATTTTTAGCTAGAATTCCAGCCCCCAACATCACACTTGGGTTGCTAGTATTGGTACATGAAGTTATTGCTGCAATTATTACACTTCCGTGTGTTATTTCGTATTGCGTTCCATCAAACATGAATTTGGCAGCAGTTGATAGTTTAGTTTGAGGAATTCCAAAGCCCTTAAATCCGACCTATAAAGAATTTTGCAGTTTAATTAATCAGACACATCAAAAATGCACATATACAGGGTGACTCATAAGGAATGGGTAATATTTTACCCAGATTCTATAGTGGAAAATATTAATTTTTTGCTTAATAACTGGGGGTCAAATATTAATACTTACTGAGATACAGGGTGTTAAAGTTATAAAAATAATTCAGTTGTTATTTCAGTTATTTTTAACATCTAATATGTCAGTATGTTTCACTTATTTCCATAGCACACTTTGTTACTATGTAAATATCTCGATAGGGGTGCATTTTATGAAGATAAAACAAGTATCCCTTTTTTGTTTAAAAATAATGGTTAAATAAAAAATTTGCAATGAGATTATAAATGAACGAAGTACAAAAAAGTTATGACGGATTGTGTTAAACCAAGATAGCGTAAGTCCTTCTATGCGATACACTAAAAATGATAGCATATTTGATTTTCTCACTTCAAAAAACCTAATTGTACCGACTTTTATTTTTATGTGTGAAAAAATAACTGAAATATAATAACATTATTGAATTATTTTTATAACTTTAACACCCTGTATCTCGGTAAGTATTAATATTTGACCCCCAGTTATTAAGCAAAAAATTCATATTTTCCACTACAGAATCTGCAGGTAAAATATTACCCATTTCTTATGAATTACCCTGTATTGAAAAAATGTTTTGAGAACAACACAAAATAATATAGTTCTAGAAAACAGACATTTTCCTAAATATGTATCATTGTTTTTTAATTTTCGTATGTCTCTTTATTTATGTGGAAATATAATAAAGGTTTTTGTATATCTTCATCTCTATACGCTTCCTTAGTTTTAAAGTAAAAAAAAATAATAACTCCAATAAAATTTTACCATTTAGCATAAGCATTTTTTTTACAATTCTCTTTCTTTGCTTGATACACATTGTTTATAAATGACTTTATTTAGGCTTTATACAAGCATATTTTTTAAATACTTTAAGCAGAGAGTAATAGTACATTACGTACCGAGCTGGGAAGTACTTCATTACAGTCGAGGGTTGGTATATACTGAGGCGCGTGGCGCCAAGGTCATATACATATAAATGCAAGGCTGCAATGAAGACGACCAGCGAGGTATGTATATTATTTCATCCACAATCAGTGTATAATATAATCTTAGCAGACAATTTTTTTATTTAATTGAATAGAGTGAATAAGTAGATTTAAGAAAGTCTGAAATTGCTTATTACTCGCCAATACATTAATACTAACGTATTAGGGTGGGGTCCTTGGGATTTATCCAGTAATACATAATAATATAAAAATTATTGATGACTGATTTACTGCTCCTCTAGGAACAAAATGTATTATATAGTGTCCAGTGGCATAACAATAGGGTAGTAGGACTGGCAAAATGCCAGGGGCCCCGATTTTTTATGTCTCAATTTGAGTCACTTAATTTGAGACACTTAATTAGCTTAATTCTTTGAGGGCCCCAGTCTAAAAATTTGTCAAGGGTCTCACACTGTGTTACGTCATTGATAGTGTCAAATGTACCTACCTCGTAATTTTATTAAAGGTATGTAATCTTAGTCCGTTAGTAAGAGCTTGCATTTTTATTTTATTTTATAAAATTTGTCTAACATATCATAAACTCAGTTATTAATTGAAGAAAGAAAAAAAAAAGCAAACAAAGCTTTCCAATTATAATCCTTTTTATTTCTGTACACAATATTTGTTTTATCCCAACTAGTTTCAGCTACAAGCCATCATCAGGGGAATATTAATAGTACGAATATTTTCAACAGAAAAAGGTTAAACGATTGTCACAGTCGAGGTCATAATAATATGTCATTACTGTTATAACATTAACATTAAACAATTAGATGTAAAAAACGACACATTCTTCCTGGTTGACAAACCGAACAGTAAATGGTAAATCAACCAGGAAGAATATGTCGTTTTTTACATCTAATTGTTTAATGTTAATGTTATAACAGTAATGACATATTATTATGACCTCGACTATAACAATCGTTTAACCTTTTTCTGTTGAAAATATTCATACTATTAATATTCCCCTGATGATGGCTTGTAGTCGAAACTAGTTGGGATAAAACAAATATTGTGTACAGAAATAAAAAGGATTATAATTGGAAAGCTGTTTGCTTTTTTTTCTTCTCTCTTCAATTAAAAATTTTTCTGTACTATAATGGATTTTCGTCAAGAAACTCAGTTATTGTTCAGCTTTTTGAAAAGGTTCATCGTTCTTGTATTTGGCATAAATCCATTTTAGTCATGAAAAATTGTTGTACAATATTCATTGCTGTTATGAAAAGATTATCCACAAAGCAAAATAAAGGTAGGTACTAGAAAACTGAATTTAATGTTAAGGCTGATATAAGTACTTGGAATGACCTAATATGGCTTAAACTCTAAATTAGGAAGTTACAGACAACATATTTTGCCCTTGATGAAATGAAATTGAACAAAATAAGAAATAATGCATTAAGCTATTTCTTGTCAGACACAAAATTGCAATTTAATGACAATAAAATTATGTTTCAAAACTTTGGTCCTAATGAGTCAATAAACAAATCAAATTAGGTCATTACCTAATTCTGGAAAAGAATGTTTAAATGGTTTAAGTAGGTATTTGTTGCATTATTCTAGTTATATATTATTTATAAACAATTATTGTTTATAGTTTTGAAATAGGTGAGTATTTTTGTTATAATTTATGTTTTATAAACAATAAAATTATGCTACAATTTGCTGTTACCTTTCATTAGAACAGAATTGTTATCTATGGTGTCAAAAATACTGTTCCTATCACTGAAAGGAATTTTAAAATTTATTTTACGAACCAATAGTTCTTTTTAATAAAAAATTGATTCTAATGTAAGTATTTTTTAAATTATTAATATAAACATAATTATAATTATAATTAGTGTTATAGCTGGTGTTATTGGTAGAGAACTTATATTTTAATTGGGTCAATTCCACAAAAAAATTAATAACAAAATCTGCAGACACAATTATTGTTACCACTGATTTATCATACTTTATTACAAAGGTCCTAGTTATAAATAATATAAATTTGAACTATAATATATGTTACATATGCCTTCATAAAGTTATATTAGTAAATTTTATATTTCATCAAAGAATGCATGTAATTTTTTACAAGTTTGACCACGAATTAAAAGTATATTTAATATTTTCTAGCATCTTTAAAAAATGATTATCTTTTAATTAAAGTAAACGAAATGATGCTATTGATACAGTTAAAGAGAAAATTAGTTTATATGAGATTTTAAAACTTTAACAGCCAAGGTATGTAGAGAAAAACTGGACCCACATGATGCCAATGTTAAAATTACACAATGTTTATTAGGTATATTTTATAAATGAAAGTTCCTTTCCATGATGCCAACTACCCATTTTGCTACGAATATAATCGTATCTGGCACAAGACAAGCTGTGAATGTCATTAGGGACAACAAAAATTAATCGACATTTCTATTATGAAAATATTATCAGATTATAGTGATAAACTTTTAGTTGTGGAACATTGTGTTTATAAAAAATGCATTTTATTGTATTCTGTCAAGTAAAAGTAACAAAGAAAATAAATAAAACCTTTTATCTGAAAACCAAAAGCTACGTTTGTGAGGAAAAAATACCAAATTTCGCTTATAAATTTAAATTACATTATTATTGTGGGCTCAGCATTCTGTTACATAATCTAAAATCATACAAAATTTATCAACTAGTGCAATAAATCGTATTAAAATATTCCTTAAAGGTTTTGAAGTAGTTACCAAAGTAATCACTAATTTCTAGTACATACTTTAGTGAAACGATAAAGATAACGGATAAACATTTACATACTATTACAGGTACCCATTTAAAAGTAATTAAAATACACTCACAGGCAAAATAATCGATCCACGCAAATTTTCGACGAATTTCAATCGCAAATAACTTTTTTATTTGATGTTGGATTTAAACGAATTTTGAAGAATATTGTAGACAAATTAATGGAGAATCGCTCACATTTTAAAAATTTACAAAAAATATACGTACGTTTATAATATACAGGGTTAAACAGAAAGATGTTTTTTACCATAAGTTTAAGACACTCTGTGGAGTGGCGAAACAGTAAATTGTTCTAAATTAAGTTTATATAAAGTAGTATATAAAGAAATAATCTCATATTTGTTCAAATACCTTCTACCTTATGTTTTGTACAAGTCTGCAAAATCAGTTGTGAAATAAATACGTAACGTTTTTTGCAAAAATAGTTTTTCTTTATTACATTACATTACATATTTACAATTCAACTAGTATCTATGTTTTTTCACTTATTACTTCGAATTAGCTTACACAAATTTTATGGAAATTTTTAGATGCTGTAAGGCAGTAATCGCATTGCAGTTTCATCAAGATATGAGCAGTGTAAGGTGGGTGCAAATAGAAAACTAAATTTTCCCTTCATATTTTTATATATTTTTTAAAAAGTATAAAAGTATAAAAAACAGAGTTGCCAGTGGACCTATAAACACAGTTAAACAGCTGATATGGCACACTTATAAAGAGTGTCTCACTGGGAACTTAATCGATTAACATAGGAAAAATGTATTAGTCATTTGGTACTTCCGATTATGCCGGACCTTGGTACCAACTGGCTTATTTTAAGCGGAACAGATGAACAGACTATATTTTCGATTTGATCCACAAGTAATTCATTATTCAAGTAAAATTTTGTCAAATTCAAACCTCAAAAACTTTTTTCTTGGTTCAAATGAAACATCTTAAATTTGTTTATTCACAATCATATATGTAATGCTTCAATTGCCACCTTATAAAAAGTTGGGAGGCAGGCATTTGTTCACTCTTCTTTTCCAGCTAGCCGGTAAAGTAGCTTTACCGGCTAGTTAAACGTCACTTTTCCGGCAAGTTAAACGTCACACTTTGCGGCAGCAAATCTTCTGGTTGTCTTTTGTGCTGCAGCTTTAAAATTTGGTGAAGTACACTCACTAAGTCACAAATGATCAGAATCAAACATTTTTGTTGTAGAATTTTGAGCGAATTTAACAGAAATTATTGATAATAAATACTTGTGGAAATAACCTAATTTATTTGACAGAAGAACCTTAATGCTCGTTACCTAGCAACGCTCAACTTTTATCACTGCAGCCTACCTACTTATTTTGCATAATTTCCTAATTCTCATTCACTATCTATTCAATTAAATAAAAAAATTGTATGCTGATATTATGTTATTATACAATGATTGTGAATAAAATAGTATACATACCTCGCTGGTCGTTTTCATTAATGTAATGTAATGTAATGAAGCACCTCCCAGCTCGGTATGTAATGTACTATTTCGTCAAGTTATGTAAAATTAAATTATCTTTTTTCTCATATAGTCATTGCAGGGGTTAAAGTCACAACTTCACACTTGAAATATTCACGTTTTTCTTAAATGTTGAGGAATCTAATAGATATTATACTATTTTCTTAGGAAAAGGAAACATCCAACACCTGATAAATTTCATCTCAAAATGAGAAAAAGGCAAACGTAGAATTACACAGTTGAAATTTGACAATCATAGACGTTAGTCCCAATACAAAGATAAAAATAAAAACCTATTTTATACAGAGGCAAGTGACATATTTTATCATATTATGTTCCTTCATTAAATTCAAGCAGTGAAATACAAAATTCTTTAAGATTTTGTAATCAATTGGAACTCAACAGGTATTCTTTTAATGACTAAAATTAATAAATTATTTGACCATTGACCTTTGTCAACATCTTACAAGATTGATGGTAGTACATTATAACAATCTTATCTTAAGGAAACATATTCAGGCAGTTTTTCTTACTTAAATACATAATCTAGTATTTACACATTTTTGGTGTTACAGCGGCACAAATGTATTATATGGGGTGTCTTGAAATTATTATTACATGGTGCAATAATATTAAGTTGTCTAATTTAAAAGTTATTTACATTTTTTATTTTTCAGTTTTTCACTAATTCTGAAAATATTAGATTAATTTGGTTAAACTTTGATATGCATGAGTTTAATTGATTAAAAACGGTACCTATTTTTCACCGTATCTTTTTGTTTGGATTTTATTCAGAAAGTTGCAATGAAAAACAATTAACGAATTTAATTCTACATAAAAAAGTTACAGTTGCTACATAGTAAAAATAGTTTGGTTTAACTATTTATACCAAAAGTAAATTATTAATGCTTTTTGTGGGTATTATACATATTTTGAAGTCTGTAAATCTGGTATACCACAAGCTATAACAAAGATAGAATTATTCATGTATCACACATGTTGAAAATGAACAGAAAACGTCAACAGTAATAAATAATTACTTAATATAATAATATCACTTATAATTATTTTCGAACACATGGATATGTGAATGGTTATGTTCTTATTCTATACATTTGTTTTTCCCATTTACCTTATGATGTATATTGACATTACAGAAAAAAACAAAGTTTGCCACCTTTGCTAATAAAGATTATCTATCCATCTATAAATACAATTAAAATGTACTTATACAATTATATTCTTATACCAGAAACATTTAAAATCAAATTAACCCAGCATAAAGCTATTTAGAGAATTTATATGTAAAACATAATTTTCTTTAAGTCCATCAAGTTAACATACCTACTTAAAATGGCATAATTATCGTTAATTTAATTTGATAAGTAATGTATTTTATTTGTGTTAACTACAAGACTTTTATTAAACAAATATGTATAGATAACTTATCTATTTTAAATATTATTTAACAATAATAATGTTAGTATGTTTACATATTTGAAATTAAAAGTTGATATAATTATTCCAAATGACAATCATGACAAAAAATTCTAACTTTGCATTATGTTACAACATTATTTTTATTATGCATGACCTACGGTCGCATAGAAAGTAAATATATGTATACTGCTGTTAATTTTCTACAGGTACACTTTACTCGTTGGTATTATTCCGTAAAACAAAGTACTGAAAACATGATTTTTATTTTTCTTATTTGAGATTTATTTCCATATTCTTGAATAGTCCCAGATAATCAATCTAAAAAATAACCTTTACACCTGTGACTTTACGTCAAAAGAACAGATTTTATATTTGTATGGTCAATATTATTATATTAAATTGGATACTTCTGTTATTATTAGGCTTGTCTTGCAAAAAACATAAATAAAACTGTAAACAATTAGATTCATATAATAATAATAATACATAAAAATTATGGATTTAAAAAGTTAGTATTCGTTTAAAAAAAATCATATTATTTGGTAAAAACTATAGGTTTGTTGCAACACAGCAGTAGTACTAGTTTGAAACCGTCCGAAATATTCGCACAGTTAAATATTAACGTAAATGCAGTGAGCTTAGCGTATAAGAGGCAACTGGGCTAATATTTCTGACGGTTTCACGTCCACTGCTGTGTTGGAACAAAAACCTTATATTTAAAATTTGAAATGCCCTGGACAACTGACTATCACTATCTAGTGGTTCTCTTATTTTTCTAATAGTGTAGGTCCCAATTAAACCATCTTTTGGGCACTACAACACTCTAGATTGAATACTAAATCTTTAAATACAATTTAAACTGTATAAGGGATGTACTATTCTGAAAAATATGATGTATTTATATTTATATTACCAATTTTGAAGAACCTCAAAATTCTAGTTCATATTGGATAATCCTGTGAAAGTAAAAATTCCAAACAGCACATAAGAAAGAACAAGGTTTGCCATTTTGCTTTTGTCTGATAGAATGACCTCAAGAGTGATCTCCCTATTTTGAAATAGTAATAAAAACAAGAAACAATGATGGTATTCGAAATTTTATTTCACCAAGGTACAAAGTTCTTTAAGTTTTAAAAATCATACCATCTAAATGCCCTGCCCTCTCGAGCTATACACTCCCGAAGTCTCACCTTGAAATTTTGCAGCGCCGCATAGTCATCGCGTCTGGAATTGCTGCAATTGCAAGACGAATAGCATCTTTCAGCTTGACAATTGTCTGCGGCTCACTATGATGACGGGACATCCCATGGCCGGTTCAATCACTAGAATTTCAAGGTGAGACTTCGGGAATGTATAGCTCGAGAGAGTAGGCATTTAAAAAACTTTGTTCCTTAGTGAAATATAATTTCGAATATAATCGTTTCTTATTTTTATTACTGTTTCAAAATAGGCTCACTCTTAAGATCATTCTACTGGACGAAAGGAAAATGGCAAATCTTGTTCTTTCTTATACTCGTAGAGAAATAAAATTTTGATTATGGTCATTGTTGTTTCTTTTATTACTGCTTCAAAATAGGGAGATCATTCTGCCGAACCCTGTATAACATTTGTTTTTATTATTCAATTAGGTTTTGGATGTTGAAAAGTTATGTTAAAAGTTTTATTTAAATTTAATAATAGCTTATTTGCAACAAATAAATCAATAACATTGTTCATTATTTACTGACCTTTTAAGATCGCTAAAGGTTTTAGTATTTATTACAGAACTCGTTTTGTTGACAAAAAATGAGAAATATATATCTAGAAAGTTAAAATCTGATCATTTATATATAACAAGGAGATAATTGGTCCTAAAACTAAACCTTGAGGGATATTACATCTCATTGATTGAAAGTTAGATTGTATTATTTTGACTTGACAGTTCCACCATCGTAATCTCGCATCTTGACATATATTTTAATATATTTTATTTTAATCTGTAAAATAGGGTCTGAACCAATCAGGTGCTAAAATTCTTAACTGCAGAATAATATAGCTTATATAATAATATTCCATGATCCACACTGGCAAATGCCTTTGACAGATTACAGAATATAAGAAATTTAATTAGTTATAGACCCCAAAAAAAAAACATAATGCAGCTACGGACACGTGTTTCGGAGTTATTGCTCCTCATCAGCTTAAGTAACGCACCCGTGTGAATGAGATCAGAAACAATAACTACTAAAGGTTGAAAAGTACAGCACACAGTACTCTAATTCGTACTTTCGTGCAATCATGTGCCTAATTTGTGGCCTCAAGACGCAGTCAGCACATAGAGATCTATGTGTAGTGCTCTATTTTCACCTGACATGTTGTCTATTACTGCTTATTAATTTTATTGGTAAAATGTTTCTCTCAACTTTTACGACTATTTCTAATCTTTCACAATATTTATGAATATACTCTAAGAAGACCGGATCGTTGAAATTTTGCTTATGTTTTTAAAATTCCAGACTATTTTATATTATTCTTGAGAAAAACATTTAAACCAAGAAGATAGATATATGAAATCGTAAACTACGAAATGAATTACTTTTTTTTGCAGTTAGTTACGTATATATAAAAAAATATTACAACATTCCTAAAGAAGATAAATAGTTACAGTATTACTCAGAATTTCATAGGTAAAAATTATCACAAGCAATTACATTATTCATATTTAGATAAAAGAATATAATTGACATTTTTATTCTTATTAGTAGTTGCATAAATCATTATCTGACCAATAATTATCAATATAATATCTAATGACCAATACTGCACAGTAGGGGTGGGGATGAAGTCCCTACCTATTAGCATAAATAGCTGAGGCCTAAGAACCAAATTGTTAGTGCAGTGCCTTTCCTCAAGGAGTAACTTTTGCTTTTCTTTGGTGATCTAGCTTTGATGAAATTTTGGATCATAAAGCTAGATTCAGCAAAGAAATGTGAGAGTAACTAAGCAACAAGAAGAAACCTGTGAAGTGTTACATTTGCAATATGATTTCTTTATAGAATTAAGGAACTATTGGTGTGATGTGGTTTATTTGAATAACATATCACAGCCTTTAGTTGCTTTATTGGACTAAAGAAACCTCTGCGTCAGTGGAATAGTCATATACAACATTAGTGCCATATTTTGTTATGGGATAGACTATGCTCAGACTGATGTTTTATTTTATCATCACTGGGTATAAGTTTGTCCGATGATGAAATATATATAACAACAATTCTTTTTTATACATTATTTGTGTCAACTAAAGACCAAAAATGAGCAGTCAATTTCATTGTACGATAAACTATATTCAGCAGATGTGATATAAAACATCACTGGGTATGAGTTTATCTCGCAATGAAATTTGCAATCAACACATGGCTCACTATTGGCAGAAGACTCGGTCAACATTTGATGGTTGTTGCCCAGGTAATGTTATTTTTTTACATCACCGGGTGATAATCATCCTATGTTACCTAAACGTCAACATATAACAGAAAAGTGTTAGCAATAGCGAGGTGAGTTGTGGAAGTTTTGGTAAAGTCTATAGAATTTTTTTATTTTGAAATTGACACATAAGCAAAAACAGAATATGTATATGTATGTTTGAAGAAAAAAATACATTAGCACATCTTTTTTTTTTTTTAACATATGGAACTCGTGTCATCAGTTTTTGCAAACTTTTCAATTTAATAAAGTTTCTCTAGAACTAATCTAATCTACACATACAAAATTTCATGATAATATATCGACGCATTCTTAAGTTATATAATGTGTAAAAAAAAACGCATTTAATTCATAACTTTTCTTCTGTTTTGCATTCGCAAAATACAAAACACGTCAATTGGTAATATCAGAATGCTCTATTTGTATGTAAGGGAAACATTTTTTTTTATACTTTTCACATATCTGGGACGTCATCGAAATTTTGAAAATAAACTTTTCCTAGGATGTTTACAAAAAAAAACAAAGAATTAAATCGCTGAATTCCTTTGTAAAAGGCCTAACAATTTTTAGAAAAAAATATATAGGGTGCCTCATTAAAAAAAAAATTATCGATGACGTGTCAAAAATGTTTTTTTCTTTACGGGCTATTAGTGTGACGTCAAAGTCACCGCTGTATCCAAACAAACTTTAAGGTTATGAAGATTTAAATATTTTATAAAAGGAGATACGTACTGTTGAGAGTTATATTCCTCGACTTTTGTCAAAACTGCTTTTAATACATTTAAAATTCACAAACGGAAACATCATATAATATACAAAACAAAGGTAAAATAGTTTGTTTGGATACAAAAAATGGCAGCTATACGTCATAATACGTCATCACTAATACAGCGTATTGGGAGCAAAAAATTTTCAACGGTTCATTTTAGCTTTGTAAACAGGAGAAAATGCAGTGGCGACGAATGTCACTCTATTTTGTTAGTGATTGTCAGTGTCACTTTATATTAATTGTCTTATTATGTATTTTCTAAATTTGAAAACATGCCAAACCACAAGCTTACAGACGTCGCATTTAGGGATTGTAATGGCCAAATTAGAAGCTGGATAGTCCTTGCAACGTGTGGCAGATGAGTTACATTGTCACAAAACCGCAATATTTTACCTAAAGCGCAAGTGGACACAAAATGGAAATCTAGCTCGTATGCCGGGTTCTGGTCGTCCGCGTCTTCAAATGTGGAAGATGCTGCTTTGGTGGAATATAACACAAATCATCTCTTTTCGACAGCATTAAAGGCTAAGGAAGAAACACATTATCCAGCATCTAATTCAACTGCCCGTAGAGGCCATAGAAGCATTCAGCAACATTGGCTTTTAAATTTTACATATTTTTATTTCAGATTTAGTATTGTATTTTTTTGCCAATAGCTTCAGGATTGTCATCTATTTTTAGTGCTACTGGAAGGTATATGTAATTCGGCTGTATAGCCCTAAATATTGTAGATAATACTGTAGTTATTGGCAAAAAGATACAACACTAAAATCAAGAAACCTTGACAGTTGCGCCTCTTTATTATTATTTACTTAATGGTTATATCGAGATTAATAAATAAATTTAATGTTTCCTTTATAGATTTCTCTTTTGATACGTCAATATATTGTGTCAAAGATTTTATAAAATGTCAAATATGCCTTTAAAACCATTTTTACAAAGACTAATTTTACAAAAACCAGTATCACTTGATTGAATATCGTTGAAAATTTTTTGCTCCCAATAGTACCTACAAATAGAGCAATTTGATATTACTAATTGACGTGTTCTTGTATTTTTGCGAACACAAAACAAGAAAAGTTATGAATTTCATGCGTTTGTTTTGGGACACACTGTGTAACAGACAGACGGACATGTTTCTTAAAAACACATTTTTAAACGTATAATAATTGAAGTTATAAAATTATATTCAATTTTTATTTTATTTTCAAATATCATTTGTGAAAATTAGTTGCAGGATAGGTATCTATAATTTCATATTTAAGTATAAATAATTTGAAACAACTTTCTCAAGTAATATTTTTCTATATTTTTAAAAATACTTTATACATATACTATAATATAATACTTTACTTCTAAACGTCATAGTTTTGCACTTCGCTTATGTAGAATATGTGATTTCCAAAATTTTCTGCATTTACACCTTGAAACTATCAAGGGAAGCAAGAAAATATCAAGAATACATTTTTTTGAGAAATGGATACTCAATTTTCCCACGCTGTATAGTTTTATACAAGGAAGTAAAAATTTGCACTCAATAAGCAAATAATTAATACGGTTAAAGTCAAACTCTGTTAAACGAATTTAAATTATCCAAATTAGTACACTAGAACCAAGCGTTTGTTATAAATGACTAGAAATATACAGGCTTATTGGTAATTAGACCCATTTTACAATATTTTGAACCACAATGTATATTATTCAAAAGTCATTAGTTTTTGAAATATTGCAATTTTTATTTTTTTCTCAAAAAGTAGATCTTCATGTCGTTTAAAAGTTAATTTAAAAAAATCTACTTGACACTTTTTATTGGATTACATGTCCAACACTATGGTCATTCGTTTAGAATGAAAAACATCCAGAAACATTGTGATCACGTGAAAATTTCAAATAAAAACTTACCTATAAAAAAAAATCAGCAATGAAAATTACCAGTCAGCTTTTTTTAAAAAATTGTCAACGTATCATGCACATAAATTGTTTTAAAAATTTACTTATTTCAATAGCTATCTAACAAGGTATAAATGTTCAACGTAACCTTGATAGTTCTAATAAAAATGTAGTAAAAACTATGCAGATATTTAACTGCTGCCGACCCTTTTATAAGTGAAACTTCGACAGTTCGGGATTATTTGTTAGAGATCCCCCATGTCCCCCATTTTTTTTTATATATATTTTTTTTATATTTTTTTATTATTTTTTTTTATATTTTTTATATTTTAAAGGTTAAGTAGAGTAGCCGTTGGCTAGACTTCGCCTTAGGTAGGAAAGTTATAATTTGTAATTTTCTTACAATAAAAGCCAGTTTATTATTATTATTATTATTATGTAATAATGATTTCCAAAGTAAGTTTTTTGAAAATGTGTGAATGGGAGTCATTGACGGCTATTTAATAGGGTCACATTTTTTCCCCAAAATTTAAATGGGGAATATGAAATTTTTTTAAAGATTAATCTGCCGATACTTCTAGAAGATGGTCCTCTCACTGTGAGACAGCTAACGATATTTCTGCACAAAGGTTGCCCAACACAAATTAGTGACGATACATTCTTAAGCTAAGTGATTCTGTCTCAGGAGATTCCATGTCAAACATGCTGTATGTTTATGTATGTATATATCTAAATTTAAAAAAAAAAATTAAATTTGTATATAATTACTATAAATATTTTTAAATGTAGCCAGTTCCGTGATTGTGTAAACATTTTTTAATGTAATTAACATGAATAAATTTACTTTACTTTACTTTACTATACATTATAGGCTGACGGCATGACAGTTACTCGATTAACTTTTTCCTAACCGCTGGATTGAAAGGGCAGGCCCAATACCTTGGCCAGTACGAAGCCTAGATTTCACGTTTCTGGATTACAATGTGTGAGGCCATATGAATGACCAGTCAAAACGAGAGAAGACCTTAGATTTTTTGAAAATTATCTTTTGAGACATGAAGATTTACTTTTTTGAGACAAAAATAAAAATTGAAATATCTAAAAAAACTAATTACTTTTGAATAACAGGCATTGTGGTTCAAAATATTACTAGATGGGCATACTATCACATCTCCAATCCAAAGGAATGTATCGAATTACCAATAACCCTGTATACATGCATTTCATTTTTTACATATGCCGCAACAACAAATAGAAAACGTTTTCAAATTTAACTATTTACTAGGCGATTAAAAAAATATATCGGCAGCAGTTGGTCAATTTTAGGTTGGTTATGTTTCAGTATTGGAGCATAAGACGCAAGTTATACTTTATAACACGAGTACCAAGTCTACATGAAGAAGACCACACAAGATGTCCAAAATATTCAGCGCAGAAGAGCACTTGAAACCTATTCTACAAATAGTGCAAATAATATTGTAAAACTAATCATATTTTTAAAATAATAAGGTACATAGTATTCAAATATGATTGACAATTATAATTTTATAAATTAATCAAATAATAGATTGCGATTACAGTAAAGTCCAGTTGTAATGAACCCGAAAGATGTATCAAACTGGTTCGCTATATCTGAGGTTTCTTATAATCAGTAAAAAACACGTGGTACTTATTTTATGTTACTTGAAAAATGTAGTACATTATAAATGAGAGTTCATTAGAAATGGGTTCACTATAACCAGATTTCACTGTTTATTTCAAGCTGTTGATACTAACGAAAATCAGTCTACATACTTATTGTTTCGTAATTTTTTTTACTTACTTTAAATTATGTGTCCCCTGCCAGATTATAATTTTATTTATTGGCAATTGTATGAAAATATAACGCTTGAGAAAAGAAATAATATATGGCATGAGTTATAAGTAAGAGGGATCTGTCTTGAAAATATGTTTGTATTAAGTATGATCATTGAGTAAAAAATAACAGAGATGAAAAGCTACCGCTATATCAGCTGTATCAATGATACAGGGCCCACCGAAATATTTTAGCTGTTTATCGGTTATTTAATTGGCGAATCAAATTGCTGTTGCTGTGTAAAGTTTGCACAACACTCTAAATATATTATATTTACAATTTTGCGGCGGGCGACTTGTATGTGCATCATAAAATAAATTTACGGGCACGGTACTTTGTTGACACAGTAGATTTGATCACAATAATGAAATCGTTCGTTTTCGATCCTCGGAACGATTCAGATTTGCTATTAGATTTGATCTTTTGTTGTCACGAGTTCGACATTTTTATTACATACATTTAGAGGTGCGTACTGTGCGAGTGCGCTGTGCAGTTTCTGTTGATTCTTTAAAAGTTATTGCTATATTTTAAAAGTGAGCGAAACAAGATAGACACTACTTACTACTTAAATTCTCCACAAATATGGAAAAAATAATTAATATATTTGTCGGAAGAAAGTTAGAAAAGTATGCCTTCAATAGCAAACATTCAAATCCTAATAATAAATAATAAGGTAATACGTTCTGTTTGTTTTATATTTTATTTTAACCCCCTGCCCCCGCTCATATTACTCTAGGGTAGGGGGTACGGGCCCACCACTTGGCTTTTGCTACAAGGCCCCACTCAATGCTAGCTACGTCCCTGGATGTGTTTCGAGATTTTAGTATTGTATTTTTTTGCGAGCAGCTTCAGAATAGGGTATTTTTCGGTTTTTCAGAAAGTGTCTTAAATAGTTTATATGGTAGTAATGATCCACCTGAATTTTTATTTTTTTGAAACGAAATCGCTAAAGTCTAAAACATTTTTAATTTCAATTTTTAAATTTTACGCGAAAACAAAAACCACCATGGTTTAGTTTGGCGAGACGCCATTATAATATACAAATGCAGACAGATACGATTTAAATGGTATTATAATTAGTTTTCTGTTTAAATTGCTTAATAATGAGTTATAATATCTATCATTGGTGTGTGTGGCACCGAATTGCAAAAGTACAAGTATAAAAACAGCAGAAAAGTTGTTTATTAAAGTGCAGAATGATATTACAATGAAAATTTTTTGACAGTTCTAACAACCAATTAAATTTCGTTATTTCTTGTCATGTGACACAAATCACCCGATCATGTTAAGATTACACAGATAATTACCATCCAGGGAAATTTTCAATCACTATGACAACAAAATTGCTTAACTTTGACAACTTCATAATAACTGCCAAATAAATATCAAAATGTCACTTTTTGGCAATGCCAATTCTCAATCTATAAATTTTTAATAAATAAATAATTGTTTTGTTGTGTTGCGACATTTTGCCTTTATTTTTTCAAAAAATTTTCTGACCGAATATCCCTCAGATATTGACAAATGCCTCATAATTTTATGACAACCTCAAGCAAGTTGCTTGGTAATAGCCCTCCGCCTTCGGCGTCGGGCTATTACCAAGCAACGTGCTTTCGATTGTCATAAAATTATCTCGTACATTATCAATGTCTTAGGGATATTATAGCTGATTATTTCCCTCATCACAAATCTAACCAATAAGGAACATGAAATTTCTACCATGTGACTTGTTTAAATTAGTGATTATTTTGCAAAAATAGGTAATCGGTTATTTTTCACCTAGCTGAGCACTTGTTTTTGACATGTAGTTGTAAAGTAAATGCATGTAATCTAATTTAATTTACTCTCATAATAATAATGTAAATTATTAAGTCTCGAACATTTTCTATGCAAAATTTTGCAAAAAAAACTACCCGCAGTTTATTCGATAAAATTCAGAGGTCTCGGGATATAACCCCTGAGAAAAATTTATTTGGTTTAAACTTGTAAGAATAGATCCAAAATTATTATTGAAAAGAAGTGTATTTCTGTAAAGATTATTTCGATGTAAGTACAATACACATAATATTTTGTATCTTGTATTAATTAATAAAAATAAAAAAACGAAAGGTAATTATTGTCATAAAATGTCAGTGTTCGTAAATTAGAGGTTATATGTTACAGTTTGTAAATAATGTTCCAAAAAAGCTGTAAATCAATGAAAAAAAATTATTTTTTTGTGCTTAAGTTGAAAAACAATATTGATGATTATAATGAATATAAAATAATAGGTTCAGTTGAAAGAATCCGAATAAAACAAAATTGCAAACCATCCAGATTTGATTTTTGATTGATTGTCAAACTGATAGGAAACGTTTAAGGCGTATTTTTGCGCTACAAACACCTGAAAAATGTTTACTAAGAATTAATTTTGATTGGTTGAACAGAAAAATTCTTGCTGCTTGATTGGTCACACCAGTAAAGTGTTTGCTAACATTCGTGTCATAAAAATATGCCTCTAGTCTCGCGTTAAGTTTACTATACTAATGACGTCACATACGAAACCACCATGGTGGCTAAAGTTTCAGTATAGACTAAAAATCCTAACTTTTTAAAACTTGAATATTAAATTAATCTTGTATTATTATCAACAAGAACCAATATGTTTAGGTTTCTCCGTGCACATCTCATCGTATTTTCTTTATTCCACATTAATTTTTCATAGTGTAAAATACCCTATTGTCTTCAATTTAACGCTATACAGCCAAATTACAAATACCTTCCTGTAGCATTAAAATTTGATGACACCTGTTCGATTGCGCTTCTTTATTTACCAATAATCGTCGGATTTCAATTAATAATTATATATTTATCACGTTTCATTTATTAAATTTCTTGTTTTATAAAATATTCTCACGCCAAAAACATGAGGTTTTGTGTATTTTGGAATAAAAAAACATATGATTAGACGGTTGCAAGTCAAAGATCAAGTTCCATTTCACTCTCTCATGTTGGTAGCGATTTCTCAATTCGGGGCCACAGCTATATCGCATGCTGGTAGTATCATAATGTAAGCTAATGATTTGATCATAGTGTATGTTTCAAACGCCAAACAAGTGTATTTATAAAGATGAAAGACTGAATTAGTATATTTACTAACAAGAAATTCCTTACCTTATTTGTGAGACAATTCATAAAATCTTGTTTCATGTCCACAACAGAAACTCTATCATTTGGTCTCTTAGGTCCGCTTACAGAGGACACTACTGTAGACAAATCAAGTCCAACACTTTGGGTAAACACAGGATCTTCATTGTTAGAATAATCACGTAATTGTTTTGTGGCTCTAAGGTAGGCTTCAATTAGTTTTATTTGTTCTTCTGACCGATCTAAAATTTAAAAAGAACGTTAGCTACCCAGTTTGCATTTTACAAAGTGATACATACTTGTTTGCCTCAAATATGTTAAAGAATTCTCATCTACTGGGAAAAAGCCTACTGTGGCTCCATACTCTGGGCACATATTTGCAATAGTTGCCCGATCAGCAATTGACAAAGCAGTTACACCAGGACCATAAAATTCTACAAATTTGCCCACTACACCTAGTTGGCGTAGATTCTAAAACAAGAACATTTTAATTAAAACAATTTAATCCATCAAATGAGTTACACACACTAGGTTTTTAATTTGAACATTTTCAAATCCAAAAATATAATATACAGTGTGTTACTATTTGATCCGGAACACCCCTGAAAAATCTGACTCAACAGCGCGATTTTGGCGATATTTTTTTTTCATATAGGACCGTCCTAGATGTACGTGAAAAACATATTACGGTGTCCAGATTACAAAACCATGACTTGCTATGATTTTTTTTCGACGCCATTTTTTCAAAAATTATATTGGCGATTTTTTTATTCAAAATCTGACAACATAGCCTTATTCGGCATCCTTCAAAACGTACTCTCCCCCATTTTCTTGAAATTTTCACTGTCAATAACTCTATTGTGAAGCAACGAAAATTACAAAATACAAGAAGAAATGCTTTACTTCGAGCATCTAGGAGGCTTTGGAGCTAAATGAAGTAGATCACAAGAGGAACTTCATGGAAAAAATTTATTTAGTAACGTCTTTGTTATTTATACATGCATTCTTCAGGCAAGAAATAACATAAAACGCAATTTTAGTTGCTTCACAGTAAAATTATTGACAGTAATAATTTAAAAAAAATATAAGTATGGGAAATTACGTTTTGAAGGGTGCCGAATAACGCTACGTTGTCAGATTTTGAAACAAAAAATGGCTAATATGATTTTTGAAAAAATGGCGTCGAAAAAAAATCATAGCAAGCCATGGCTTTGTAATCTGGACACCGTAATATGTTTTTCACGTACATCTAGGACGGTCCTATATGAAAAAAAAATATCACCAAAATCGCGCTGCTGAGTCAGATTTTTCAGGGGTGTTCCGGATCAAATTGTAACACACTGTATGTACTGAAAAAACCAATTTAATTTCCGCGTGGTTATTTTATTTGTAGAAAGAATATCTTCAGTTCAGGTACAACAAAAACTATGTGATATCTAGAAGCAATGTTTAAATATTGCAATGGTGACATTTCTTGTAAAGAGAAAAGTCAGATTGATAATATTTTAGGGAAAAACAGTTCTTTAGATAATTTACATGTATCTCAAAAACTCAAATCAAACCTTTTGAAAATTGAACTCGTATAAAAGAGTATATTAAGCATTAAGGTCAGTAAGTGTTCTTTACTGGTTGAGGATGTTTGGAGATCGAGACAAAGTCGAGATCTCCAAAACATCCGAAACCAGTAATACACTTAACGACCGCAGTGCTTATGACGTTTTTTGCACGCCCAAATATTGAATACATTTAATTAAAACTAAAATATTTAATATTTTGAAAATATATAAAACAAACAAGTCGTACATAAAAAAGTTTTCACTCTGGTTACTATGAGACCGAATATTTATTATCAAGTGACATCTGCTGTCATTAGAAATTTCTCCAAGATAAGAATTTTGCCCCAACTTAAACTTCTTGAAAGTTATGAATTTTATTGCGCCAATAAATTTTAATAATTGTCCAAATTGTAATTTTGATTTTGTGTTCAATAAAAATTGATTTTTAAATTTCTATATTTATCAGTTTACCTACTGCCTCCTGATCGGTAAGTAATTCACTTACCGATCGCTAATTTGTAAACTTCACTTACAAATGTCTCAAACAATTCAGTAAATGTGTCAAATTACCCGAGCGTGCAAAAAATATGATTTAATGTGTAATACAATTAAAAACATAATACCAATCAATACTTTTAGACAAACAAACAAAAACTATAAAAATATCGTCACCGTTAAACAATCAAATTCTACTCGGTTTTATGTTTTTAGTAATATTTTAGTTAAAAAATAGGTATACAAAAAAAATTTGCACCTTCTTACCTTTGTAACTGTTAATACTAAATCTGTAGATGTGACATACTGATCTAATTCACCATATAATTTGTAGCCCACTACTTGGGGCAATAACATACTAATCGACTGTCCAAGCATTACGGCTTCAGCTTCAATTCCACCAACGCCCCATCCCAAAATTCCTAATCCATTTATCATGGTAGTGTGAGAATCTGTACCCACCTAAAAAAAAAACTGGTAATTAGGCGATTATTTGCCTAATATTTTGAATATAAATTGGAAAATGTATGTATGACATTCGGTATCGTTAACTCTTCTAAATACATAAATAGGAGAATTTGGCTAAAATTTATGTCCATATTTAAAAAAAAATAACCATCAATATTTTGAAAGATATGGACTAGACCAACGACTTATAAAGAAGAGACTGGCGGTAAGCTGAATTTGTTTGGCTGGAACAATATTGTTTACAGTCCCCAGTTGATACCACAATTGCCACAGAGCGGTTGCGCAGTTACTTTCGTTTTGTTATTCTACACAGCTTTGAGATGCCATTTAAAGTCTTGTTTGATTTGTGTGTCAACGGTTTTCTATCTATTTTCGTGTTAATTATCTGCTTTGTGTTTAAAAACGTTATAAATATGGTTAAACAGTGTTTGTATTGTAAAAAACTTTAGTATTAACATCAAATCGAAGTTTTCACATGTAAGTACTATCGCGGCCGAAAAAAAGTAATCGATTTTTTATCAAGTAGTATGTTTTTTCGAAAAATTTTCCTTTGTAAATGGGAGTTTTTACATCAGTTATGTCATTTAAATTATTTTGACAAGAAATCATTGGTGGGGTCGTATTTATTAAAAAAAAAACTATTATAATAAGAAATAAAGTTGTTAATATTTTTTAATTATAAGAGAACAATTAATTGTATGGATTTGAGAAAAGCAGAAAAAGGCTACATCATCGCCAAACTTGGAGAAGGGTGGTCTTAACAACGCATAGCAAGTGAAATTAATTGTAGGAAAGGCACGATTCAAAAACTAAATAAAAAGACAGAATACCTTCCGCTATTATCTGTTTTGTGCAAATCCTTCATCAAATTTATGACCCCTGGGGCGGTAAACTCGCTGTTGACAATTGTAGCAGGAACAGAAATATCTTTTCGTCGGAAAAGACCACTCACTCGCAATAACTATCGTTTTCATTAATAAAAGTATTTGCAAACTGCATTCTTGCCTCTTTATAGTTAGTCGGGGCTTTTTAGCACTGGCACAGTTAAATAGACCTTGCTCTCGCAACTGCGCGTTTTCTTGCTGTCCTAACAGATGCTGGGAAGTTGGTTTGCCCTTTGGCTTCAATAGAATTAGAAAATGGGATTAAATTCACATAGTTAATGCCAGGGTATTGTCGTTTTCTAGACTACTCTTTCTTGGCCGCCCAGAACCCACTGCCCTGCTCAGATCATGAGTTTCTATCCACTTTTTGTTTAGTTTTTGAATCGTGTGCTTTTGCTGCAATTAATTTCACTTGCTATGCGTTGATGAGACCACTCTTCCCCAAGTTTGGCGATGATGTAGCCTTTTTCTTCTTCACTCAAAACATGATAAGGCATGATTAAGTAATAAAAAATTTATTTTTGCTTAATATGACAATGACATTGACACCAATAAAAAAAATATTGGGATTGATGCGACACTGAATAGAACCATAGTTACAACGGGAAAATCAGTCGATTACTTTTTTTCGGCCGCGATAGTACATAAAAATCATATATTATGCATAGACGTCACTTTGGCATTTATTCAGAAAATAAATTTTAAGTTTTGTTAATTATATACCTAATCTGATTTTGTTAATCCTAAATTTCGGACTATATTATGCTTCTTATGTAAGTGTGTATAATTTGTATTGATCATATAAATGTTTATTGAAATATTATTTTCAATCGATGCCACAAGATTTTCATAACATCGTTGCTGATAACATTAAAATTGTTATGGAATCTTTTACGTAGGCAACTGTTACAACATATTAGGTATATAATTTAATTTTTTTGTTTTTCCAAGCTTGAAATTATGCGACAGAAATGGTTCCAAGCAATCATCAATATGGAATTTGAGCAAATTGGGGAATGGGGATGGCCGGGCACGGTTCTGGATGTGGTTGATTCAATGATTTTCTGTAAGGGAATTTAAAATTTGTTTCTTGCACTACTGCACTCATGTACAAACACTTTAAACGGTGTTTCAATGAGTATTTGGTTTATTTACACTCTAGAACAATGTATTTTATACTTTTTATACTTATTATATTGTACTTTGTAAATAAACATTTTATTATTATTATTATTATTATTAATTGTGTATATTTATTTGTGTTCTGACCATTTCTCAAAAGAATACATTGTACGGAAATCCAGTGGACACAGACATTTAGTAACAGATCTAGTTCGGGCAGTGGAGTCAGGAAGTGGCATATATTAATGAAAAATATGTTCAAGGTAAGAAATTTATGTTTATATCTTGGTTTGTCATTTGATATTATTGTCGTTTACTTTTCAGCGTAAATGCCGGTCAGTTTTCTGTAACTGATGAGGAACCAGGCATACTATTTTCAACCTCTACGTCGAGACTAAGCAAAAAAAAAAAAGATTAGACGGTAAGTACTTATTTTATGACAATTATTAGTAAAACTTTTACAAATAAGTGAACATCAGTTAAAGAATGTTTTATTTTAGGCAAGAGTCATCCACTTCAAGTTCGTCCACCTCCTCTTCAAAATCATTACATTCGGCAACTGACTCAACTTCAAAATTACTTTTGATTGAGTATGTTATATTATTGTACACTAAAATAGTAATTTGTAATGACAAAGAATATATTTTCAGGTCAGAACCATTATCTCATTCACGTTCTTCTACAGTATCTGTTGAATTGCCATCAAAATGTTTTACTATAAAATAACAGCAGATTCTGCTGCATCTTCTTTAAGTTTTCCTTATTTATTTTAATCCTTTTGTAACTTCCAACGGCACGCCACTGCACGCAACTGGGGAATCGTAAACAAATACGTCGCACGAAATCCAATAGTAATCGTTTTTTGGCGTTGACCAGGTCATTTGACCAACGACCTAGGTCAAATATATGTATGTTTTAGCGTTTTGGTCAAAAGTTTTCTAGCCCCTTTAAAGGTCTCATTTTTTCAAGCTGGTCATGAATTGATTGAACAAGCTCTGGAGCTTGTTGAAGCATTTGGTCAAAATGCTGCTGTCGTGCTGTCACTGCTTTTAGGTTAGTTTTATCTTCTGTATATGGCAGAGATGTAGAGCTTTATATACATATAGAGGTATAGGGTTAGAAAATGAGAGAAATTAGTCTCCTGGATGAAAATAACACAAAATAATTAAAAGCGGTAGATATAAATGAATTTATGAAGAAAAAGGTAGGTAATCTAAAACTATTCCATTATCAACGTCAATTCTTGTAAACAAATAGGTCACATTAGCAAAGTACTCTGCAAGGTTAATTTCTTATAGAAAATGTGAGGTTAAGGAAGACCGAAAATTACAAATCATACATTTTCGCGCTTTGGTCATATGACCAAAACCAAACCGAAAGTGACCAGGCATTGACCAATGATGACCGAAATCTCTTGACCTGGTCAACGCCAAAAAACGACTAGTGTTCAGGCCAAACAAATGCAGTTCACAACTTTGTAGGCTGTGATGTGTCTGTCAAAACAGTGTTATAAAATTGGAAAATTAAAATTGCACATGAATTGCATTAAATTTCATTGCACTGCATCAATTTGTGTGGCCAAAGAGTCATAACAAGCGTTTTCTTTCAGTAAAATGAAAAAAAGCATGTAAATTCGCATAAGATGTATATTTTGGTTTAGACATATTCGGTTATATTTACTTATAATTTTGTTATAAAACAAGGAAAATAAAGCTATCTATATAAATGCTTCTATTACAATCTGACAAACATATATTGTGGCTGTAATAATAATAATAATAATAATAATAATATAATAATAAATAACAATTTGTTATACCACTTTTTAGACCAAAAAATGAGCATAGTTATAGAAACCGGATTCGAGAATGTAACTCAAAACTCACATGACTTTTGAACCTCAAACTCAATTGAAAGGAAAACTGTTGGTACCTATCTGCTGAACACATCAGGGATGTGCAAGAGTTAAGAACAAAACATGACCAAAATTCAATAATTCAAGCTAACCATTTGTTGCGTTGTTCTAATTTCCAAGCTACCGGGAAATCGATAATATTTGCATTTACTATTCCGTCTGGTATTTTGCAGTTTACAACACAGCAACTATAGTGGCTCATTTTAAAATTCGTTTACAAAATTTACTTTTGTAAACAAACTGTGACCACTACTACTTACAGCCTACTTTATTGCAAATTTTGTCCACTGCGAGCGCTGCTATCCAATTCATTACCCCCACCCTATACTCGGCACATAGCGAATAGGAGATCTCCAGTCTTGTATTATTAAGTCACTGGACTAGATCAATGGAAACCATTATTGTGACTACAAGTAATTATACAACCATAAGTACTACTGCCACGAGACAATAGTTGCCTATCAATTATGCTGCAACTTTGTGTTATGGATAAAACATCAACGTGGCTATTAATATATTAGTATCCAATCATAATGTATATTATCCAATTAATTTACCCTCTACCTTCTATCCCTTCTCTATGTAAATTAACTGGCCAGTATCATTGAGTAAAGAATAACAAAAAGCAACTAGGTATGTGGAGAAACCCGTGTACCAATGTTCTTTAATTTAAAAATTATTTAGAAAACAGGGAGTAAGTTCTAAGCTAAACAAATATATGTATTAATAGTTTGCATCAAAAGGTAGGTGTGTACTTACGTAAAAATAGTATATCTGTAAAGAATTACTGCTATTGTTTTATTTACCCATATAGGTCAATATTAAAAATGATCGTAATATTATTCAAATAGCATAACTTAATTCTACTTGCAAATGTATCTTCGTGTAAACCCGAGAATAAAATAATTTATTGTCCTTTGTAAAACTATACATTTTGCATCTAGTTTTACTTTTATGATAATTATTCCGCATTTTAAAAAATAACAAAGAAACGGTTATAAAAAATTAAATATCAACTAATACTAAATAAAATACATATCAAAAACATAATTAGATGACATTAAAAATCACCAAGGAATTAAACATCCAATACATATAACATTAAGTTAAAATAAAACGAGACATTAAGAATGTATGTATGTCGCATGTATCAGTAATATTTAAATCAAATTCAGGAAAATATCACTAGTATAATGTTAGCAAAACATTTTAATAGTGTTTATATGTAAGATCAAAATATTGATAACGGGGAATTAATATCTTTGTGGTCTGTAGATAACGATGATATACATGAGGTTATGAAAAAGTGTAATACAAATAGAACCATTGGCCCAGACAATTTACCTTTTTTTCCTGTAAAAAAATTTCGAAAATCCTGAAGTTTTGAAACTACATACACTTGAATTTAAAAAAATATATATTTTAATAATCTTTGATACAATCTAAGACAAGGTTTTTTTGCTATTAATTATTGGAAACATTACCAGCATTTTAAATTTTTATTGGCTTGAATCTTAAGTTTAAAAAATTTCAAATGTTGGTAAATTTTCCAAAAATTAATATTTCTGCAAAAGCAAAAAACCTTGTCTTCACTGTATCGAAGAATATTCTGGTATTTAAAAAAAAATTCTAATATATTAAGTGTCAGGACTTTCCAGGGGGGCGATGGAGTTTTCGAAAATTTTTTTTGGCAATTGTTTTTAAATTTTTTTTCTCCAATATTCTCATTTTGATCCCACATGAAATTTCTTACAATTTGGTATAGGTCCTATGTCTCTAAATTGAAATATCGAACATCGAAAATTCACCAGCCACCCGAGTTCATATATTTTCCTGCAGTTGATATACAAAGGAAGTACCATAAGCCAATGTTGGTCCAATATCAAAAAGTTTAAAAATAAGTAGTACCTAATCCAACAACTCCTATATAAAGGACAAAGCGCTTATCGTGTGATGTAATATAATCTAGGCTGGATGGACTTTGGGTAGCCAATAGCGTAGTTTCAACAAGTGTTTAACAGTCAAAATTGATCGATTTGTCAGTTTCAATGTTTGAGGTTATTAATGCTTTTATTTATCTTTTTTGAAAGCAAAAAGTGATTAATTGTTGAATTTCAAACGTTATGTGCTCAAAACTGCATCATTAAATATTTAAATTGAAAATACCATTCTATACATGTAGATTTCAATTCGCAATATGCTTTAAAGTAAACGAATATTCAGCCTAGATGTAATGACGCATAATAACGAGCGCTGTGGCCTTGTGTTTTAGGAGGTGTTGCCTAATCCCTGCTCACAATTCATAGTTCTTTACTATAGGTTATGGATAGCCATGCCATACAATAAAAAAATGCACGGCATAATATGATACACTCAACTGACAAACGTTTCTAAATTGAATCAAACACTATGAATCCTTAAAAGGAATTGAATTAATCATCTTAAATGTTTTGATTGGGCAGTGAGACAAATAATTAATTATTTTTTATCATAATTTATTCGTTTGCTCTTAATATATTTGAATGGTTTAAAATATAAGTATACATAAAAAAATCCTGCAAAATCATAATATGTATTTAAGGATGAAATTGAACGTCAATTTAAAAAAATATTAATAAAAAGACGATTTATTAAAAAAATAACTATTGTGTAAAGATAGGTACTTAAATAGATAAAATCAATACATTTTTACAAGAGTAAAATCACAAAATAAACTTTAGCAAATCAAAATAGATAAGATAAAACCAACATTACTACTTATTATAATATATATAAAAAAAGCAAGAAAAGCGTCATTTCTAATTGCTTCTTCACATTTTCAGCAGATTTAAAAATCGAATGAGATAAAACACTTGTGGCAAATTTTAATAATAATCGTATTGAACATGTTTCATAAAAAATATGCTCTAGTAGGTACCACTTATAAATATTATTTTAATGAGCAGTGTTCATATATTAGTTTAGTGATAAGGACTTAACAAACAATTATGTGTTTGTTGAAAACCACATGAAAAATATTTTACTTACCACAGTGTCGGGATATAATATGGAATTCTTTCCTGTGAAAACAACTCGAGCAAGATATTCTAAATTAACTTGATGGACTATACCACTTCCTGGTGGAACTATTAACATGTTGTCGAAGGCTTTGGCACCCCACTAAAAATTAAAAACCTTTAATTCAAGGCAATTTTGTTTAACAGTTATAATATGTAGAAAGGGTTTTTTTTTCAAATAACTATACCCTTAAATATTTATTCTTAGTGTTAATTTAAAGTTATACTGAGTTATAAAATAGGGTAAATGGGAAAACAAATATTTACAATACAGATACAACCATTCATAAATATATTTACATACATTTACATATATAGATTTTTAAATAAGAAAATGGTTCTAATAGCAATAGTCTGTCTATTTATTTACTTCAGTAATGTCTGATAATTAAATGTGCTTTATTGCGTTTCACAGTATTGTTAAAAAAAATGTATTAACACATTTTTTTAACACACATGAATATGTAAATATTGTGCTTTTGATGTACTCATCCAATACTCCCATTTACCCTACCCTATCCTAGCCCATATACTGTATGTGTTCAACCTTACTGAATCCAAAAAATTTGTCGATTTGCATATATATACGGTGTCTACTATCCACCTAGTATACACGTCTGGCCACTCAGTTGTTTCGGATACAGTTTAGTAAGTTGCATCCATCTCCCCTGAATAGAACAGGTCGACGGTCGGTGCTCCGTCTCAGACTAACGTGATTATGGGGCGGAGTCGAAATTGTTAGGGGAGTTGGTGCAACTTACTGAACTGTATCCGAAAGAACTGCGTGACCACACGTGTATATTCATTCTATAACTCTGTAACTATTACTCGGGGTGTAACGTAATAGATTGTCATAAATGTCCTTGTTGAAATTTAACAATATTTCGTATATAACTATTTGTCTCTAGCATCTTTGTTTCCAAGATACAGAGTGGTACAAGGTACAAGTTTAAAAAAAATCTTTAAATATTTTGAATAAATGAAAATGGAAACGGGTTTTTTGTGTACGACACATGAGGAAAATGTAGCCGCTATGTAAATCTATACAATTTATAGTTACATTCACTATAGTGAACAAAAATTGAGGGATCAGAGGCAATATAATTTTCTTAAATTTAAATTTAAGGACTAAGGTATAACCGAGGGTATAACAAAAGTTTCATATTATAAAAAACAAAAATATTTTACTAGGTAATACATTTTCTTATAAAACCAGATGTTTCAGACATTTTTTGCTTGTGGTGTGACAATTTTTAAAATAATTTTTATTAAAAGGTGATCTCTACTATATTAATTAAGTACAAAATAAGTCTTATGTCGACTAAATAGCATTAAATACTTTGGAAATAGTGATGATAAAAACCTAACTTCAAATTATAGATAAAATAAATAATATGTATGTAATATAATTAAGCAAATATATTTTTATAATGACCAAGATTACAATTACAAATAATTCTTCTAGTTTAATAAGTTATTACATAAGATGTCTTGTGTGACCTTTATAAAGCAGATATCTCTTAATTTTTCATTTTAAGTGTTTATTTTAATAATTTTATTAATATAACCCGTTATTAAATTACCGTAAATAATATGTTATATAACATTCTAAAAATATACGAAATCCTTTAAAGTAGATAACTTAAGAACCTCATTATAGGTATCTTCAATAGCTTTTCCATGACTATCAAATAAAGTAGACTTCTACATTCTTTCATTTTAGTATGTAAAATAGTACGTAACTGATATTTTGTGATAGTACTTTATAGTACTGGTGCTGTAATGAAACTTAGCAAATTGCTATTGACCTCTTGAAGAAAATTTAAGTGATTTTATTTTACACTAAACTAGAATTGTTAATGAATGACATGAAGAAATCAAATTATCATTCACAAACTATCATTCAAGTATTTCTTATATTTTTGTTGTCGTACGAAAACAGTGCGCACACGTGTGTAAAAATTGAACTCGTAGACTGATATAAAGTATCTTATCACATTTGTTACATAAAACATAAAACACACCACAGAAATTAGACAACCCCCAAATCCAAAGCCAAAGGCTGTCCGGAAGGGGGCTACACATTTGAAAAAACGCAGACAAACATCCATACCCACCGACATTGCCATTTGCCAGTGCCCGGTCTCGAACCGGGACTCGATAGGCAGTGTAGCCAGAGCCATGTCTCTGTCACTCACGCTTTAGCCCACTGCGCCACCGAGTCGGTCATACTTAACATACTTAACTATTATTTCTAACATATCGAATATATTATTATTTCCTAGCAGTACACCAATTTTAAAACTGTTCTCATAAGGATAAGTGTTTGTTTTAAATTAAACTTTAATGGGCTGTTTAACAAGATGTGGTAAAAGGTTTTAAAACTATGTGATTTTTTTTTAATGTTTTTACTCGTTTTTAGTGGTCAACTGATTTTTTTATCATTAAGTTTTGGTGTGCTGATGTTGAATATTTCGGATAAAAATTTAAAATTAGCTTATTAAATACATATACCTATTTTTATAATGTGGATTTCGACATTATGCGAGTTTACAATATACAATAACAATTAAGTAACATATTCATGAATAATAAAATATAGATGATTGTATTCAATAATTCAATTTAATATATTAATATCATGCAGACCTTTAAACACAACATAAATGTATGTCAGCTTACCTTTAAAAACATGAACCTTTCCTTGTTGCGCTCAAATTCCAAATCCTCATTTTTTTGTAGAGCATCAGGACTAAAAAATAATAAAACAATATCATTTTAAATTTCAATAATAAAATAGTAAGAAAGACTCACGATCTCACAAAGTCAACTTGCACAGAATGGTCAATAACAAGATCAACGGGACAGATAGGATTAATTTTTTCTGGATTTCCCTCAAGTTCTTTTACAGCATCTCTCATAGCTGCAAAATCAACTACAGCAGGAACTCCAGTAAAATCCTAAAATCCACTTTTTTGTTATTTTGTATTTAAAATTCGCAGGAATATGACTTACTTGCAAAATAACTCTGGATGGCTTAAATGGTACTTCAATGCCTCCTTCAATATGCTGATTAGTTTCCCAATTTAAAATATTTTGCACATCTTCATCTTTAACTTGGAAGTTGTCACAATTCCTAACGGCAGATTCCAGTAATATTCTAATCGAATATGGTAGGCGATCTAAAAAATATTTCTATAAGAAAGGGTACATTCTAAAATATTTAACAACACAATATTCTTTGGAACGTGCAATACTGATGAGACGTTTTTTCTCTATTAAGTAAATTTAGTATTTAATAATAAAATAATATTTACCATACTGATGTCCGAGGGATGATATATCATAATACTTGTAATCTTTTCCATCAATACTTAACGTTTTTAAATATTTGCTATATGGATTATTGCCTAAAAACAGAGGTTATGTAAAAAACTAGTCTAATTATTTTAAATTTTAAAGAGAGCGCTTACCGGCCATGGTTTATTGATAAATAGTCACGTACTCCGTACAAAAAGAAAAAACAAGTATTGGAGAACTGCGAATATTCACGATTAGTTATTGTTTTGTTGTTGCTGTAACAGCTGATAATTATTTTATGATGTCACAATCTTCATTTGTCTATGGTCCTGATCGGTGGTGGTTGTTTGTTGTTGTTTCCGACTTTTGTGGTAACTGTGGTTATTCGGTGGGAGTATCCGTGCATCCAAATACAAATAGATAAGGCGATAATAATTAAATACACCCCTCACAACCCTCACGTTTCACGTTGTGAGGTCAGTCTCTGGTGAGTGGTGAGGTGTAGGTGAAGAAATGACACAAGACACAAAACTAAAAGTGTCAAAACTCAAAAGTCAAAACCAAAACACCCAAGAGAGATTTTCTTTCACACCACGTTCTGTTCTGTCATAACAGAGTAGATAAAAGTCAAATTCTTTTCGGCTGCCCATCTTTACCTAAGTGCAGTTGTTTAGGGCAGTTGGAGGTGGTAAAATACGTCATTTTGACGTCACAAGTGCCAAATTCAAAGTATTCTATTCATCTGCCCTAGTGTCCGATGCCATTAATTTTAAGATTAATATTTTTGGTTTTGTTTTTAATGAAATTTATAACCTATAACGTAACCTGTACTATAATTTCATATGTTAACTTATTATTGTTATCATCAAATTGCCAAGCACAGAAGTTGACCCAAGTATACCCAACTGCAGAGCTGGTTAAGGGGAGGTAACCCTGGTGAAGCATTACGTCACTAGGGCAGTCAAAAGAATGCAAAAATTAGTTCCCTGGGCACCGGGGCAGCTGAAAAGAATATGACTACCTAAAGGCGCGTACTGACTTGAATGTAAATGCGTTGAGTCGGGACGCACGCACATGCATGCGTGTGTAGCGACTCGGGGTATATTTGTAAATTTATTTTCACTTCACATATTCGTGTTGGTTCAGTCCAAGGATTCAGTCCTTTCCGGTCAGTCATTCTTGTTCGTGATGGAAGAAGTTATTATTGCGGGGTTGCTTATATGGCGATTTCAAATTTATTAAAAAAAAAAATAAGTAACCAAAGAGATTCTGGATCCATGAAATATACCTTCTTATTTTTGGAGAAATGGAAGGAATGCTTTGCGTCCCACAAAACGGGATATTGTTCGTATATATCAATTAATTGTAAGCAGTCTTCATTAGACCACTCCATTTTATTAATAAAAATCACATGTATTCACCAGAAGAGAAAATGCTACTCGCATCAAACATGCATTCAGACTAACAAAACAACAAAAACTGGTCCAAACTGAGCACGCATACACGATATGATTCCTTTGATGTGGCGAAAAAACCGACAGCCGATGGCTCGGACCATGTGCATTCGTGATGACTCGCGAGATGTTAAACATGCGTTGAGTCGTTGCAAATGGCACGTCCAGATTTGAATGTGCATATGCGTGCGTCCCGACTCAGCGCATGTACAGGGTGTCCCAAATTGCTTGATTTTGGCTGGTTTTCCTATTTCCAGACCAGGTAGAAAAAAACTGACATATGAGTCTAGAGCTCGATTTTTGTGAAACGCCGATTGGTGAAAATCACATTTCGATATCTCTAACCGTTTCCAAGATATCGGCAAAAATTGACATTTTACAGATTCCGAACTTTTTTATTTTTGGGTATTTTTTCAAATGGTAAAAACTTTCTACAGGCACTTTTTGACGTAGAATAAGATGCATTTGTCAAAAATCTATATCGCTTTTCGATTGTTTGATATCAAAGCTAACTTTGTTATTTCAAATGGAAACCATAGTTGGCTTTGACTTTAGAAAATAGGGGAAAAAAAATAAGCTTTCCAAAAATATATATGCCAAGATATGTCAAGTCATCCTTGCTGCCAATATAACACATTTCTCTTTAAAAATGACATTTTTTAACGTAAAAAAAGTTTTTCGGAATCTGTAAAATGTCAACTTTTGCCGATATCTCGGAAACGGTTAGAGATATCGAAATGTGGTTTTCACCAATCGGCGTTTCACAAAAATCGAGCTCTATAGACTCATATGTCAGTTTTTCTCTACCTGGTCTGGAAATAGGAAAACCACCCAAAATCAAGCAATTTGGGACACCCTGTACATTCAAGTCAATACGCGCCTTAAGGTAGGTATGCCGTATGCCGATTGCCGAGGTATTTTTTCGTGACCCTCACTTGGTGAGACTATCTTCGCATGCATAGTTTAGTGTTAGACTATCTATCTTCGGATTAAAGAGAACTGCCCAATGAACACAGAACTGTATAGGAGGTTTTGCAATGTTCAAATTATATCTAAAATGTTACATTAGATTTGTTACATCGTATGGAGGCTGCATATACTTAAAAAAGCGGATGTTCATTTAATATTACCAGTGTAATGAAAAAGAGTGGTTACATTGGGTACAATAACAAAATGTATAGAAGGATATATATTTTTATTACAATGCGACGATCTTTGATTGCAATTTGTATAATTTTGCCAGTTGTTGATCTTATGGAACTCTCAGCGTTACGTACTTTTTGGTTTAACTGTAATGTATTTTTAAAGGCAACGGTTGGCGGTAGTGTTGAATAGATTTGTGTAGATCTATATAATTTACCCATTTTGTCGTCATATGGGTAATTACATAAATCCTTATATAAGACATAACATAAGGCTTTATTTTAGATGAGAAAATTCAACCTCGCCCTTTTTAGTTTCAGCCATCATGCGTTACTGTTGTGTTATATTTATATCCCAGAAAAGGGGTTATACCGGTAATATCGTCTGTTTTAATCACTATTATCTTCATGTTATATAGAGGTAAGTAAGTTTTTATTTATTTATTATACCTAAGATAAGTTATAAATTTAGATTACATCCAATCTCGATATGTATTTATTTGCACCTCGGAAGAGAAAGGTTTCTAGAGAAAATGGCGTCTACAACTTCCATGTCTATATATTTTCGCTCTAAAATACTAAAATAAGTATAAAATACCTACTCATTAGGTTATCAAAATATTCTCACTGTTTTTTATTCATTATTTTCATCCTTGTAAGAATTTTAATGTAATAAAGATTTGCGAATCAAGTAAAACAAAAGTTTTTTAATGAAAACAGATAATCACTACTTAATTAAAGCAGATGCTTTTCTTGGCCGATCTTCTGATTTTCATATGATAATATAATTTACTTGTTTATTAAGCCACTGACTTCTGTGTGAGGAGCATAAAAATCAGACTTGAATTTTCAATAATAATATTGCCCTATCAAGATACTATTGCTACAAAAATATAGGTAATTATTATGTAGTTACACATTATTTATTATAATTAGGTACATACCATAATGCATGCATTTAATTTCAGTTGCTGTTCAAGACTCCACTGGCGTTACTCAATATGTGATTTTGAAATTTTTGTTAAAGAGTGGCTAAGGCATTCCAAACAAGGAGAGGGCGGAAGGAAATCAGGAATAATAATTAGATATTATATGTTCACATAGGTAGTCATAGCCTTAAATGTATAATAGGGCAAATCATATATTGTGCATATGCAAATTTGGAAAGTTGAAATCTGTGCATGTTTTTAATATTCATCTAATTATTTGTAATAGAACTGTAATGCACATACGACATTTTGCTTTCGAGGTCACAGATGTACTCTGTATATAACATCTAAAAGTGCATTTTATATTTTGAGCCTTGGTTATTTGAAGTCTGCCTATTATAAGTATGTCACTTTCGTTAAAATAATTTTTTTTTCATCGTTTTACGTAATATTCAATGATATAAAATACATTCACTAATAATGTTTTTTTTTTCCTGTAGGAAACGATGTAGGTATGTGGATGAATCGAAAATAAATCTTGTTTTTGAATTACGCCAGTTTCAATTTTGCCCTTATTCTCCTGAATATTTTCCATAACTTAAACCAATAATGTTTGAAAAAAACTCAAGCCACAATAATGCAATTAAAATTAGATCCAGTTATAATTTCTGCAATGCAGGAAACATTGCCACAGATGATCAAAAGACGTAGTAGTGTGCAAACGCACAAGAGTAATTTTATTGCCAGCAATAAAAAGTGTAAAGCGGCTATAAAATGGCAACAGGTAGAAAAATTGCAGATACCAAAAACTTTATTTTATTTTTAGCAAATTAAAATAAGTAAAAATAAGTTTTAATTTAGTTATGTATACCTATTTATATTTAGTTAGTCCTTTGAATTAACTACTATCCAGAGGAATATTTACATTTTACAAAAATTCTCTCGAGGAATTGTGGTTTCCACAAAAATAGAATTAACATTAGAAAATACAATTAAACAGGGTATCCAAATGCTAAGAAAAAACCTCGGAAAAAACTATTTTTATATTTTACAGCGATAAATGCCAAATAGAAAAGTTTCTAGAAAGTTAATTTGGTAGTAGGTATTTTCTAAATTTTCTAATTAAGTACTAACTATTGAAACAATTTATTTCTTTTTAAAATCTATTTTATAGCATATTTTGTCCTTTTTTGTTGTTTTTTTTTTAATGCCCAGTACATCTCATTGTACTTTTGATGCTGAGATCCTGTTTTTATGGAAAGCAAAACTTTTCTAACATGTAAGACGATATAAAATCCCTCATGACATACAGGTGTGTGGTGTGTCCCAGGATGGAGTTGACAAGAGAATAAAAATCTTTATTATTGGTTTCACGATGAATAGTGATTATTTATAAAAAATGTTTTGTCCGAAAGAATGTGTTTACCATTTAAAAATTAGTTATACCTAGTAATAAATTAAGAAAACATGAAAATGCCTCAAGAGGAAGTGGTACTATTATTTTATGTTTTTATCGTTTATCTTTTAAGTAGAATTTATGAAAATTCAAATTAAAAAACAGAATTTGCTGTCGATAATATTGAATTGACAAACCTCATTTTTTCATTCTCATTGTGTAGAATTTTTAATTTGAATTTTCATAAAGATAAATACAATGAAAACAAAATTCTAAATTTAGGCTTCAAAAATTTATTTTTAGACTCAATTTTGAATTATAAACAACTTTGTTTGATAAACATTTTGCCTAAAGAAATAAATAATGGTAGACTTATCGCTTGATAAATTTTCATGTTTTCTTAATTTAATAACATCAAATTAAGATTTTTATGAAGAACGAAAAATCAATAATAAAGGTTGGGGTCCTCTTGTCAACTCCATCCGGGGACACACTGTATATTATGCCATGCCATCTTAGCAGCTGTTCCATCCTAAGGGCCTAAAAAGGTCCTCAATGTATATTTGTTAGAGACTACGGACTACGGTAAGTAATTTAAAGTAAACATCTTTTTTATGTCATTCAAAAAGTGCTATAGATTTTCACAAACAATGGCCTATTAACATCCAATAGCGATGTTTAAAAACTGCAAAGATGCAATGTATTATGAGCAATCATTAAAAAGCTTAAAAGCACAATCACATAGTAAGGCCTTTTAACATTACAAGCAGAGATACTCTTAAGTTACACAGTGGTGTTTTAGATAGATGTAATTGTGATTTAAATAAGAATTCCATCATTTAACTCTTACAAAAGTTTTGTAAGAGGTCGACCAATGTTCACAAAACGATTCCTTTAAGCTTTGTCTGTAATGTTCAACGGGGCGGACATTTCGCTGATTATGAAGCATCTTATGCAAGTTGTGCAAGACATCACAAGGGACATTGATTTCCACAAAGTTACCTCTTAAGTACTTCACGGTGATTTTCTTGTGTTCATTGGGTGGTGACAAGTGATAACATGTCAGTGGCATGCAAGTAGGTAAATTAAAGGATAAAAATGAAATATTTTCAATTTAAAATATACACTCATGGACAAAATTGTCGAATATTTTAAATTTTCTCAATTCTTTTGTATTTATAAATTTTAATGAAAGAAACGCATTACACAGCCCGCACTCAACTACTGCTGCGAAGTAACGAGACTGGCTGGCGGAATAAAGTTTCACTAGTTTCAGTGAAGCGACGGCAGTTGCCTGCTGGAAATCATCGAGTCTGCGATTTTTAGGTTGTTGTTTTGTCGCTGTTGACATTGTTGTACTTTCTATAACTCATATTTTTGTTTGTGTTATTTGTTGGAATGGGCAAAGGAATCAAGTCGTGTCCTCCCCACTACCGCTTAGAGAAACTGTCTTCCAAAGATCAAAGGTGCCGCGGGAGAGTGTCGCGGCTAGGTTTCTTTAGGCTATGACTACGTGGTAGTAGTAGAATAGAGAGAGATAGAGATACATAAGAAGTGGATTGGCGCCAAACGCGATGTCGTTTTACTGTTTGTTTTCTGTGCCTATACCTAGTAACTGTGGTTCTGTATCATATTTATCTATATGCTATTCACATTTTATTTACATGAGGGGAGGCTATGATATGTTTTTCTTAGGTTGTCTCAGGGTTGTCTACTATTGACAAAATATTGAAGTATCACATTTAATTGATCGTCACTGTCACTTATTTTTGGCTGAATTGCCAAAGTTTTTATTGATAAAATTGCTGTGCTTTCTTTAGGGTCTCACTCTGGCAACTATGTAGAACCAATTTGAATTTGTGGTTATGTTTTTGACTTTTCAACATAACCTCAGTAATTAAAACAGTCATTCATACCTACAGAATTCAGATTTTCCAAAGCCTCCCCTCATGTAAATAAAATGTGAATAGCATAATGATGTTCAATGTTCTGTATGCTGACCACAGAACACGAACATCGAACAGATCGCCACAGATCACAGACCAAGAACCAGTTCGAAAATATTCGGTAGTACGGAGAGTATCATGTATCCTTTGTTATTTAAGGTACATGCACTCGCGATTTGCGATTTTCAGGATTTAATTTGATTGGCTAGTTGCAAAAATGTTAGACACAACTATTTGTAATTCAATTTATTGCGAGAATCGCAAAATTTAAATTTGGGGGGCGGGAAAATTGAAATTGTTTCTGTTTTTCGCGATTATCACGAAATTTTTTTAAACTGCGCATGGGCTTTTCTTCATAGAGATACCGATGAACTATATTTTTTTTGCATTTATGCCCCGATCCCCGATCTTTTCTTTTCATAAAAATTTCTCTCACTGCACATCTCTGTATTTGTTTTTCTTTTTCTGATTAAATACTAAGTTATAATTATTCTTCTACGTTGTAAAGTTCAACACATAAGCACTATTCATGGTATTTACTTGTTATCAAGTAGTTTTTTCGTTTTTTGTTGTATGTATAATTTTTTGGTTAACAGCAACAACAGCAAGTCTGACAAGACAAGTATGTTTGAAATTCAAAAGTAACTAGTTTTCGCGTTTGTGCATGAACAATCATTATTTTTCGTTATAAAATCGCATATCGCAAATCGCAAATCGCGAGTGCATGAACTTACCAATACTTTATACAATTATTATTTAGAGGTCACATCACAGTTTCAAGTGTCAAACTGTTTGAGAACCACTGGCATTTCTGACACATCGAATTCTTACTTCATACATTCACAGACCTAAATAATTAGACTGATTATGAACGCACTGCGCAGCCATTGGCGCATGCAAATACAGGAGCCGTCCATTTTTCAATACTTTTTGTTTACACATATAAATTGAACCAATGAAATGCTATCAAGTTTGTTTTGTTGTGGGGGTTGCATAATATGACTTTAGCTGGCATTTGGGAGATGATCCGAAACAACAGTACTTAGAAGGGTAAAGTAGTTTTGTACGTTGTACGTTGTATGTCCTCTATGTAGTTTTTACATAGATATATTTAATTTGAGAATTTTATGGGCTTCAAAAACTAGTAATTAAATATAAACTAAGAGTAATTTTAATTTCTAAAGTACCTTCTACTTTTTTTAGTCCTTTATCTGCAACTGTACAAGTATGTTGAAAAACTTCTAACTCTGAAATAACTTTTCATCGGATCGGCATGAAATGCATTTGTAAGCAAACGGAAATGTGTATATAAGGATTTACCAAAGTCATCCATATACTATTATTGAAAAATTAGATTTTGTAACGTAGTTAAGAAGTACTTATACAACCTTTCCATTTCGGGCATTCATATTAGAAAAGAACTGAGTAAGTTTATTTTATTTCAACATCATAATAAAGTATTTATTCTACTGCTGTGCGTAAAGTACTAACTTTACATACGCTGTGTAGTGCCTAAAGTAAAAATTTCATATAATCACCTATAATAATAATCATATCGTATTTTAAAAACGTTAAATATATGGTTACATATTTAATTTATGTAGTCCATTATATTAATATAAAGTTCCACTTCCGAAAAAATTTCACTTTACACACTTGTTGCATAGGTATATAACTATTTTTACAATAATGTTTATTACCTATTACCTAATATTATTTTTAAGGCACATTTAAAACTAATTACAGTAAAATATTAGTTATACTTTCAATAACATTCTTGACTCAAAACTACTTTCTGTTACGACTTCGATGTCATTTTTAAAAATTCCCGCTTCCAAGTATATAAAAATGGCGGTGTTCAATATTTTTGCAAGTAGCTAGGCTTGAAAGAACCTTCTCCTATTTTAAGTTCTGTGCATACTTATTATATTCGCGAAAATCACGGAGTGGGCGACATCTATATTTTTTGGTGTAATCTCAATATGATGAGTCATTCATAGTGAACAACAAACGAACAAACCGCTGTCACTAATGTCTCTGTCAGTTCGCGGGTTTCTTAAATTTATCTTGTGATTTTTTAAATTAAAAGTGCGTTTAAAGTGTTGTAATTATATTTAAATAGTTTATAAACAATAGAGCTTTTCGGGTGACAAATTGGTTATAACCAAATAGGACCAAATTATAATTTGTTATAACCAGTAGAATTCGAGTGCAATACGCGGTACTACCATTGATTAAAATAAAATAATAAAGATGCGCACCTGTCAAGGTTTCGAGATTTTAGTGTTGTATTTTTTTACCAATAGCTTTATGATTGTCTTCAATTTTAAGGCCACATTACAAATACCTTCCCGTAGTACTAAAAATTGATGATAATCATGAAGTTATTGGCAAAGAAATACAATATTAAAATCTCGAAACCTTGACAGTTGCACCTCTTATTATTTTTTACTCAATGGTACTACCCAGTACTACCTGGTATTAGTTGGTTTTAACTCAAGTCTCTGCTTGGGTTAATACCAGCGGTTATAAATATGACTGCTATGAAATGTCAAAATTGTAGAAGACATCAACTGAGTAACTTCGTTGATAAACGTTAATTATTCAAAAGAGTGCAAAGTAAAGATAGAAAAATGTTATTAAAATTTAAGATTAACAACGTTATTTTTAAATTTGAAGAGAAAGATGAAGAAATAATTGAAAAACTTATATATGGTAAATAAATATCTTAGTTGTTTGAGTTTGAGGAATTTTCTTTGGGTACATTGGATTTATACTGTGCGATAAATAGAACAATAATGCAATAGTATATATTGCGCTTTTGTGCATTTCGAATATTATAGGTAATCAAAAAATAAGGTAAAGATAAAATAATGATATGTAATTATTTTTAAATATTAATAATGTAATAAAATAAAAACTTTAAGTTAAAAGATAGTTCCCTGCCTGATCCGGCCATGAACGTGCATCGTACCTCTGCGCGTATTCACTTTGTGAGGCTGCCTCGCGCGGCAGCGCCGTGGACGAGGCTGCCTCTAGACGTTTTTGCCTCGAAATGTCTGGACAACCACACCGCGGCAAATTCACGAGGTAGAGAGATCCGATGCGAGCGTTTCATTGCGAGGCAATATGCCACATTCGTAATTGTATTAAATGAATTTAATACGCTTGTCAGTCTTCTTGCATTCAAACACGGCCAGATAGAAAGAGGTCAATTCTTCCTAGAGTAAGAGCTGCTCCCATTATAATATACATCTTCATATACATCATATTATCACCCTCCATATTGTTAGTCAAATAAATATCAAATTTGAAAATGTTTTGATTAAAAGTTAAAACTAGGTAGTCGAAAACTCGAACACCTAATAAATAACAAACAATGACAAACAAGACGTCACATCGACCTCTGTCAGATTTTGTCTTTTCTGGTACCATTCATTTCGGGTGTACGAACCTTTCGGTTAATACCGAAATGTTACAGTTATAACCGTTTAGTACCGTGCGGTATTAACCGCTCTTGTCACCCGAAAAGCCCTATAATAGCAATGCAATCAATTAATAAAACAGTTGACACGATACTCTAATAAAAAAAGATTGTTACTAGAATTAACCTCTAAATTTATCGTAAATGTCAAAACACTAAGGGTTTTTTGGCGACCCAAACCGCTAACTCCGGTTAGAGTTGTGATTGGTTGAAACAAATTTATTTTAAAAATACACCAATCACGAACTAAACCGCAGCTAACCGGAGTTAGCGGTTTGGGTCGCCAAAAAACCCTTACTGTTAAAGGTTTGTTGTTCACAGAAGCGTCTAAACAGAGGCCTAGGTTTTAGTCCGACGTGAAGTTGGTGAAAGCGACGTGAAGTTGGTGAAACGGGCTGAACTTATTCTTGCTCTACTCGCGTTTTGTAAGTGGTGCGATGGTCTAGCGGAAACGAACCGGGCTGGCATGCAGATGGTTCCAGGTTCAAATCACACGCCTTCTTTGGTTTTTTTTTTTTTATTAAATGCGTCAGGCACGAGGTCTATTATTGCTAGTTAGAAGCCGGAGGCAGGTTAGATATGTGTGTTATTCCCCTGATAAAGGAATTTTTTTTTATTAGATTAAAGGAATTTTTTTTTATTAAATGCATCAGGCATGACATGAGGTTTATTGCAAGTTAGAAGCCGGAGGCAGGTTAGATATGTGTGTTATTCCCCTGATAAAGGAATTTTTTTTATTAGATTAAAGGAATTTTGACAGCCCGTTTCTGTGACTAACTTCACGACAGACTAAAACCTAGGCCTCCGTTTAGCTCCGTCTTGTTGTTCACCACTTGGTTCATACACACACTTAATTTTCAGCGCCATCTCGCGGTACGTGATTTTCGCGAATATATATATATATATATATATATATATATACATCCTGCTAACAATGCTGCGTCCTTACAAAAGCCAACCATACGGCGTCTCCCAGAAATACACTAGTTAGTTCAAATGTGATGGAGTATATTGGATCTACTCATCAAATCCAGCCCAGAGCTGGTTTTAGATTACTGATATCTTAATAAATAAAGAAGTTAAGATATACTGACAATACTGCGTCCTTTTACTAATAGTACGATATAGCGTCCGGAGTATAATCATGTGTATATCCCACATGATACCACGTCCTTAGTGTATATTTTTTGACAAACTTGGTACAATACGGCGTCCGGCACTGTTGCCACATTTATCGCTCTTAGTTTTTATTTTAAATCTACTCGGAACGTTGGACGTCAAATAAAAGTTGGTAATAATTTGGTCATGGGTGTTTATTAAAGAATGGGACAAACAGTAGGAGTAGGTTCCTTAAGTAAAAAATAAATAATTTTAGCTGCATAAACCTTAGTACCATTTTGCTACCTTAAAAATTTGTGGACCGTTAAATGCAATTTTTAAGTTATTATTTTTATTGCCTCTGGTGTTACGCATCTTACGTATTTCGACTTTAGTTTTCCATTTTTTTCCAATAACAACCTGATATCCATTATTTTAGTTTCTTAAAGGGAATTTGTGGAATAAGTTAGTTCTTTATTGAATATGATTTTAAATAACCTGTTTTGCAAAGTATATAACTACAACTTAGAATTCCATATACAATGATACAACTAAAGAAGCAGTAAATAATATTTGCCTTTTTGTCATCGCTTGTTACTTTTTCACCTCTGTTATTTCTAATAGTGCCTACTTGGATAATTTAGATTTATTTCTTTGTATTCCGCAGAATTCATTTGTGACTTCCCACAAATATTTTGGGGAGGATCTATTTCCTCCACTTTATGCGTATAATAATTCATTTTTTCTTTTTTAATTAAATTATTTAATTCATTACAATATTTTTTTTTAAATTGGCATTAAAGTACCTCAAATTCGTCATTAAAGTGATGGTCGAGATGGTAGCGTATCTTTGACCACAGAATGTATTTGTTTTTGGAATTTTTAAGTTATTATTTTTATTGCCTCTGGTGTTATGCATCTTTCGTATTTCGACTTTAGTTTTCCATTGATATATAATACTCTGGAAAATGAATAACAACCTGATATCCATTATTTTAGTTTCTTTAAAAAGGGAATTTATAGAATAAGTTAGTTCTTTATTGAATATGATTTTAAATAACCTGTTTTGCAAAGTATCTAACTGTTGTAAATGTATGTCCTCTCAAACCTAGAATTCCATATAAATAAATTCAATATCTTCATATTTTGACACATATCAAGGAAATGCCGAAACACGACAATTTTAGATTCTGGAATGACATCCTGCAACGTCAAAACTTCATCCCTAAATTCAACCTCCTTTGAGTGACAGTTGCAACCCCCAAATTTTTAAATTGGATGTAAGGATTGATTTTATTTGCAAGTGATTTGCCGATACAACTAATGAAGCAGTAAATAATATTTGCTTTTTGTCATTACTTGTTACTTTTTCACCTCTGTTATTTCTAATAGTACCTACTTGGATATTTTAGATTTATTTCTTTTTATTCCACAGAATTCATTTGTGACTTCCCACAAATATTTTGGGGAGGATCTATTTCCTCCACTTTAAGCGTATAATAATTCATTTTTTCTATTTTAATTAAATTATTTAATTCATTAAAATATATTTTTTTAAATTGGCATTAAAGTACCTCAAAATCGTCATTAAAGTGATGGTCGAGATGGTAGCGTACCTGCCTCTCACCCAAAAGTCCCGGGTTCGATTCCCGGTCGTGGTAATGGAAAATACTGCGAGGGGGATTTTTCCATTATACACGGATATTGGATGTGTGTCCGTTGTCTTTAAATGTGTAGCCCCCTCCCGCACAAGGCTCTTGTAGAGCTTTCTGGGATAAAGGGGGTCGTAATTACATGTGGTGTATTTATTTATTTATTATTATAAAGTAATCCATTATTGTACGATTTTTGTAGTTAGCAGAGGTGACCAGATAAATGTAAACATGCTTGTAACAATAATTGTGTTGTAATAAAAGGTAAATAAATACAGTTTTTTAAGTTCAGAATTATCACTATTATAATGCTAAAAATAATGGTTTTCTTACAAAAAATTATCCCGATTTTGACATTTAAAAATAATTATGACATTTCTTAATGTCACTGAAAATTATTTAAAAAATAGAGTTAATTAATCTTAATTTCACAGTTTCTGGATTTAAAAAAAATGCAATATGCACCTCGGCATTAAAGTTGCTTTTTATCACTCATGCGGTTTAAACTCCACATTCATGATAAATAGTTGAACTTTAATGCCTTGATACGTAAATAACTATTTTGTACTCCCTGTTTAATTCATTACAAGGTCGAGCCGGGGGCCCGCCGCGACCTAGGACTACGCGCCGCGCCGCTGGCGCGGAATATCAATAGTTTTATCTAGGGGTTTTTAGTTGAAAGACGGTTTTTTAAATTTCGGAAAAATTGAAAATTGAAATTGAGGAAAAAAAAGGTCAGAGCCCCGCGGGGGTTTCTTTAGGCCCTAACGGGCCCAGGAATTTTTTTATAGTATGTTTGAGACAGCCCCTGCGGGGCTGTAGTTTTTAAGGTGTGGTTAAGTGTATTTGTTAAGCTGCGGTCAAGTGATTTGGGTAAGTTAGTTGGATTCGGTGGAAGAGTCTCGGGAAAGATGTAGAGTCCTACAGAGATGCCACTTGAAAAGTGATAAGGTCATTAGAAGAGAGGCGTTTCGCGTATTTTCGTAGGCATCTTGGATTAGTTAAGGGATTCGGGTAATTTAGTTGGATTCGGTGGAAGGGTCTCGGGAAAAATGTAGTCTGACAGAATGCTACTTGAAAGGTGGGAAAGTAATGAGAAATGAGGTATTTCGCGTATTTTCGTATTAGTCTTCGATTAGTAAAGGAATTTAGTTGGATTCGGTGGAAGAGTCTCGGGAAAAATGTAGAGTCTGACAGAATGCTACTTGAAAGGTGGGAAAGTAATGGGAAATGAGGTATTTCGCGTATTTTCGTATTAGTCTTCGATTAGTTAAGGAATTCGGGTAATTTAGTTGGATTCGGTGGAAGAGTCTCAGGAAAGATGTAGAGTCCGACAGAATGCTACTTGAAAGGTGGGAAAGTAATGAGAAATGAGGTATTTCGCGTATTTTCGTATTAGTCTTCGATTTGTGAAATGTTGAAAATTCAATTTATTTTTTGTTTTTCTTTAATAACTTCCACAAAATTAAAGATAGGGTAAGTAAACTTGGTACCTACACATAGTTAGGTTGTGAGGGTCCATCTTTGCTATGGTACAGAGTTAAACAGAGGCGCGCCAGTGGCGTGCGGTGTGGTCACGTCGACATAATTTTAAGGAAAAAAGTATGTGCACTAATTTTTTTCACAATTCTGATCAGATTTGCATAATTTATGGTTGATTTTCTAAAAAAACTTGTACATGTAAAATTTTGCATGAGGCAGTAGTTTTCGAGATATTTGCGTCTGAACAAAACGATGCACCAAAAACACAATTAATTAATTAAGATAGCCCTTTAAAAATTATTTTCAATCTGATTTTCGAAGGGATATACTGAACTGAACTGTCAATTTAATGTTTTTAATGTTTTTCTTCTTTTGCAATGAGGCGTTTTTAAGGTCTTTTGCAGTCAATATTATTTCTGCCAAAAGAAAAATTTGTTTGTTACGAAATTGCATAAACAAATTATCAACATCCAAATATCAAAAAAATCAACACCCCGTATTTCCGTTAGGAATGGCTATATAGAAATTTTAGAAGGAATATATCGTGATTTCATCAGAACTAATCTCGACATGATAATTGTGTTTTTGGTGCATCGTTTTGTTCAGACGCAAATATCTCGAAAACTACTGCCTCATGCAAAATTTTACATGTACAAGTTTTTTTAGAAAATCAACCATAAATTATGCAAATCTGATCAGAATTGTGAAAAAAATTAGTGCACATACTTTTTTCCTTAAAATTATGTCGACGTGACCACACCGCACGCCACTGGCGCGCCTCTGTTTAACTCTGAACCATAGCAAAGATGGACCCTCACAACCTAAATATGTGTAGGTACCAAGTTTAGTTACCCTATCTTTAATTTTGTGGAAGTTATTAAAGAAAAACAAAAAATAAATTGAATTTTCAACACCCTGTATCTCCGTTAGGAGGCTCGATAGAGAAGAAATGTTATGTATGTCATAAGTTCATGTGAACTTTCTGTACCCGAAGTTTGTCGGTTTAAAATCGGGACACCCTGTATAATAAATAATAAATAACATCACAATATGTAATTACGACCCCCTTTATCCCAGAAGGCTCTAAGAGCGTTGTGCGGGAGGGAGCTGCACATTTAAAGACAAGGGACACATCCAATATTCGTGTATAATGGAAAAATCCCTCTCACAGTATTTTTTATTGCCACGAACGAGAATCGAACCCGGGGCTTTTGGGTGAGAGGCAGGTACGCTACCATCTCGACCATTAGTCATATAAATATAATATATAATGGTCTGTTATTTTCGATTTTATTATACACTAACACGAATCTCATAGTGCATGCTGTGAGTCGGAAAAAACCTCGAAAAACAAGTATTTGGGTAGTCAAACTACTTCCCTCCCACGTTTTCGAGGATGCTGAACACGATGGTGATGTTGGCTCTGCTACTCGAGTTGTCCCTACCCCCCTAACGGCCAAATAACCACTCTCCAAGGGGGTGAAAAATGTGTTTCGCGCTACAAACGAGAAAACCCTCGTTATCTCTCGTTTTTGAGTGTGCCGGGCAAGAGAAAAATATTACCAAGTCACCTCGATCCCCGCGAGCCCCTCGAAAGGACACAAACTACCCCTTTGACGCGCGGTTTTATAAAGTAAGTGAAGTAAGTTAGATCATAAACATTTTTGTTGACGCATAAAATTACTTATTTACTATAGGTAAATATAAATCATTTTCAACATTTGTCGAGATGACTTGATAATATTTTTCTCTTGCCCAGCATACTCAAAAACAAGACATAACGTGGGTTTTCTCGTTTGTAGCACAACACATTTTTCACCCCCTTGGAGGGTAGTTTTTGCCCGCTCGGATGGTTGGTTTGCCCCAGGGAGCAGAACTAACATTACCATCGTGTTCAGCATCCTCAATAACGGGGGGATGACATAAGTTTTACCGGTGGAAGACGTAGAATACGCGATTCCCCCTCTTTGGGGATGGTTTTTGGCCATTAGGGGGGTAGGGTCAATTCGGGGAGCAGAATCAACATCACCATCGTGTTCAGCATCCTCGAAAATGGAGGGTGACATAAGTTCTGCCGGTGGAAGACGTCGAATACGCAATTCTCCCCTTTTGGGGTCGGTTTTTTGGCCGTTTGGGGGGTAGGGTCAACTCAGGGAGCAGAAAAATCATCACCATCGTGTTCAGCATGCTCGAAAACGGGGGGAGACGGTAGTTTGGTTGACTCCGTCCGACTCACAGCGTCCGACTCACAGAATGCACTAGTACGCGCGAGTAAACGTCCCACTAAAAAGGAATGATTATATATATTTATGCGATACGTTGTTGCCAAATCTCGGATGCAGCATCATGCTATAACTAAAAGAGTATATTAGATGTATATTTCTGTACAAAGATCGACGCGACCCCAAACTAAGTTCGTTGGAACTAAAAATATACTCTTGCTTACACTTGACATATAATACCGCGTCCAAAATCGAAAAATTGCCCAGTCAATATCTCGGTTAATTGAAATGATACAGACATGATTTCTATGTTTATCGGTAGCTCAGGTGACACAGAATAATCTGAGAAGTTGTAAAAGGATGACTCGCGAAATATGGCGAAGATAATATGGAAAAACAATACTGCGTCCGGTATACGGATGCACTATTGTACAGGACGCACTAGTGAATGGTATCGTGTCAATGTACGGACGCAGCATTGATAGCAGGATAAATATATATATATATATATATATATATATATATATATATATATATATATATATATATATATATATATATATATATATATATATATATATATATATATATATATATAATAAATGCTTCATACGACCATTTATACTTTATAAACAATGATACGACGTAGCGACCTTTGGACCGGCCAACTTAGAGTATACTCGACTATAGCAAACAATTTCTGTACCTACATGAGAATAGCCGTATCTAATCTATAATAGTAAATCTTTGATCGGAGGTTCGTAGTAAATATACAGGGTGAGTCAGAAATAAGTACCATAAATTGGTAGGCGGGTACAGCTTTTATAGTGAAGTCAAGGAGTCGGAAGAGTATCCAACAAAATTCTGCAGAAACCTACTCCCCCTGTTTTCGAGGGTGCTAAAAACGAAAAAAATAGTAAAAAAAGTTTTTAGCGACCGCAACCCTCTTAAAATGGCCAAAAACTACCCCTATTTAACATTTTCCAGTTATAAGACTAGTAAAACCCGTGATTGGAGGAAATTAGCTGAGAAAATCATTAAGGTGTAATAAAAAGAGATGGATAACGGCATGAGAAGGCCTTTAGCTACCCCTTAGGATTGTTACAACCCTTCCGGAGGGTTGAAAAATTAATTTCTTTTTCTTTTCTGTAATCTCCATACCCCCGTTTTTGGGGATGCTGAAAAAGAATAAATTAGTTTAATCAACTCTGACCCTTCCTACCCCCTCAAACGGGCATAAACCACCCTCTTAAGCTTTCGTTAGTAAGCATGCTCGGCAGCGCGGAGTTGGAGGGGATTAACTGGGAACATAATTGGGATTCGATGACAAGTGAAGGGCAGTGACAGCGGAAGGCCAGTCATTACCCCTGGGGGTTGTTACAACCCTAATTTAGAAGGGTTGAAAATTGATTTTTTTATTTTTTTTTAGTTTTTGATCTTTATATCCCCGTAATAGTTTTATCAGATTCTGACCTTTCCTATACCTCCTCAAACGGGCAAAAACCACCTTCCTAAACTTTCGCTAGTAAATATGCTCGGCGGCGCGGGGTTGGATGCGATTGGCTGGGAACACACACACAAGCAATTTTAGTTTTAATAATGTAAAAACGGCAGTAGCCAGTAGCCAGAAGCCCATGCAATATGCACAATGCACATAGTGGTAGTAATTGTAAATTGTAAGTACTTATATCGAGGTAATGCTGCCTATTAGGCCAGTAAAATTAAGTGAAATACACCGTGAATTCGGAACAAATTTGTAACAAGCTGTTTGTTGCGTTAAAATGTCGGGGAAGGTGTATTAAATATGTCAACAAAAGTCCCAAAAAATCCGAGTATCGGAACACACTAAAAAATCGTCCGCCATCTTGAAATTCGCGATATTTTTCGTTTAAAGTCAAATAACTTTATTATCTTAGCCGTTATCAAAAATTATGAAAATAGGAAAATTCGAGAAAACTTCAAAATCTATAGAATGACGTTTAGAAATTTGTGATAGCTTAAAAATTAAAAGAGTTACAGCTTAAAAATTATAAGATATCAGTTGGAATTTTGTAATTTTTTGTTGATTATTCTGTTCTGGTGCCAAGTGAGTCAGGAATATGGTAAAAAATTAATATGTGAATCAATATGAAAAAATAGTATTGACGTGTCTCAGGATTTTGCTATACAGTAAGGACGTAAAGTCAGTTCCCCCCCTGCTAACTTTTTAAGGAATTTTAATACATTGAAATAAATTTAAGGTCATTTTGATTGATCCTTTTTCCAAAATGGCGACCGGCCGCCATATTGCTTTTTTCAAGAACGTCCTAGAAGGCCGAGTCCTCCGTCAAATTAAAGGTATTTGCATGCTTAGTGCTTGTCTAGAATTTGGTTACATTTTATTGACGAATAACAGAATGGCAATAATTTAAAAAATCATATTAGGCGAATTTAAGAAAAATAGAAAAGTATTTCGTTAATGGATCTGGACTTTATTATTATTATTATTATTATTTTTTTTTCGGTTATCCGATGCTGGACAGTCTCTCCGTGGCCTCCGACACCACACAGAGAGAGCACCAGCGAATAATCTACAGCCACTGCGTACAGAAATAGTCCCACTTATAAATGAAATTATTGAAGGCTATCCTGACGAATTTCAAGGGAACATCATGTTTCTGCAGGATGGTGCCGCGCCTCATTTTTATAGACCTGTAAGGGACTACCTAGATGCCACTTTTCCCGGACGTTGGATTGGTCGAGGGGGGTCTATAGTGTGGCCGGCCCGATCAAAGGATCTGAACCCCTTAGATTATTTTTTATGGGGGTACGTGAAGTCAAAAGTATACCACAATCAGCCCCAAAATATCTAGGAGTTGGAACAAAATATTACAGAGGTCATTCATATCTCACATAAATGGACGAATTTTACTAAAAGTTCGTGAGGAATTTGAAAGAAGAAATCGAATGTGTTTTGATCAAAATGGAGGTCACTGGTCACTTCGAACAGTTTTTAAAATAGTGATGTAATGACGTTAGCATTATTTATTATTAGTACCTACAAGTTGCAAACTGTTTTGTTTATTACAGTTATTAAAATGTACTTAATATTTTCCATCGTTTTTAAATGTATCCACATATTTAAATTATTACCATTCTGTTATTCGTCAATAAAATATAACCAAATTCTAGACAAGCACTAAGCATGCAAATACCTTTAATTTGACGGAGGACTCGGCTTTCTAGGACGTTCTTGAAAAAAGCAATATGGCGGCCGGTCGCCATTTTGGAAAAAGGATCAATTGTTTTTCGTTCAAAAAGTTGCTTTACCATCTGGGAAAATGACCTTAAATTTATTTCAATGTATTAAAATTCCTTAAAAAGTTAGCAGGGGGGGAACTGACTTTACGTCCTTACTGTATAATCTTCAATTTTTTTTATACAGGGTGTTAAAGTTGAAAATTTTTCGTTGAATTTTTTAAATATCCTTTGATTAAAAACAGTCGTTTCAATAAAATTTTGTTGGTTTATATTTTTCATAGGGCGCTATCAACTAATCCAGTGGCGTGCGATTACACTTTTTTTTTCTGATAAGAATGCCGATAACTGTGAGCCACTGGATTTTTTCATAAGTTGAAAACCTAATGCAATAATAATAAAATACTCTAAGGAAACAAAATCTTCATTAACGAAAATTTAAATACAACTGTGACTTAATTACTATTTTTTTAAATAAATTTTCAAAATGAAAACCATTAACCCCAATGCACTTTAGGGCCCGCAAGGAAATTTCATTTTATATATTCCTTATTAGTTTATGCACATTTACCCTTAGTTGACGTGAAAAATGTACTATTCGGTCAACTAGTACTTGTTGGTTGTTAATTGATTAATTTTTAGAGTGCATTGAGGTTAATGTACTTCATTTAGAAAATTTATTGCAAACAGTAGTAATTAAGTCGCTGTTGTTTTTAAATTTTTGTTATTAAAGATTTTGTTTCCTTAGAATATTTTATTATTATTACATCAGGTTTTCAACTAAGAAATTGTATGAAAAAATTCAGCGGCGCACAGTTATCGGCATTCTTATCAGAAAAAAATGTGTTAACGCACGCCACTAGATTAATTTTGAAAAACTGTTATCGTCAGTTGATAGCGCCCTATATAAACCAACCTAATTTCATTGAAAAGACTGTATTTAACCAAAATATATTAAAAAAATTCAACGAAACATTTACAACTTTAACACATTTTATACAAAAATTAAGGGTTATATAGCAAAACGTCAATACTGTTTTTCATGCTCTATTCACTTATTAATTTTTTACCATACAACCTGACTCACCCTGTATTTATATATAATAAAAGGCCACATATAATAAAAGGCCACATAAAATAAAAACACATTTTTATTTAAACCACAAAGGTTAATAAAAGTAAAAACTGAAACAAAATATTAAAGAAATTAATACATTAGATGTCAATTTCTGCTTCGTCTTTTAACAAAGACACAGGTGTTGCATTCGTGCAATATTGCCCAATGCAATGAATGCAACTTGTTGTGCATCTTAAATTGTATTTATTGCAGCTGCATAATTTTGAACAGTTTGTTTTGCAGTGCCAAACAAAAATATTTAATATAAATTCAGGGGCACACTTTTGTGACATTTTTCTGGTTCTAGACAAATTTTATTTTTAATCCAACCCCAATTTTCAGGATTGACGTTATTTCCTAGCCATTTTTGAACTTGAAAATACACTCGTTTTATATGAAGTTTGGCTGCGTCAGAAGTCGGAGGTAAAACTTCCAATTCAAAATTATTAAATAGATTTTGGCGGGCAACAAGTTGGTATTTAATGTATCTAAATGAGTTCAAATCTTTACTTTTACGACCTCCATACCAATATAAAATAAATTTCTCACCCAACCCTACAAGATGTGATATATTAGTATAGAGATTTTTAAAATCTTCCAAATTTGAAATTTCCTTATCATTTTTTAATATATATTATGTAACCGGTGTGAAGTTAGCAGCCAAAAGTTAGCAGCCAATTTGTCGGAAATGCCCGAACGCTCATAGACGTGCGTTATTTAAGGACATTATATTAAAAGAAAAAATATTCGCTCAAGGCACATAAGTTATTCCATTATCTCTGTTGTTAATAAATTGGTATTAAAACGTCAGTTGAATGGATGCAACCACCCGCAAGTAATATAAAAAAATTGAGCATGAAAACCGGCTATAATCACCTCATTCACCTCAATATTTTCAGAAATTTTTCTTGTGATTATGATTTGTAGAAGAAAATGACAACCTGTAGAATTCAAGGTGAAAAAGATACTTCATTATAAAACAATATGGAAAATCCCTTGCCGGCCGTCGAAGGGGGTGAAAACGATTAAAATCTAATAATAAGATATAATTTTTTTTTTAAATAGAAGGAAAAAAGGTGTCACTTTGAAAACTGCATAGAACTGTAGGGAATAGAGTAGAATATTAGCCTACAAGAGGAAAATCCCTTGCCGGCCGTCGAAGGGGGTGAAAACGATTAAAATCTAATAATAAGATATAATTTTTTTTTAAACAGAAGGAAAAAAGGTGTCACTTTGAAAACTGCATAGAACTGTAGGGAATAAAGTAGAATATTAGCTTACAAGAGGAAAATCCCTTGCCGGCCGTCGAAGGGGGTGAAAACGATTAAAATCTAATAATAAGATATAATTTTTTTTTAAATAGAAGGAAAAAAGGTGTCACTTTGAAAACTGCATAGAACTGTAGGGAATAGAGTAGAATATTAGCCTACAAGAGGAAAATCCCTTGCCGGCCGTCGAAGGGGGTGAAAACGATTAAAATCTAATAATAAGATATAATTTTTTTTTTAAATAGAAGGAAAAAAGGTGTCACTTTGAAAACTGCATAGAACTGTAGGGAATAAAGTAGAATGATAGCCTACAAGAGGAAAATCCCTTGCCGGCCGTCGAAAATCCCTTCACCCCCTTCGACGGCCGGCAAGGGATTTTCCTCTTGTAGGCTAATATTCTACTCTATTCCCTACAGTTCTATGCAGTTTTCAAAGTGACACCTTTTTTCCTTCTATTTAAAAAAAAATTATACCTTATTAGATTTTAATCGTTTTCACCCCCTTCGACGGCTGGCAAGGGATTCTTCATATTGTTTTATTATGAAGTATCTTTTTCACCTTGAATTCTACAGGTTGTCATTTTCTTCTACAAATCATAATCACAAGAAAAATTTCTGAAAATATTGAGGTGAATGAGGTGATTATAGCCGGTTTTCATGCTCAGTTTTTTTATATTACTTGAGGGTGGTTGCATCCATTCAACTGACGTTTTAATACCAATTTATTTACAACAGAGATAATGGAATAACTTATGTGCCTTGAGCGAATATTTTTTCTTTTAATATAATGTCCTTAAATAACGCACGTCTATGAGCGTTCGGGCATTTCCGACAAATTGGCTGCTAACTTTTGGCTGCTAACTTCACACCGGTTATTATGTACCTAGTTAGTGCTGTTTTTTTCCCCTTCTTATAGAACGCTGACGTTGTGTCGCAGTCTGAAATTGCATGTAAAAATAAAATATTTTTGACCACTGTTTCACCTAATATGAACTGAAGTATAAATTAAAATAATAAAAATTAGTATGCTAATTATAATAAAGAAACATTGTTTTCTAGTGCTAGAGTTTAAATTATCTAATTTAATGCATATAGTACCCAAACTTTAGTCGCCATTATCTCAGTTATTTATTAACCGATTTAAAAAAACTTTGGACTGTTTTGTAGCTTGTTTAATGTTCTAAAATTTTTGTATGATTCATTTTTTTGATAAAATCAATGTGAGATTAATTATTCAAGTTAAAGGCTAAAAAGTGCCTAATTTCAAGATGGCGGCCTAATTTTTGAGGGGTTCCGCCACCTGAATTTTTTGGGATTTTTTTCCTGTTAAATAGGACATCGTCCTCTACATATTCCCCCTAAAATTAGCTTGTTACAAATTTGTTCCGAATTGAATGCTAATTTTACTGGAGTATATATATATATCCCAAAAATATTAATGTACATACATTGTAACTACTCTGGGAATATGTATGTATACGACGTGAAAATCTGTGACAAAACAACCAGTTTACAACTTATTTTGAATCAATTTTAAATATGTATGCGACATACCTACTAATGTTATTTTGAAATATGTATAGTATATTGCAAGAATATGAAAATGTTAACTGGGTTAAATACATCAATTAAAAAAAAAAAAAAACCTTAATAAACTCCAAACACCTCTATCTCCTAAGCTATTTTTTTGTGATCCTCGTTGAGTAATTTGTTTAAAACCTATGAAAAATCAAGGTTTTTTGTTTTTTGCTTAAAAATGAAGGTTTCAAGGTATCTCGGCAGGTATTAAAGCAAAAATAACGTTATAGAGGTTTTTCTTGAAACAGTATTCGATGATCTTAAGACAGTATTCGACGATCTACACGTTCCAATAATCACCTTTTTTTGTTCTTCGAAACCCCTTAGTTGAAGTGAAACTCACCCCCAACGAAAGAGCACTCTTATTCCTTTTTATTATTTCATATTCGACCCATTTTGAATTAAACTATCCAAAAATATTTGAATTTAACTCTGCTATAGAATTAGTCCGAAGTGAAATCACCAAGTTAGTGTACTAAAAGAATACAATTTTTGCAGCAAATGAATTGGCGAATAGAGGTCACAAATAGTATTTTATAAATAGTGTGAAAAAAGTATGGCATAAAAAGATCGAGATCCTTGAAACCCATAGACGTAACTAGACTTTTTTGTGGGGGCTAGGTGGGACTGAAGGCTTCTGAAGGCTATTATGAAGGATGATGACATGTGGATAAAGCGCCGCAGGCAATAACTTATTAAACAATAGGAAGGACACAACAATAATTCTTATTAGGACCATAATAAAAAAAAATATTTAGTATAAACAAAACATTTGTTTTGTTCGAATTTTATTGCTAGACAACAAACTTAACAACACTTATTTATCTTACCTACTACTACTAAATATGAAATAATCACATAAGGACAAAACAAAACTTAATCTAGTTGATATATTCTTTTTTTATTATTAAAAATGTTAATAATCTCATCGAGATCAACCCTTATTCCTTTTCTATATAAATTAATAGGTTAGTAAACCTCTCTTGCCCCATTTTTATACTCAGCCAATTTAGGATTCTACGCATTACTGAAAATGATCTTTCACATGTAGCTGATGACACTGGTAACATTATCGCGGTTTGAAACAATTTAAATCAGTGACTAGGGGAACTGTCTTCTTACTCTATCTTTTTATATTGTTTTATTTTTTTTTCCTTGATTTTTTTTATTTTTTAAGTTAGGCCAAATCTTTTTGGGGGTGCGTGGCCCCCCAAGCCCCCTAGTTACGTCTATGTGAAACCCTTATTCGACGCCAATTCATTAATACATTTTCGCTAAATTAAATGTAGTAACTAGTATTTAGGAGTGACTAAAAAGCACTTATTTTGAAATCGATGTTCCTGTCCCAAAGGAATACGAGTATCAGTGTATATTTAAAAATAAGTGTATTTTCCAAATTATCTTTGTCACCCTTTTTAGCAGCAATGAGGGAGCGGAGAGAAAAATGAGATTTAACTTTTCTTAATATTTCGCATTACGCAAAACTGGCCTAAAAGATTTTCCCTGTAGATTTATCGGCTCAACTTTTTACGGTCAGCTCTGGCTTTAATAGGATCGGGAAATATTTACTCGTACAACATACTTAGATGAAAAGGGTTGCCGGCTGACGATTCTTAAGCATGATACTAAACCTACAGATATGATCACTTGCTGAAAGAATTTTGAACAACTTCGCGCATGACGTCAGTCTGTGACAAAAATATACATATACCGACATACGGGAAAGCTAGCTTTTAATGTATTTTTAGTTTAAAATTTTTGAAATTTTCGTTGTATTTCGACTGTTATAACTGTTTTGGATATTATTTAAATATACAAAATAGAAAACAAGACATTGTGCACAATATGAGGCGTGTAAATGCAGAAGATGATTTACGCATGTGATCTTATTTTGCGCTAGAAACAAAAAACTTTTAGACAAGTAATTGCCATAATCACAGTCTTGTATGCATTATAAAGTGTATCTTACGTCTACTTTCAGATTTTAAACCGCAATTTCGGTGTTATAAAGCTGGATATGCTTCTAAACAAAAACCCTACCAAATTGAATTTAGAATGTATTTATTTGGTGCTGTTGATTACAAAATCATTGCATAGGTTAATGAGAAAAAAATAATACACAATAATTATATATTATACATGGACAAACATATCATCACATGTGGCCAAAACATTGTATAATATATAAATATGGACAGGACAGACATATCACATCTAAATAAAACATTGTATACAATTAAAATTACATACACTTAAATTAAAATACAAGATTCTGATTTTGAAATTCATCTAAGCTGTAGAACGCTTTAGAAATAAGAAAGGTTTTTGAACTGATTTAATGGTAGGATTCTGAGTTGAAGAGGTAGCTTATTGAAAAAGACTAAATTGCTTATAGTGTGTCGTGGTTGAGTGATAGAATAGCTCCAAACTGAATTCCGCCAGGACGTTAATGTAAATAAGTTTATTCACAATCATATGTAATGCTTCAATTGCCAGCTTATAAAAAGTTGGGAGGCAGGCATTTGTTCACTCTTCTTTTCCAGCTAGCCAGCTACCCGGTAAAGTAACTTTACCGGCTAGTTAAACGTCACTTTTCCGACAAGTTAAACGTCACACTTTCCGGCAGCAAATCTTCTGGTTGTCTTTTGTGCAACAGCTTTAAAATTTGGTGAAGTACCTACACTCTCTAAGTCACAAAATGATCAGAATCAAACATTTTGTTGTAGAATTTTGAGCGAATTTAACAGAAATTATTGATAATAAATACTTGTGGAAATAACCTAATTTATTTGACAGAAGAACCTTAATGCTCGTTACCTAGCAACGCTCAACTTTTATCACTGCAGCCTACCTACTTATTTTGCATAATTTCCTAATTCTCATTCACTATCTATTCAATTAAATAAAAAAATTGTATGCTGATATTATGTTATTATACAATGATTGTGAATAAAATAGTATACATACCTCGCTGGTCGTTTTCATTACAGCCTCACGTTTACATCTGACCTCGGCGCTACGCGCCTCTGTCAGATGTCAACCCTCGGCTGTAATGAAGCACCTCCCAGCTCGGTATGTAATGTACTATTACAAACCTCAATATCATTTATTTATAGGAAAACAAATTACATTAATTCGTTTCAATTTATCTACGAGTAGTTACTATGTATTGTAACCTTCCCTCGTTCTGCGGAGGTTCTTATGGTTATTTTGACGCCTGGGGGCAGCGCGGCGGTGTTATCTGGGCGGTGTATCTCAAGCGCCAGTTTCTGTTTTAGAATGCAGAAACACCATTTTTTTTTCTATTAGCAGGATAATACACGCTTAGGTAGCTGCAGTGAAGAAACTGTTAAGCCAGGAGTCTATATTAACCTATAAGGAAAATTCAGAAGTTTCGAATTTTTATAAGTAACAGGTTTTATTCAGGAATTGTTAACAATTAAACACAATAAATCACTTTTGGCTACGGTTAAATAAAGTACAGGTCTATGGTATACACAGGAAACTTAAAGCAGGCAGGCTACATAGGGCAAATATTAAAAGTGGCAAACTTCCACATATTTTTGGGCAATTGGAATAGTTTTTCTTTAACATAAAAATCATTATGTCAAAAATGTTTCGAACATATTTGAGCGTTATTAATATTAAAATCGTACATTTGATACCATTTTTGAATCCATAAACAAATTTCTTTAGCAGCTGGAAAACTAACGTATCGCAACTAGACGAATAGCTTTTACGTCTTCTATTATTGTTACCTACTGATACAACGCATCACTGCACAGTAAATCATTGTTTATACTGAAACGCCCCGTACACGGGCCAGTAATTTACAAATATTTTCCTAAATTTTATCATGAAATTAAATTATATCAAGACATTGATATCGTGAAATTCCAAATTATTCATTACTTATAGTCAATGATTTTATTCGGGGATAATTAAATTATTAGTCGTTGCATCAATATAATATTTTAAAATATTCGTTTTAATACACAGCATAGCTCGCAGTTTTAGCATCAGTTTAGGGTCAAGTTGGGTGAATTCTCACAGAAACTCGGGAATGTTAAAATATACAAATTAGAGCCACTCCAAATTATAGTACGGAAGAAGCGCCCTTATGGACAGGTACTGATACTCTAAATCCCGATGCATTAGCATCATTAAAATTGTTTAAATTACAGCCTCCCTTGTGCACACATGCAAGTGGGTGGGTGTGACGTAACCACCACAACCGCAATTTCTTTGTTCGAAAGTCGTATAAATACAACCCGGGAAGTGGACTCGGGGTCAGTCCTTGGCCACGCCGCTACGAACGTTATCGTCGGGTTTCACAACCCCCAGAGCCGACTAAACTACGGTTCCTCACAGGACCTAGTAAGTGAAGTTGACTTCGATAACGTTGCCGTTCTCGTTGGGTTTCACAACCCCCAGCGCCGACTAAACTACGGTTCCCCCCAGGACCTAGTAAGTGCCGGTGACTTCGAAAACGTTGCCGTTCTCGTTGGGTTTCACAACCCCCAGCGGCGACTAAACTACGGTCCCCACAGGACCTAGTAAGTGCCGGTGACTTCGAGAACGTTGCCGTAATTTGCGCTGACCGCTGGCCCTTCTAAACGTTTGCCACGAAGTCACTGCCACTATGACAGAACGTACGCGACCACAATGCTTTCGAGCTATTCAGATATCCGCGAATCCGGGGGAGAAGAGATGAACGAATCCGTCTATCCACGAATAGGTGAGAACGTCCGCAATTAATAAAGTCCCAACAATGTCTTTCGATTCCACTATCGACTTTTCAATATTATAGGTATTCAATAATATCCAATTATTGTTTTACGACGTGACTTGACATCTGGTCTGGATTTGCAATTTATCGGTTAGTACTACGGTCCTTTTTGTGGCCATTTGAACAAATCTTTGCTGCGGTGACAAGACAACTGAAAGCCTGCTTTCTTAACACATCTGGCAGTTTAACTATTATCAATGAATGTTCTTACGGCCAACGTCACTATACTGTTGTATTGCGTTGCTTACGCAATTATTATTACTACGAATTAAAAGACGACCTGGGGAAATTTCCTCGGTGTAAGGCATATTTGCATACATCACAACGTGAAGTCGTCAGGGGACAATTGTCCTCGTATGGTTCCTGATTGGTCCATATATAACTACGCTTCGGCGAAAGTCTGCACAATGCAATAAGTATAGTAACAACGTGCCAAGTTTTCAGCAAGTACTGCTTGTTGACTTGTCGCCCATGCAAACGAGGAGATCAAAGTGTTTACAAGGGATATTTCCCTTGGCGTCTGGGCAATATTTTGCTGACGTCAGGATTAACTGAACATGACAGTGGATATTTCCACTGCATTTAACGAGATTTCGTTAAATTGCATCTTCAGCCAGGTTATTTTCACGTCTATTTTGACTATTGGTCTTTATCTGAAAATAAACCTGTTAAACCACTTTTCTGTGTTTATTTCTTTTTATGAGGTCTAATTATCTTCCTCCATTTAACCTAATGTGATTGAACTAAGTTGAAACTCAAGTGAGATAATAAATGCAAGTGTATTAGATTACGAGAAAATTAGTAAACAAGTAAGAATTCAAAACATCTCGATATTAAGAACAAGTAATATCAAACTTTATTAAAGAATCTGTATTGGACTGATCGCTTCACGATTTGTCACAGGGATAATCGAGGGGGGTATGGGGTGCTTTAATTCTATATTAAATAAACCAAAACACACAGCCAAAACTGATCAAAATAACTAATATAACGTATTCACACTGAATTAAAACACAATAATCGAAGTAAACAAAATAATTTAGACAACTTATATACAATTTTATAAAAGACGCGAACCACATGATCTAAATCTAAATTGACGATTCCATTGTCGTACGATCAGAAAATATTAAGTTTTTAGGATTAATCCTAGAGAAAAAACTCACTTGGATAAATCATATAGAATCGGTATGTAAAAAACTAAATTCTGCTTTTTTCGCAATAAGAAACCTCAAACCATTATTATCAAAAGCGCAGCTACTGAATGTGTACTATACAGTATATTCACTTTTAAACCAAAGCAGTTTGTGAGTGAATAGGAGATAGTAGTAAAGCGAGAGCACTACACATGCGTGACTGCATGTCGATCTCAGAATGTTAGCGCTCTCGCTTTATTGTCTCCTATTCACTCACAAAGTGCTTTGGTTGAAAAGTGAATATACTGTATATGGGTTGAGAGAATTTTCATCTTACAAAAAAAGATTATCCGTTTAATGTTTTCATGCATGCCACTAGATTCGTGTCGGCCAGTGTTTATAGAAAATAATATACTAACATTAACCTCAATCTTCGGATTTGAAGCAGCCGTATTTGTTTATCAAAATAAAAATAAATTCACTCTAAATTCAAGTAAACATACATATGAAACCCGCACATCCAATAATATATCGATTTACATAACCTTTCTCTATTTAAGAAAAGTTCGTATGCCTGTTGTGAAACATTTTCAATACGCTCCTTGATAATATAAGAAACCAACATAGCTTTTCTGTTTAAAAAAAATAAAATTTAAAAACGTATCTGTAAATGTTTCTATAATTTACAAGAGGTTTTTGATTATTAACCAGCCTATTGTAATTATTTATTTTAATTAAATTGTATTATGTCCTGCCGATATTTTCTTTCTTTCTTTCTCTCCACTGAGATATTGTTATTTATTACCTGTACCAATTTGTCATTCAGTCTAGTTTTAGTAAAACAAAAACAAAAATTTATTGTATTAACTACTACTACTTTTTCTTAGTTTTAACCTTGTATATGTAAGAATACATATACAAGGGTTTTGTATATAACTTATTAATTAATTATTACGTGTGTTCAAACATGACCTATCACATCTGTACTAATGTATAGCAAACGTGAATAAAGAAATTATTATTATTATTATTATTATTAAACTATGACAGCCCTAGCAAAATTTAAAAATGTGTCACGGAGTGACGTCAGCAATAAAATGTCATGCGTGTGCGCTTATCTGTACGGTTTTAGTATCATGTGACAGGCCCATGGGAGAAAATGTCAGTATTGTACCGGCGCAGGTACTTCATTTCTATTGGTGCTTTCTGATTATGATCTTATTTCACTATTCGAGAAAGCAACTATACCTAACTCTCAAGTTATCCAGAAAATTCCTCATTAAAATTTTGACAATCTGTATCTCAGAAACAAAGCACTTCTAGACCAAAACCACCCATTTTTCACTCTACTACTCGACCTCGAAGATTACTAAAGTAAATAGTGAAGTCAAGGAGTCGGAAGAGTACCCAACAGCAGCAACGAAACCTACTCCCTCACCCGCTTTCAAAGGTGCTAAAAACGAAAAAAATTGTGAAAGAAGTTTTTAGCGACAACCCCCTTAAAATGGCCAAAAACTACACCTATTTCACGTTTTCCCGTTGTAAGACTAGTAAAACGCGTGATTGGAGGAAATTAGGTGATTATTAAAATCATTAGGATTTGATAAAAAGGGAAGAATAACGGCAGAAGAAGGCCTTATTACGCTACCCCTTGTGTAATGATGCTTACTTTCGATGTATTGATACTTACGTAACCTTTCTCTTTATACGGAAAACTCGGGCGCCAGTCCTTTCCCTTTTTGAAGTGTAAAGAACAACACTTTTGTTTCCTGGCGGTGTCCAGGAAAACCCTAGATAGCTAAAGTTGAAGACACGGTTTTTGCCAGAAGGTCTTGAGATTATGTCAGTACGACTTGAACAATTTCTCAAAAAGAGTAGTCAGTAGAGCCAGGGGCGTACGGATTTACGAATTTCATAAATTCCATAATTCGAACAAATGAAAGCGGATTGTGTTAATTATGCATGAGTATGAGTTACCATGTCTTAAATTTTAAATAATATGCTTACATCTGGCAACATTATCTCCACGAATAAGGTATAGCAACGCAGTTGAACAATGCACATCCTTTGCGTTGTTGCATATGTGACGCCACTGAATGCGCTATCAAAGCCCTCTCGACGACCTTTATAATAGTCGAACAAATTATTGGGTATAAGGGCGGCACGTTCAAGCATGTACTTTATTTGGTTGACTATACCAATTAAACATAATGACCTAGTTGTGGTTTTCATCTCTGGTAGGCGGAGAAAACTGGATATATTTCTCTGAATTATATGGGATTATATGGTAAAACGAGCTGCCGCTTCTGTATTCCATAACAGCTAAATCCTTTGAAGAATTGCCGGTAAGTTTTTTGCTCTACTGACTACTCTTTTTGGCCCGAGTATAAACGGAAATTTTAAACCGAACTCTGATTTGATTAAGCAGATTTACAATGCAGCGATATTTACGCAATGAAATCAACGGTGTATCTCGGTGATTATTCAAGATACGGAACGGCTGGATTACGGTCAACTACTATTGTTCTTACCACGACGGTTTATAAAAACGGATAGCTTGCTAGTCGGATTTTGCTTTCTGATGCGAAGGTGTCGATAATTCGACTGATCTGGATTTTACCGTTCCCGGTGAATTTATTATCTTTCTTGCTGACGTAGGCGGGCGGCGCGCTCATGCGGTGGGTGGAATCTGGACAGGTAGCTCGAACGAAGAACGCGGTTTACTAAGTCCGAGCGGGTTATGTAACTTGTCTTATTCAACCGGGCTAACGGAAAACGGAAATGCATTGCTGATCATTTTTAAACTATATTCCAAAAAGAACCGGCTTGAAACGGACACGGATTAATATTTTAGCAAGTTTTCATAACTAATGATTTTTACTTCCGGCTTGAACATTATTTTTGAACAATTAACGGATTTTAGCTATACAGGGGACTATCGAAAATTAATCAATTAATTTACCAGCTGATTTTACAATTAATTGATACCTTAACTATAACTTAAATGATAACAGAGTTACAGGGTGTACCCAAGTGACGGAGATAGTGAAATAAAACAGGCAATCCTTGACAGATAAAAATCACTTCGTTACACTTGGTATTGTTACAACCCTTCCGGAGGGTTAAAAAATGAATTTTCTTTTCTTTTTTCGGTAATCTCCATACCCCATTTTTGGGGATGCTGAACAAGAAAAAGTAGTTTCAGAAACGTCTGATCCTTCATACCCCCTCAAATGAGCAATAACCACCTTCCTAAGCTTTCGCTAGTAAGCCTCGGCAGCGCGAGGTTGGAGGAGATTGGCTGTGTACATAATTAGGATTGAATGACAAGTGAAGGGTAATGGGGATAGGGGCATACCAGTCACTACCCCTGGGGGTGGTTACAACCCTTCAGGAAGGTTGAAAATGCTATTTTTTTAGTTTTTAATATCTATACCCCTTTTTTTGAGGATGCTGAACAGGAAAAAATAATCACTTTTGTTTATAATTTCTTTTTCTTTTATAATGGAGAACAAAAATTTTCGTACCGCATCACATAATTTGGAACTAACTTTTTTACCCCGTAGTCCCGGTATACCAGATTTGAAAGTATTAACACTGTATGTTTTTTTAAGTATAATTAGTCGAGGTCAGGAGTCGGGAATTATTCGGGTTTTTGCTTTTTTTGCCAGAGCCTATCTAGAGACCCACCCCCTCCGAAGGGGTGGAAAATTAAATTAAATTTTGATCAACCCTGTATATTTGTGTTAATATTTTATGATATAAATCATAAATTTTTTAAGAAAAATTGTCATTCCTGCCAGTAACGATTACACAGTCCTACGGAACTTTTGGTACCGTTTAACCCCTACTAAATAGAGAGAGCTCTCTGAATATCCTGGTGACCCATATCATAATACATATTAAAAAAAGACTTATTTTAAAAAATGTGAATTTAATGAGTTTAGAGCACCCTGTATGATGTATTATTGGAGAATTTTGTAGGCTTTTTTAGCCAAAATCCCGACTCCTGGATTCCACTAAAAATTTCATATATCCTGTAAGTGCTTCCTCTCTTCAACATTTCAATCAATGATTGCTGTCAAACCGAGTCAAACATACGGATGACGACTTAAACTATTCAGGAACCAGAAACACGAGGTCGTTTATTTTTATATAAATGATCTTACATTGTATACCTATTATAGGTAAATACATACTTTCACAGAGCGCTAATAAAAAAATGCTCTATAGGTGGTAGCTACCTAAGGTCTATAGAAAAATACTTAGGATTGGGCCAATCCTAAATGTTTCCTTATATGTCCATGCATTTTACTGAAGATGCGTGAAATTTACCGATGAAAATTTATTTTACTATGTAGAAACCGGAGAGTTCCAGCTTGCACATACCACATACCTACTGTTTGTGTAATTAATCCACAGAATGTGAAACATAAAGGACTACTATTCAACGTCAACTGCGTTCTTATGATAATACCTATTCATAAGAAATAAATTTTAGTTTTGATTACTTGGATATTATCTTCTGGTTAAAAGTTGACTAGACATTGACAAACATGTTCTTAGTGAAACAATACAAATGAACAGTCATATATAAAAAATTGACAGTGACACTGAAAAAGTTAGGCATATATTTTGAAATAAATCGAAATCATTAGTATGAATGTATTATAAAAAGAATGTACGCATACCAATATCATGCAAAGATAAGACATTTAGCAGAGCCAGAATTTGGAAGAGCCAAAAGAATACGTATTTGGGTAAATGGTGATATCTACAACAACAGTTATGACGTTTGTTTAAATCCAAATCGCCTTCGAACTTGGAATTCGATTTTGTTGCATATAACACATATATTACAGGCTAACTTTGGAGCTGTGCGTAATATTGTGTCTGTGAAAACTAAAAAGTGCGTCAAGTGCTTTGCTGATCTAGAAAATAATGGGAAATATATTGCTGTTGGTTTTGTTAATAGTATAAAATTTGAAAAACATAGGTAAGTCCTAGTTCTTTATGGTTTGCTATAGATGTAAATAATGTAGGGCTCAATGGGACAAATTAAAAATGTTTCGTTTCATAAATAAAAATACTTACCTGTATAAAATTAACTCTTCGATATAGCTTTATCGGAGGTATAAGTACTAATAAGGAATTAATTGAAAATCACTCTAAAATTATAAATTATTTCGATATTTGGTATTCGACATTATTCCGGGATAAGGGGGTCATAATTACATATGGTGTATTATTATTGTTATTACTATTATTATTATTATAATATTTCCAAAAACTGTCAGGCAGGATAATATGAGAAGAAACACAACAAAAAATCATTAAAAATATATATATATATATACTTTCGATTAAAAAAAAAACGGTAAGTCTTCAGCACAAGAATAAGGTTATTTACTTATTCTTATGTCCTTAGTTTCGAAAGTATTCATCCATCGTATAATTTGTACAGGGTTATTGGTTATATTTTGACCCCCTTTATCTCGTCTATTTTTGATAATTCGAAAATTTTCGTAAGTACAAAAGTTATAGCATCTTGGCAATGCTGTCAGAATTCAGAAAAACATTTGAATGTCGTTTAAAGAAATATAGGCGTTTTCGAAAATTGGAACGGTAGATACCAGTGGATTCACACCGGTAAATTGCGGTTAATCAGTCCATTAACCGGTAGAGTTGTTATTTTAAAACGAACTGATAAGTTATCATTTCACTGCTTGAAATGTGACAGATAATGAAAGATAAATATTTGAAATTGAAAAATGGATAATTGTGAAACATTAATATTGTCAACTGCAATAGAATTAATTGACGGTGACGAAGACGAACTTATATGTCTAAATTTGACACGTAAATTACTTGCTTACCCCAATGATCAACTCAAATCGACGATCCAGGCGGTGCATATAGATTCGGTAGGTACCGGTAGATGTAATGTAATTTACGAACATGGAATAAATTCACCGATCACATTATCGAACGACAGTGATACATACCGATATATACCGTTCCTTTTTTCGAAAACGCCTTATACGGTAAACATTTATTTTTTTAAATGGAACACCCTGTATATTATTACATAGGTATCTGGATAGTGATTTTTCTTCTGATTTCAGCTATATATAGTTTGGCTATATTATGTTCAATACTTTCCGAGATATATAAGTTCAAAATAAAAATCAATATGAGTCGACAAAAATGTTTGCAAAGTTAAAAAGTTAGCCATGACGATAAAACAAAATGCTAATTTGTTTGACAGATAGTCCCTAAACTAATATTGCTTTGATCTTAAACATTTTGTATCGCTAGCCATTTTTCTTTCGAGTATTTCGTAATAAAATATGACATATTTTCAATTGTATGTGATGGTTCAAGGCTCGTAAACTTACAAGGTTACCCCATCCGAACCTGACCTATCTCAACACATCGTACGTCACAAGGAGCCCGGCGCGCTCAAGCCGGGATCGTCGTCCTCTGTTCTACAACAGCTGATCAGTCGGTCAGTGTAGTGTCTCTTTTTAAAGCACGTAAAATAAAAATAACTATTAATGAATAGACCATCCATCTATTTAATTATGATAATTATATAATATGTGTATTGAACATTAAATGTATTTTATTTAATTATTAATTTCTTAATAAAATTTGGCAACAAACACAATATGTAGAAGGAAAATAAAAACAATTTGGCCAAAATAAGTTGATAACTTATTGAATGACTGAATTTGTTTTAAAACAAATAGCTAGACCTAATGTAACGTAAAAATGAGAAAGGTTTTTACCTAGAATTCCTATTATGATGGAAAAGGGGCATTAAGTTATCAATAATGCAAAAAATTTTCTCCATATAACTATTTAAAATAAAAAAAAACTATTACAAAAGTTTAAATACTTTATTTGGGACAAAACAAAAATATATTCTTAATTAACTGTTTTTCTCATTTTTTTATGTGCTTTGTCTTGTCATTGTGTCTCAAAGCCACGGCGTTTCTTACTGTCCTTATTTTCTTTTGTTTCTTCAATAATATATTTAATTCTTACGAAAGTTCGTTGTCGGATGAAACATTTTGCAATATCCTTTTGAGATGTCTACCTGTTAATTTTCGTACAGTTCTGGTTTCTCCAGATATAACAGTAAGTTTTTTAATTTTAGCGAAATATTCTGTATAGGTATTAAAATTATTATATTTTTGTCAGAAGACCCATTTTGATTGGGTTCTAAGGCCACTTGATTTTTTTAAGCAAAATTGGTCAGAAGAAACGCGGCAATTATCGGGATTCCATGTTCCGTGTGTTCGACATCTTTCAACCCAAATTTGTCGCAGTTGAGTTGTTTATTTTTTGGAAAGCGATAAAAATTTGTTTTCTGATTTGTGTATTTTCTCTGCTGTTGTTGCAGGTTGCAGATTGCTATAGTACATCGCATTCCAGGCATTGTGTAGTTCTGTAAAGAATAAAATAGATTAAAATATAATTACCTTATAGTCGGTATTTATTAAGAAATTATTACAATACATACAAAAATTTGGAGAGAAAAATGTAACAGATTGGTACAAACAATGAACATAATTTAAAAAATTAGGCGAATTTGTACCATCATCGATAATAGGTCTTAAATTGTAGAATATTATACATAAATAATCTATTTATTGTATTTATACTTACTTGTGGTATTCTTTATATGTTCTAAAAGTTTATTATTTCAAAATGAACAAAAATCCGCTATATATAAACACACTTAACTAAATATTATATAAAACTAATACACAAGTTGCAGTTCTGCGCAACCAAACAGTCCGTAATAAAACGGCAAAGTAAATAACACATAACACATAATAACACATCACGGTCGCCACAACCTCTGCCCACACGCCGCATTTTCCTCGCCCTAATGCTGCTCATTGAGGCAACCTGTACAAAGTTTATAAGCCTTGGTGATGGTTCGCAATTATCTAAATATGAATTATCCTGTATGGATAGGAAAAAACGGCGTAATTAGTTGGCCTCCTGCTAACAGCCCTGACTTAACGTCTATGGATACATTTCTTTGGGGTTATCTAAAAAATAAAGTTTTTTCCACAAGATCCAATAATATTCATCAAAATGAAATCATAGAAGAAATTAATACCCATAGAGAAAAAAAGAGATCATTCTAAGTGCTATTGAAAATTTAAAAAAAATACAGATTATGCATTGGAGCATAACGGCGGCCATGTCGAACAATTTCTCTAATAGACATATTTTTTATTTCTGTTGACTTGATTATTTTTTAATAAAAAAAAATCATTCATTTTTATTTTAAACTTAAAAATCTCGGAAAGTATGGAAAATAAAATAGCCAAAATAGCTGAAATCAGAAGAAAAATCGCTATCCAGATATGTAATAATATACAGGGTGTTCCATTTAAAAAAACAAATGTTTACCCTATAACTTCTCTAAACAACATTCAATTGTTTTTCTGACGGCATTACTAATATGCTATAACTTTTGTACCTACGAAAATTTTCTAATTATCAAAAATAGACGAGATAAAGGGGGGTCAAAATATAACCAATAACCCTGTACGACGTGTTTTCTGTCTCGTATATATCTTTCCGTTTCTAAGAACACTAAATTACGGTGTGGGTGTGGGTCTACCTACACGCACGCTTGAAAGGAAATATCAGAGACCGTGAGTGTCGAGTCGAGACAGTTATATTGACGTAAAGAGAGTGTAAAATATCTACCACTCAACTTTATATCTGATAAATACTGAGGACGTGTGTGATACCTACATAAAGTGAAATTTCAGTCATGATGACGCAAGTCTCTCCGGAGCGCTCTTAAAACCATCGTCATAAAAAATAGATTACCTTTCATTAAATTTGAATACAAAATTAAAAACGTGTGTAATAAGCATTGTAGGAATTCTCATCAGTTTATAAGATACAATAAGTATACAATCATAAAGCACTTAATTGGACCATCAGTACATTATTGGTAGAAATTTCTAATGATTAAAATAAAATTTGTACTCGGGCATCAAAAGAGATTAGTTTCAAAATTAAATGTGAAAATATGATACATAATTCAAATTACTGAACAATTTTTTTTGTACCTCCAAACTTTGACCATTGGAAACGTAAGTTGCCAAAGAACAAAGAGCTTTTTTAACGTACTTATAGTAAACTTTCATACTCTATACTCGGGCCAAAAAGAGTAGTCAGTAGAGCCAGGGGCGTACGGATTTACGAATTTCATAAATTCCATAATTCGAACAAATGAAAGCGGATTGTGTTAATTATGCATGAATATGAGTTACCATGTCTTAAATTTTAAATAATATGCTTACATCTGGCAACATTATCTCCACGAATTAGGTATAGCAACGCAGTTGAACAATGCACATCCTTTGCGTTGCAGCATATTATGTGACGCCACTGAATGCGCTATCTAAGCCCTCTCGACGACCTTTCCAATAGCCGAACAAATTATTGGGTATAAGGGCGGCACGTTCAAGCATTTACTGTATTTGGTTGACTATACCAATTAAACATAATGACCTAGTTGTGGTTTTCATCTCTGGTAGGCGGAGAAAACTGGATATATTTCTCTGAATTATATGGGATTATATGGTAAAACGAGCTGCCGCTTCTGTATTCCATAACAGCTAAATCCTTTGAAGAATTGCCGGTGAGTTTTTGCTCTACTGACTACTCTTTTTGGCCCGAGTATAGACGGTTTTACTCAAGGGCGTCGTCTCCAAAATTTCCAAGGGGGCAAATTTTTTTAGAAATGTCTTAGAGCTCTTATTGGAAAAAAAGATACCGAATTGTTACTTAAATAAAGAATTTTATTGTAGGTACCTTTTATACATGGATGATTGAAATATTGCAATAAAATTTATTTGTGAATATTAATTTAGCCAATTTTAACACTATCTGCCAAAAGGCAGGAAGCAAGGGGGCGACCGCCCCCCCCTGCCGACGCTTAGCGACGCCCGTGGTTTTACTAGTCTTCTTTTGCCAGTATCTAATTTTTTAGCGACACCGATGTATTCCATTTCTTTTCAACATTATTTAAGTGTGCTGTAACTGCGGAGATAAACCGAATATCCAATTAATTTTTTTAAATATTGTCTGTTTACTTCTTCCATCTATTTTTTTATTTCCCAGTCATATTATATTCAATACGCAATTATTGTGTTGCAAAGTTTGTTAGTGTTGCAGTGGTGGTGATAATATTTTAATTTGAATGTAGATATATGCAGTGTCGGACTGGGGCGCCCGGCTACCGGGCAAATGCCAGGTTGGCCCCCTTAAAAACTCAAAATGTGGCCCCCTCTGCCTCATGTGACATTCCCAAATCACAATTTCAAAGATTCGGAAAAATCATGTTATTGTCAGAAAACTCAAAAGACGTGACAACATTACTAAAATAGATTCGATAGCAATGATTTTATTGACAACTTTGTCGAAACATACCACCGGACACCCGACATTTAATATTTAATTTATCCCGGCTGATCCTGGCTTGCCCAATACGCCTGTGTGATCTTGCTAAATAGTCTCTGTCAACTTTTAAGACTCTTCGGCAACGGAATTTGGGCACCAGTTTCTTGTTTTAGAGTGTAAGGAACAACATTTTTCTCATTGGTCTTTACAGAGGCCGGGATAAATACAGTGAAGACACGGTCTTGTCCAGGGGGGGTATGTGGAAGATTGTCGTACTGGCGAGGTAGACAATTTATCATACGGGTTATTTGTACACAGACTGGAAAGAATGAAAACTTGACGGTTATAAAACCAAATATAAAACCCCTAGAGCTAGAGATCATAAAATTCCGTCGGTAGATGTTACACAGAACATTAATTTGAAAATATTGTTGTTTTTTTATGTTTAATATATCTATTTATGCCATATGAAATACTATATGTATTTTGTAAAGGCATCTTATCTATATTTTTATTAGTTTTTATTCGTAGGTGTTATTTGCGTTATGTTTTCCTTACCACATAATACAATGTTATTCGTTCTAGGTATAAGACTGTTACCAAAAATGAAGCGAAAAAGAAAAGCGTGAAAAAATTTTACTCTGGAGATTTAGACGTGCAAGAACAAGAATTTTGGGTTGAGACCAAAAAACGAAAACTGACAGTAATATTCATCCTAGTAAATGGTAGGCTATGTCAGAGTCCAACTAAAGTAGTTCTAACTGAAACCGATTTGCTAATGTGGGACGTAGTTCTGGAGTTTTTGTCAAAAATGTTAGATGTACCAGATGGAATTCAATAGTAAGTATAAAAAGACAAGTTTACTTGTTATGTGTTATCTCATTTTGTACATAATTGACGACGAAATAGTAAATCGCCATCGAGAGAGCTATAAGGTTTTCCTTATATACTTAATCGTTAATACACGTATGTATATAATTAAATTAGTGGACCATTAATATTGTGGAGACTAAAGTTACACAATAAATAAATAAATAAATACACCACATGTAATTACGACCCCCTTTATCCCAGAAGGCTCTGTGCGGGAGGGGGCTACACATTTAAAGACCAGGGACACACATCCAATATCCGTGTATATTGGAAAAGTCCCTCTCACAGTATTTTCCATGGCCACGCCCGGGAATCGAACCCGGGACTTTTGGGTGAGAGGCAGGTATGCTACCATCTCGACCATCAGTCATATAACAACAAGCAATATCATATTACAGCGATGATAATTTCTTCGTTTTTTCTAACTCTTTTGGATATGTTCTTTAGATTGCCTTATTGACTTTTGCTTTCTACCACGGCATCATACTGTATATACTGACTTGGTATATGATTTATATCACCCAATGTATTTTGTAGCATATATACAATATTTGGAGATATTATATATGACCCGCCTGAAGAACTTCAGCATGGGTGTTTGTATGTGGCAGTGGCATTTAATGAAAAATATGAGAAAATGGATTATATCGGTCTTTTCAATGAGTGGGAACCAACAAGAAAGTATACATTCCAAACGAAAGTAACTGTTTTATTTATATCTTTAAAATATATTTGCTTTTAGGAATGGATATCTACTAGGTATAAGACCTGCCAATAATGCTGCAAGTGTTAGAATACCTGTGCGTAAAAGAGGTAAATTCACAACAATTTAAAAGTTGAAAAATATGACGGATTTTTTTATTTTTGACAAATAAAACATAAGTTGGAACTAACAATTTAATTGAACTCATTTTTAATTTAAAGTAACAAAGTAACCTACACATAAGTCACAAATGTTTAGTAGGTACCTACCCTATTTCTAATTTCATGGTAAGTAAATATTTTATTGTTGCATTTTAAGGTGGAACGAAAATCGACATTTCTAAAGAAATTGTTGAAGATCCGAAAGAATCTGGTACAAATAATGGTGATGTATTAAAGAAGAACGAAGCTAGTGATACTACAGATGTGAAAGGCCAACATATGGCAGGTATAAAAGAAGGTAACGGTCTACTGTTAATAATTATCGTATCCAAAATAAGTAGGTATAAGATCATAACGATAGTTAGTTTTATAATTTCTAAAGTTAGTTCATGATTTATCCTTTTTTTTAAATTTATATTTCATAGCTCAATGAAAGAATTAATTTGTATTACAACTTTTTCCTTAACTAGATAATATCAATGTATTAAGCAAATAAATGAAGACAGCGATTACTATTTAAAATTTAATGCGTGCGATGCGTGTTAAAAGTCTTTTTCGATGACATTATTTTCTTCGAAAATTTCGTTCATTTTCCATTCCTGCTAGATTTTTAGCACAATATTCTTACTTTTATATACTAAATATTGGCTGCTTATTTGGCTGAATCTTCTAACAAACTGATATACAGCGGCGTGTCCATCAAGTGCGCGGAAGTCCAATATCTCGGTTAATATATTATATTGTATTTCAATGTTTTGACCATATCATTTATGTACTACTATATTTTATTTTAACTGTATTTGACTTATCTTGTATCATGTAAAGTGATCGAAAGGATTAATAAATTATTATTATATTATTATTATTATAATAAAACACAAAAAGTATCCAACTGAGATACCTACAGCAAATTTGAGGATTATTCAGCAATATGATTGAATAATATACAGAGTGTTCCATTTGAATTTATGAATATATATATTTTAAAATTTCAATGATCATGTTTGCCATGATTTTAGTCACATCCTGTATATCTCAAATAAATTTCTAATAATATATTACATTTCAGAGAGCCATTCTTGCTTAACAATCAGCCAAAAGATATTGTTACTGATGATTGGCATAGTCCAAGAATTTCAGACATGATGACGATAACTACCTACCTAACGAAAATTGAGAAAAACATACAGAGCTGAATATTTAAAAAACCACCAATATTTTCATTTGAGTATGCAATATACATACAGTACCTTATTTTTCGTGTAGATTTCGAAAAAAATATAAATTGCCGTTAAGAAAAACAAAGTTACTACCTGCCCAGAATAAATGTGACACTCTGTATAATTGGCATTTTTTTGATTTTGTAGAACTTGAGAAACTAGGCACATAGCAAAGAAAATCTGTGTATCTCTTCTATTAACCAAGATATTGGACTGTGCACTAGGCGAACACCCTGTATAAACATTTTTAGTACCTACCTGCTTTATTTCTAATATTAGAAGATAAACACTTTTAGTACCTACCTATTGTATTTTAAGATGAAACGGAAATTGAAAATATTAATCAACGCAATGGTAATGTGTCTGTCGCAGGTGGAGGAATCCCACAGGAGGACAAAGCTAGTCAAAATTATGTTCCTATTAAAGAGCAGTTATTGTCACCCGTAAACGAAGGTAACGATACTAATTTAAGTTAATGCGATGCGAGTTTAGTTTTCTATTATAGTCTATAACTATACAGGGTGTTTCAGTTTCTTCGTTCATAACTTCTGTAAACGATAGAACATATCAAAATAATAGGAGTCTTTCCTATAACATTTTTCTCTAAAACGTTTAGTTTTCAAGATACAGGGCGTTAAACTTTTAAAAAATTATTACTATTTATTCATTATCTCCTAAACAAATTTTGTACACTTTAGTCATAATAAAAGACCAATTTTTTGACGTTCCAAAAGTTTTTCTTACAAAAGCAGTGGCGTAGTTATGGGGTTCTGTCCGTATTTAAAACTGATGGATTTCCCATAAAAAAGTACTCCTGATAAAAGTCGCTAGGAGGCTTTGTGTTCGAGATATTTAGATTCTTACTAATCAAGGGTATATTAAGGAATAACATCTTGATTGAAAATGATAGGATTAAGTAGGCGTTAAATCATGGACAGTTATTCACAACATAAACATAAAAAAAATGGATGTCATTTTGAGCATTTATTGTAGATTATTAATTATTTATCATTTTAAATAAATATGTATTAAAATAATTCTTTAATTTGTTTAGCAAATAGCCTGTCAATAGAAAGTGCATAGGATACCCCTGATTAGAAAGAATCTAAATATCTTGAATAGAAAGCCTCCCAATGAATTTCACCAGGAGTACTTTTTTATAGGGAATACATCAAAGTTTTAAAATTTGTATAAAAATATAATTTCTGATCATTGGCCTAGAAGTTTAGGGGGTTCAAATACGGACTGAACCTCATAACTGAACTGCGCCTCTGCTTGTCTCTGAAAAACTTTTTGCAAGTCAAAAAATTGGTCTTTTATTATGTCTAAAGTGTACAAAGTTTGAATAAAAAAATCTTTATTTGTTTAGGAGATAATGAATAAAGAGTAATAATTTTTTAAAACTTTAACGCCCTGTATCTTGAAAACGAAACGTTTTAGAGAAAAATGTTATAGAAAAGACTCCTATTATTTTGATATGTTCTATCGTTTACAGAAGTTATGAACGAAAAAACCGAAACACCCTGTATACAGGATGTCCCAATATTCCGTGTAAATACAGTTATCGTGGATTCCTGGGATCAAAATAAATAGATTTAACTAAACTTACCTCTATTCCAAATTGCTTCGTTTCGTCGTTAGAGGGCATCAAAGTTGCTTAAAAATTTAAGTTTTTTCCAAATAATTTCAAAACGCTCTGCATGTTTGGAATGAAATTAAGAATGATAATTTTTTTACAATTATCTTTCTTTGCTTGATATGTATTATGTATTGTTTATAAATGACTTTATTTAGGCTTTATACAAGCATAATAACAAAAAACATATCCAACTTGATACACTCACATTGATGTTTCATCTCTAAACAAACAATTATTAAGTTTATTTGAATTTGACCCGATCTGGGTCTCTCTGAAGAGCTGGAATACCAGCGAAAGAACATGTACTATCGCGGCCGAAAAAAAGTAATCGATTTTTTATCAAGTAGTATGTTTTTTCGAAAAATTTTCCTTTGTAAATGGGAGTGTTTACATCAGTTATGTCAATTAAATTATTTTGACAAGGAGTCATTGGTGGGGTCGTATTTATTAAAAAAAAACTAATAAGAAATAAGTTGTTAATATTTTTTAATTATAAGAAAACAATTAATTAGTATGGTTTGAGAGAAGCAGAAAAAAGCTACATCATCACCACACTTGGAGAAGGGTGGTCTTAACAACGCATGGCAAGTCAAATTAATTGCAGCAAAGGCTCAATTCAAAAACTAAACAAAAAGATAGACCTTCCGCTATTATCTGTTTTGTGCAAATATTCTTCATCAAACTTATGACCCCTGGGACGGTAAACTCGCAGTTGACCATTGTAGCAGGACTGAAATATCTTTTCGTCGGAAAGACCACTCTCTCCCAGTAACGATCTTATTCATTAATAAAAGTATTTGCAAACTGCATTCTTGCCTCTTTATTATCATCTGTTAGTCGGTGCTTTTTAGCACTGGCACAGTTAAATAGACTCTCGCAACCGTTTTCTTGCTGTCCTAACAAACGCTGAGAAGTTGGTTTGCTCTTTGGCTTCAATAGAATTAGAAAATGGGTTTAAATTCACATAGTTAACCAGGGTATTGTCGTTTTCTAGATAACTCTTTCTTGGCCGCCCAGAACCCACTGCCCTGCTCAGATCATGAGTTTCTTTCCACTTTTTGTTTAGTTTTTGAATCGTGCTTTGGCTGCAATTTCACTTACTATTCGTTGTTGAGACCACCCTTCTCCAAGTTTGGCGATGATGTAGCCCTCGATGTAGCCTTTTTCTTCTTCACTCAAAACATGATAAGGCATGATTATTATAATACAAAATTTAATTTTGCTTAATATGACAATGACGTTGACACTAATAAAAAAAATATTGGGATTGATGCGACACTGGATAGAACTATAATTACAACGGGAAAATCAGTCGATTACTTTTTTTCGGCCGCGATAGTACATCTTCTTGGGGACATCGTTTTTGGTTGGTGACCATAATGAATGAATTTTGTGATGAGTTAAAAAAATTTTTTCAATAATTTATTTTTAGACGTTTTGAATTTTGTAATTTTTAATCCAATTTTTATCATGCATTAAAGAAGATCCAATAAACTTAATAATTGTATGTTTAGACATGAAACATCAATGTGATCGAGTGTATCAAGTTGGATATGTTTTTTGTTATTATGCTTGTATAAAGGCTAAATAAAGTAATTTATAAGAATAATAATGTCTCTATAGCGATTTCATTTTATGGTATTCTAACTGAGTTCATTAAAATTACAGAAGGGCGAAAACTACCCCAACTTGGGCCAATCTGCTAATAACTTTTTTTAGGGGTGACACGATTTCTTCAATTATTTTATTAAAAAGATACAGCGATTATTCACATTTTTTCTCTTTTGTAAAATTTTTGTATCTGTATAATAGTTTTAGCAAAAATAATTTTTTCAGTTCGACATATTTATTTATTTGAAAACAAAAATTATAACAATGCAATCTAATTACAGAAATTTGTGGCCCACTTTTCTTCCACAATATTGTTCAAAGATGACCACTTTTTTTATTATTGAAGAGATAAAAAACGTGATTTTTGTAATATTTTTTTTGTATAAAAACAGAGTAGGCTAAAATGTTAGTTAAAACAAATAATAACACAGGCACACAAAAAAACGGTAGTGCATAATATGTTCTTTTGACTAGACCAACTTATCTTTACGTATTTTGACTAGCTGAATTCGATTCCGTCAGAATTGCTCCATCACCCTCCAGTTTTCTTTTATTGAGGAAAACCACCCTTAAATTCAGAAAATTCCTCTGTATGGGCCACAATTAAAATGGAGCAATTCTGAATCCGGATTCGATTTCAGCGCGTCAAAATACGTAAAGATAAGTTGGCCTAATAAAAAAATATACCATTTTTTTTGTGTGCCTATGTTATTATATTTATTTCAACTGAGATTTTAACTTATTCTGTTTTTTATAGAAAAAAATATTACAAAAAACACATTTTCTATCTCTTCAACAATCAAAAAAGGTGGTCATCTTTATAATTTTTGTTATCAAATAAATAAATACTTAATAATATGTCCGACTGAAAAAATTATTTCTGCCAAAACTATTACAGATACAAAAATTTTATAAGAGAGGAAAAATGTGAATAATTATTGTATTTTTTTTTATAAAAAATTGAATAAATCGCCTCACCCTAAAAAAAGTTATTGGCAGATTGGCCTAAGGGTTGAGGTAGTTTTCGCCCTTCTGCGAATTTAATGAACTCAATTAGAATATCATAAAATGAAATAGCTATAGAGACATTATCATACTTAATTTCATTCCAATCATACAGAGCGTTTTGAAGTTATTTGGAAAAACTTAAATTTTTAACCAAATTTGATGCCCTCTAGAGCGAAACGAACCAATTTGGAATAGAGGTAAGTTTAGAAAAAATCTATCTATTTTGATCCCAGGAACCCACGGTAACTGCATTTACACTTAATACTGGGACACCCCGAATTATTAAAAATGATATATACTTAATTGGTAAGCCTCTGGAACTTGTATGTACAAGTTTGTTGGCCATAAATGTAGAAACTAACTAAAATAAAATAGAAAATCAAACCAACAAGTATAATAAAATATTTGAGCCTCCTTTCATTTCACTTGATATTTCTGTCTATTTGGGAAGGTAGAGGAAAACCAATTTATAAACGATACACTTTTAAATAACGGCTGACAGTGGTGGATGGTTGGCTGCGGGTTATAGATATCAAACGCTTTGGGTCTTTACATTCGATTTTTGAGTCATTTTTAGCGTTCAGAGACCCTAGCATCCGGTGCCTGGTACTCCAGTCCCTAAACCCCTTAGTCCTTCACTGACAGCTAGTCATCTAGGTCTGAATGGTCTTTTTAAATGCCAAACATAAAATAATATATAGGTAGTAAAATATAAATAAATACACATGTATAAGCGAAAGCTGCAACCGCACTAGGTATGAGGTACGAGAAACTAAATAAGTAGGTAATCAATATGATTCCAATGATTTTTAAAATACACGTTGTAATATAAACTTTTAAATACGGCCTAAATTTGTATCCTTTTATAAAGCAAAAAAATATGTTTAATCGTTTACTGTACTTACATATGACAATGTATTGTAGGTACTGCAAGCGAAAGAACCAAAGCGACAAAAGGGAGAAGATAGACTGGATAACTAGCTTTCTGATATTCCATAGGCGACCAGATATTTAATGAATATTCATCACCTGTCACAATTTCTTAATCATAGTTTTTACATTTTTTATAATTCAGTACTTAGTATATCAATCAACCATCATAATGTGTTCGTTAAAGTATTAAACATGTCTTTCAACTTTTGTAATGTGCATTTTTCCATGTCCATGTCCAAGTAGCCTGATTCAAGTTACCTTTCCATTGTAAGTCTTTAATTTGTTCTGGAGTTGTAATGCCATAAGAAAGAATCCCAAACTGGAATGACATTTTTTTAAAACCTAGTTTCATTTCTGCTTTACTAAAACTTACAGTTTGCGAAGTATTTAATTATCTCAGGACATAGCCTTAATTTTAATTTTCTATTTGCAACATAGCTGCCTGCGTGATTAATGTTATCAATTGGATTCATATTTGTTTAAAACAGCTTCACTGTGTAGAGTGTGATCTTTTTTACAAAATTTATTTGTTTGTGAATTCATTAGTTTCTTATTATCCTTTTATTTATAGCAAGATTATAAATATTTAAGACGATATAGAAAAAAATAATGCAAATGATATTTACATATTTTTGTAGGTGATTGCAATATTATTTAATAATTTGTCAAAAACTGACTATTGTCATCTAAATATTCGTGGGGAAGACGGGTATATCTGTACAATTAGCAAACCTATCAGAGTACGGGGACCCATGCCTAAACCATATAATTGTCAAAAATATCAAAAGTCAACGAACGGTATAGTCAACCTATTCTAAAAACGTAAATATGAGCATTTTAATACCATATACCAATTTCAGGCAAAAAATATTCCAAAAGCAAAAAACTTAAAAATTAGATACCTACTCAATAAATTACAACCCATTCAAAGGCTTATTTGTAGTCTGGTAGTGACTTTGATAAGTAGTGATATTGAGTATGTATAACAAATAGTTTTGTAATAGAAATAAAAAATATTATTAATGAATGTACTTTTAAATATAAAGCACCCCCAATGAACTCATTAATTTCAAACTTAACTAAAATACTTGAAACTGTAAAAAAATAAAATGACAACGCATATAAACAAATTTTAAATAATGTCTAAATCACAATTTGGTTTCAAAAAGGCAATATCTAGGCAAGATGCAATTGTGCTAATCACAACATTTTTATAAATCCTTAGAGCCTGTTTTTCATCGATCTTGTCAAAGAATTCGTTACAGCGGACCATCAAATATATTTTTTTTAACCTAAAGAACGCAGAGTTTTTGTAAATGATTATAATAATTAGTGACGTACAATATGTAGAATTCGGATTTCCTTCTGGATCCCGTTATTTTTAAATACCTATATAGGTGAACAATTTACTTGAGCAAAATTTCACAGGACGAATATTAAATTATACATTTGACACTGCTATATTTTACACCGACGATACCTGGTCACCTGGTCACATGTAAAGAAAGTTGACAACGGTGTAATAAAAAAAAATTACAATAAACTTTATATAATAAAACCAAATATTTGTGTTTTGCTATAATAATCCAGTCAAATTGTGTTTTTACCAGGAAAGTTTTGGGGTAGTTTTGATTTCTTCCATTCTATATGTTTTTTGGGGTGCTGAATCCGAATCTGAGATTTGCTAACAAAATTTCGTGACGCAACATTGAAGAAAATGCAAAAAAGGTAAAAAATCTCATTTTTGGCGATTTTTTGCATGTAACTCGCAAACTATCAACTTTTCGTAAATAACCCCCTATTCAAAATGAAAGTAGGTACATAAAATTTCCTATAAATTTCACTATTTAGGTTTTTTCTTTGACGAACCGTTCGGGATCAAGCGCTAGTTGAAAATTGGCATATTTCGGCTGTCTCCGCAAAAACCCACTTCTTCCACTCCAAAACTCTAATTTATTATTAAAGGCTGTCAATTAGTGAATTCCTCCTAGTTCTCTTGCACATACCTTATTTAGATCTGATATGTAAAGGAACAGGTTATTTTTTCAAAAATTACATTATACAAGGTGGTCCTCGGGAGCGGGAAGTTTTGATTAATTTAAGATTTTGAAGGTAATTTTATTTAAATAAAATACAGTACAGCATCAACTAGCTAGTAATATACAATTTTCATTTCTTAAAAATAATGTTGGTTAAATGACCTCCCCTTTTTTATATGCACTGATGAACCCTTTCGTGGAAATTCTCCATAACCCTATGCAATATGTCCAAAGGAATAATAGCAATTTCTTCAACAATTTTTCTTTTAAGCTCCTGAATGGTTCTTGGTTTATCAACGAAAACCTTCTGCTTTAGGTAGCCCCACAAAAAGTAATCACATGCCGTTAGGTCTGTCGATCTTGGAGGCCAATCAATATCTCCTCTGGAAATAACGTATCCCGGAAAAAATTTTTGTAAGGAACTTAATGACGCTCTCGTGGTGTGTGAAGTCTTGCTGGAAACATGTTTCATGTTCTGTGGAAATATGTTCCAGTGCCGACTTAGAAACTGGTTAATCATACTGATATAGCGCACAGAGTTGACCGTGAAAAGGTGCGTATTGACTTGAGCATTTTACTCCGAACGAACCGAACGAGCCGAGCGCGCACAAAAGAGCCAAACAAACATTTTGTGAGAAAAGCTCGCAATATTTGTAGTGTTTGTACTGTTTGCTGTGTTCCCACATTCGCTAGTTTTATTTTGTTGTTATCCATTTTGTCAGAGTATCGGAGATAAATAAATGACCTACCAAAATTAGCACGAACGATTAGAACAGGACGAATGTCCGTACCCACTGAACACGTGCGAACATCTAAATCCCTTTGAGCAAATCACATTTACCGACAAGCTGCCGATAAAGTTTGGCGCGCTCGGTTCTCCAGAATTCGGTTCGGGGAGACGTATTGACTAGGCAAATTCGAGTGTGCGCGCTCGGCTCGTTCGGTTTGTTTGGAGTAAAATGCTCAAGTCAATACGCACCTTAACAGCATTTTCATTTTCATCTTCAAAAAAGTGGGGACCGATAATTCCCACTGAAGACATTGCACACCATACTGTCACTTTCGGGCTGTGTAACGGTCGTTCATGGAGCTTCCTGTACTGCATGAGCCGAGGGTATTCTGCCATGTCAACGAATTTGGAAATTAATTCTGAATTGCCGCTGCGCAGCAACTACACAGTTATTATTTTTGTAGTATGACATTATCATAAAAGCACGTTACTCACCGAACCCCATGATTACTAAATGGCATACAGTGACAGATAATTTGACAGAATAATCCACTGCCAACTATACACCGCTCCCGGGGACCTCCTTGTATAAGTTATTTAATGATGTCCGAAATTGTACTAATTCAGTTACAAAAAAATTGAAATTTCAACGAAATATCTTGAAGAATTATTACATATTATATGTTACATATTATATGAGCCTTTGTCGCTTAGAGGGTCCTGGCTGAGGTTCTTCGAAGACGGCGGGTCCCGGTACAGGTTCGGATTGTGATCATATCTCAAGGAGATGCCTTCCTGCATCCACAATTGCGTTGCATTTACAAGAGATGCGGCGGAATATCGAGTCTGGTGCAAGGTTCCATGTGGTTAGCACTGGCACGAGACCCCACTCCTGGTTTTTTCCACCCCACTCGTTTGGGTCTCTTTGTTGCTCGGTGGGGGGTAGTGAGGCAATGTTGGTTTTACTTTTGTACGATGAAGATACGTATTGCTTGTATCTCAAATCGTTCAGGCTAGTTTCAAGTCCTTTCCCATACAGAGCCATAAGAAACATGTTTCCTGCTTCGGCAATCTCGTCCTGGTTTGCATGAGGGTCTTTGAAAGCATCAATGACTGGTTGCAAGTCATTGTTCTTCCGCAGGACCTTGAGAAATTTCAGTTTCCCCTGATTAAACAAAGCAGAAGTGGTGTCGCAACAAATACTTATTGCGTGCAGGAACAATATATGGTCTGATAGGGTTTTGTCAGCGGAAAGATGAGGATTGTACAGGGTTTGAGACACCTTTCCTTTTCCTGGTTTCAAAAAGAAGACATTCTTTATATCAGGGCAGGCCAATCAAAATCACCAAAAGGTCGATATCTTCCACCACTGTCGCATATTCATTTGACGGGGCCAACATAAGAGCTGTTGTGATAATTAGGATATCAGCGTGCTCCACAACTTGCTATGAATCAATTTTTGCATCATCAAATTTTTCCATTAGCAAAGATATCAACTGGCTCTTGTTTTTGGAGTTTGCAAGGAAACTCTCCTGCGAGACAGTAGGCACCATTGATTCTGTAAATGATATTGCAGCAGACGGGGCAATTATAAAATCATTTGGGGAGGCCGAGAGAGAATAAATAAGATGAAAAGACGTACAAGACGGAATTATATTTGCACAGAATTTAAATACAATGTGATTTTGAAAATGGCTTTTTTTAGTGATGGAGATGGCATAACAGTTGAAACTGTTAAAATTAAAACTTAACATCAACATAGGTACATGATTTGATTTAATATTCTATCTATAGAGATAGTTTTGTTTTAGTTTAAAATAGATACCATATACATTGTGTGTATTTCCATTAATGATAAATAAAGTATTCATTTCATATAAATCATTCATTCGATCTATGAGTTTCTAAGAGAAACCAGTCTACATTGTATTGTATTCAACTTAAAATTAGGAGGAATTCACTAAATGATAGCCTTTAATAATAAATCAGAATTTTGGAGTGGAAAAAGTGGATTTTTGCAGAGACAGCCGAAATACGCCAATTTTCAACTAGCGCTTGAGCCCGAACGGTTCATCGTAGAAAAAAACCTTAATAATGAAATTAGTAGGAAATTTTATGTACTTTCATTTTGAGTATTTACGAAAAGTTGATAGTTTCCGAGTTATAAGCAAAAAGCCGCCAAAAAATTAGATTTTTTACCTTTTTTTCCATTTTTTTCAATGTTGCGTCACGAAATTTTGTTATCAAACCTCAGATTCGGATTCAGCACCTCAAAAAACATACAGAATGAAGAAGAAATCAAAACTACCCCAAAACTTTCCCGCCAGGGGCTCTTTTGAGCACAAATTGACTGTATTATAAATAAAAATAAATTATTTGATTTACTACCGCCCAAAATAACGTTTTTTGGAATTCCAAATACTAGTGAGGTCAAGTGAGTTATTATTGATGGCTTTCTAAAATGGAATAAGTACAAAATCAGAATTATATTACCTAAGTTTAAACATTTTAAACTAATATATACATACTGATATGAAATATATAAATGATATAAACATCGGAAAGTAGAGAAAGAGACGCAACTTAAGTTTTTTTAAATGGAACACCTATATATTTTTGCATATTTTCAAAGATCATTTTTAACTGATTCCAAAAATATATACATAATATGTTGGCATTTGCTCGGGTTGATTTTAAAATAGTACGTATGTCTCTTTGTGTAAAACAGTTTACGTAGATGTAGAATGTAAGTTACCATGAAAAAAACAAAATATCTGATAATTTCTGACACAGCTTACCACCAGATATTTATGCAAAATTCCAAATACTTTAAAATGAGTTATTCAGATGTGGAAAATAGTAGTTTGTGCAATAGAAGTGGATATGACGTCCATATCCATATATGCTATACATATATAATATAGATAATCTACTCGAGTTGTACAGTATACTTTTTTTACGACCAGTTTTAGAAATGACTACAAAATTAGAAAAAAAATTAAACATTACATTTTATTTTTCACTTGTAAATATATTATTTGTTTATATTACCTTGGATACAGTTACCATAAACACACTCATTATAACCTAGGGCATAATAAGGAAAAAGATCTTTCAAAATATGCAATAATGTACAGGGTGTCCCATTTAAATAAACATATATAAGTTGTGTCTTTTTCTCCACTTTCTGACGCCCTTTTGTTTTTACAATTTTTATTTTTAAACTTTTTCATATCTCTAATATTAAAGGCTGCAATAAGTGTCAAAATATATGGAACTATCCTGTACCCTATACCTATAGTTGTAGTGCTAAATTTTTCGAAAACGACGACACAGACTTAATAACTAGTTCGAATATTATTGAACATCCAGTATTTGCTAGTTAGTTTACTAGGCTTGTTAGTTTATTTAGTTAAATTTAGTAGTAGCTAATTGCAGTTATTTTAATAAATGTGACATGGGGATACTTTAATGAAGTGAAGCAGTTTTCGAAGTTATTGCTCCTCATCAGCGTAGCGTAGCTAAATAAAGAATCTAAGATCTGAAACAATAACCTATATAATATAGAGGTTGAAAGTACAGTCCACGTCCACAGTACCTCTATTCGCGCTTTTGTGCAGTATGGACCAAACTTATGGCACGATTGTATTTTTTATTTATATTATTTAACCCCGCAAAGCGTCACTCTTTTGAAGAAGTGAAAATGATATCAAACAACATCGACATAGAAAACGTAAACCAATAAAAATATTTTTTTAGTCATCGTTATGATATATTATTAAAAATGTGCAAGTTTCCAAATTATACAAATAATGATTACGGAAATATGGGCAAAATGGAAATTTTAAGATTTTGAAATTAAATACAATTTAATTTTTGGTTTTTGAGCTGTTAAGTGGAGGAGACAAGTATTATTAAAAACTACATTTCATTTCAATACATACGTTAGACATATTTTCACAATTTGGAACGTACTGTAGGTACACGTAACCTCCAATGGTAGTCTAGTGCATAATATTTTTATGCTATCTATAGAACTCTACGTGTTGTACGTTATGTTTTCCAGGACAGGAAAACTATTGTGTTAGTTGTGCTGTATGCTGTAATGTGGATATTTTCAATTTTTCATGCAATATTTATTGTGACATATAGCCGAAGAAGTAGTTGATTTAAATGAAATATGTTTTTACGTAGGTAATTACTTTATTTCACTTACTGAAGAAATTGATACATATTTTTAAGTACGATTTTAAATATCACATGAAATCACACAGTTTTTCGTGATTATTTTTTTCCCTAACTGAATTATAGATATTTTACCGACAAAAAATATTTGAAGCAAAATTACTAGATATTATTTAATTTGCTTTTATATAATAGATCTTGCCGTTGTTGATTTTTCGAAGTTATTTTAATTTACTAATTATTACTAATGCATTTTAGATTCTGAAAAAAAAATTAGGCAGTCTGTGACAAAATCTATTTTAAAATCAATTGATACGCAAACTACACACCCTGTACAACAAAACTTTAACGTAGAAGACAAAAGACAAAATCTGTCGATTAGCAACGCAAACACTGTAACATCCAACCTATCTATTTTCGGTAGTATTGCAGAATTAGACAGTCTTGGTGGCATATCGAGTGATAGTTTAACTGTTGATTTGCTTAATACGCCCATGAGCGGTGTTAGTAGTGTCAATTATATGGATTCAGAGTATTCACATGCACATTACAGAATTAAAAAGGACTCTATTATTACAGATACTCGTACTTACCAAATTCCGAACAATTACATTGCAAATGACAAATCCAAAGAAAATTCTGAAAATATATCGGAATTTGTTAGCCGTACGGAAGCCATTGGAGGAACTGCCAAAGTTGAGGACATGCAAGATACTAAAGTTTTGAAAAATCAAGCACGTGAAGTCATATCAACTAAACATGTTAATGAAAATTCATCCACGGCATGCAGTAATAGTGAAAAAGCTGTACAAACAACAATACCTGATAATACTGCAGGAAATAATGTTAACGTGTGTTGTAGTACTGATGAAATGTCATCGTGCGTTAGGATTAATGGATCGTGTATGCGTGATAGCGAAAACGTAGAACCCTTTACCAAATCACTAGAAGCAATGGTAGAAAATGCAATTGTAGAGGGAACAACTGAAATCGATTGTGAAAAATCTAAATGCATGGAAGAACTGCTTGACGAAATTGTATATAGGATATATGGGATAACCGAAAAGGCTATTACAGAAGGCGGCAATAATGAAGATGTGGATAACACAAATAATATTATTTCCGACACTATTAAGAGGGATTTAAAAGACGAAAATAAAAAAGAGAATTTAAATGATGTCGAGAAGAAACCTTTTACCAAACTCAATGGAAATGAGGCAAGTATCAAAACATAAATAAATTTAGTATTTTAACTTCTATAGAGTATGTTGAAATTATTGACAGTAATTGATAATTAAGAATAATCATTGTTTACCATAACGACGACAAATAGAAAGCTGTAAATACACTTTGATTATAAATATAATTTATAATCAAATTACAAGCAGGTTTTAGAATTGACTGCCTTTTTTAAAATAAATAAAAATTAAAATTGAATATTTTTTCGCACCTCAGGGACTAAAACTAATACTTTTATTCCCTCAAGGAGTAAAAAATTTTTAATCTCTGTGGGAGTAAAAGTAAAACAATTAAAATAAAATGTGTTTTTTAGGTTTATAACCATAATTTTTTCTTTTCAGAAATATTTTATGTTTTGCATAATTCGCAATAATAAACATGGTATGTATTTTTTAGTTATGTCAAAATCCTAACTACTCAAATTGGCGTTGGTTTTTAAACTTAATAAAGCATAATATGCAAATACTGACATACTAATTATTTTTTTAAGGTTTTAGTTCCTGCAGTATAAAAAATAGCGTACATACCACTGGACTAAAGTGCCTTTCATTTCCTCGAACAAACAAACAAAAATCCTCGGGATTAAGTGGCATACTTTGGTCCCTTGGTATTATAATATACTATTTACTGTCTATGTAGCACAAAGTGCGTATAATTAACTATCAATGGAATATTTATAGTATTTTTGCTATTCTAATACACGAGATGTGGTATGAAAAGTTGATTCGTGGATACTTCTATAATAAGAACACGCAGTTCAGAAGGCCTTTTCCACTATCGTCGAAAAGTAACTTGATAATTCAAACTTTAGCTAACATGTAGGGTTATCGAAAACATTCTGTATATATTGATTCATTGAAAGGAATGAGCTGTACTAAAATTAGTTCATTTCTTCCAGAAAGAAGACATCTTAAAAATGGTAAAAATTTTTGTGAATCAAACACTTTTTGCTATAAGTACTCGTCAAAATTTGCTTCGGGACACCTTAAAATTGACCAAGATTTATAACGCTGTAAAACTATAAAAAATGTATGGATTTGTGCCGGGGTTTTAGCGTTTCAAGGGAAATTTAATTGGCTTTCATTTTAAAGTCTGTGTCATATCTATACAACACATAAAAAGAGCCGGCTTGTTTGAAGTTTTTATGGGCATCAAACAAGCCGCCGGTTTTTTATGTGTCTTACAAAACTGAAGTCGACCATACCTATTTAACTCTAAGATAAAGTTACAAAAACATGTTTATACAGGGTGTCAAACGAATGTCTGTTTTTTCAGTCAATTTTTATCTTGAGCACAGCGTTAACCAAACACCCTGTATATTTGAATTTTATAAAATTTGTTTGTCTTATGTGTCTGCTTTAAAACATTTTTTGAATTTTGCTCCTATCTTTTTTGAAAAAAAAGATACAGAGGTTTTAGTAAAACCTTTCACAATAAAATAACGGATGGATTTGATTACTAAAATTTGGGTATATTGTGATTGACCACAAAGAGCACGTATTGTAAACGAGTTTTTTTACCAAGGGGGTATAAACCTCATGTCGTAGTCTGCATTAGAATCAGATTTAAACCCTACAGAGCAAATTTGGGATGTTCCACAGAGGCGAATATCTAGTCGAAACCATCAACCTGATACATTGCGAGAACTTAGAGAAGCACTTAGAGAAGCCCTTGTAGAAGAGTGGAACCAAATTCCAAACGAGATAAATAATTCCAAACGAGATAAATAATTAATAAATAATTAAAATAAATAATTTGGTTCAGAACATGCCACAACGTTGCAGAGATTTATAACATCCAGAGGCCCAACTCATTGCTAATTACATTACGGTTAAGTTTTAATGTTTAATATTGTTAAATAAAAGATATTAATGTTAATGTGAGTCCTTATGATTATAAAAGTATAAAAGATTGATATTTTTTATTTTATTGTGAAAATGTAACATTTTATTAAAACCTCTGTATCTTTTTCTACAAAAAAGATATCTTAGAGTTAAATAGGTAAGATGAAAGCCAATTAAATTTCCCTTGAAACGCTAAAAACCTGGCACAAATCCACACATTTTTGACAGTTTTACAGCGTTGTAAATCTTGGTCAATTTTAAGGTGTCCCGAAGCAAATTTTGACGAGTATATTTTGAACAGGCTTGGCGACTTCTTTTTTGCATAATATTTGATTCCTAGATATAGCATTTTATATCCTTGATACGTAGGTATGTTTAACGAGGAATCAAAATCTGCACATTCCTTTATCTTAACTTTGCTAATTTTAAACTTGTTCTAATATAAAATACGTAAATCCATAATGATTCAACAGCAATATCTACCCCAAAATGATTAGTGAACTGATGTTCCACACAATTTTACATACCCCACCCCACAACTCTGTGAAACCACCTTTTAGTTAGGTGGTCGAAATATTCTTGAGAAACTGCTTATGAGATTGTATTTCATAATTCTCCGTTGGGGGGAGACGCCGAGACGCCCGCTCTTGTTCTCCGCAAAACTGATAATCTGACCTCTTTGCATGCATCGGCGGTGACCTACAAAGTGAATCAAGATTAGCCACACTCACACGATTATATAGGTACATTCTTCATCCCGCGTTCTTGACACCTCTCTACTTTTTGGTACGTCCAGTTCAGTGGAAAAATAAGGTGGGGTCAACATCATCGAAAGCCAATGGATATTATTCTTCGATGAACGAAAACAAAATAGTAGCCCGTAGGGGTTTAAAGGATTAAACGTCTACATTTTCTCTCTTCATCTACTTATGTAACCCTTCAAACCATCGAAAGTGATGAGTTTTCAGTATCAAATGTAGGACAAAAACAACAACTGGCTTTAGTTAAAATTTAAAGTTATTATTATTCTTGTAATTTCAGAGCAATAATGGAGGGATCACCGCTGCGTTGTCCAAAGACGATTTATGTACGGCGGATAAAGCAATTAAATCAATACACATTCGAAATCGAACAGATATTAATCTTTGCGATACGTCAAAACCAAGAAGTTGTTGTCAAGTGTTTAAAGAAGATGTTGTTAAAAAAATATATGACAATAGGGACATTTCCAGTGCGGATGAAACATGTTGTTGTTCTTCGTCTGAAACTATAAAACGGGAGCCTAAAGGTAAGTTACTCATGAATAAACGACATTTTTCATTTAATTGAATTAGGATTCCTGTCTCACATTTATGTAATTGCTCTGACATTTATGGCAAAAGTGATGAGATAATTTCAATTTGATACACCATTTGCTTCGCTTAAATATTTAGATATGCTAAAAAACTTCGATGGCAATTTGTTTTGATTCGCCACTAGCAAATTTGAATTTTATTTTTATTCAAGCAATTTGACTAAGACTATGTTGACCAAATTTGTTTTCTATGTGTTTCGAGCCTTGTGGCTCAATGAGCAACTAACTGCGAAATCGAACAAGGAGCGAAAAATTCATGAATTCAATTGTTAATAAAGAAACTAGAAACACGAAACACATAGAAAACAAATTTGGTCAACATAGTCTTAGTCAAATTGCTTGATAAAAATAAAAATCAAATTTGCTAGTGGCGAATCAAAACAAATTGCCATCGGAACCTGTCCTCGAGTTTCGGAGACCGCAGTGAGTAATCATACAAATTTAATGATAATACGTTAATGTTTGACAACGAATTTTTCTCGGAATTTTTAGTCAAAATAATGAACGACGAACTATATTACATTTAGATTGTATACCTTATTTGGATTGAAAAAAATCAACAAAAATGTACAAACTATTTAAGGATTTATTGAAAGATCAGAGAGGATCATACACAGAGATACTATATACATTTATATTTTTATGAATTTGGTATAAGTAATGCCTGAGATTAGTTGATAATTTTTTTGACTTAGACTTAGATATTATTATTTTTTTGTATTAAAAATGTATTCTCTTTTTTCAGACACGAAATGCTGTTTCTGTTATAGTGGAAATAAACAGAAGAAGTATAAACCAACTAATAGATCTGAAAAAAGTATGCAATCCATAAAATACAAATTGTGTCATAGCTCAAACGCCTAAAATTATTTCTCCTCTTATTACACATACATTTTCAAAGTCCATCATGAATATATAATATGTGAGGCCTAAACTGCTGCCATATTTCGCTTATTTCATACTAAAATAAACATTTTATCCCCTTTAGACAAAACACGTTTTACGTTTTACTGTCATGAAAAGAGAATCATTTAATTAAACAAACAAGAATAAGTAGGCACTAAATAGACGTAAAACAGATATTTCATTAATATATTTTGCTGTTAAATCTACACAAGCAGATAATCTGTTACCTGGACTACAAGTTTAAATGAGCTTTTCCAAAGTTTTCAATTAACAGCTGTTTAATGTTCAAGGTAATCGCTTTGACTCGTCCTTATGACGTGACGGATTCCATTCGAAATATTTGCATCAGAAGTATTGGTAGTGTGTTTAAAACTTTTAAAACACCATATAAATTAGACTTACATATAAGTAGCATTTAATCTTAACGCCTATAGTAACTGTGCAATATGTTATGTGACTACTGTCAGGGGCCAACCCCAAGAGAAATTCTGAAATATTTTACAGATTATTCAATCCCGTTTTACTTATCCAAATTTAGATATCTAAATTTCAAAAGTGTACCTCGGTTGACCGAAAATATTTTTCTTGAATGGCTAAAGGTGTTATTTCAAACAAGAATAAGCAGGATTTTACGCAATCAATGTGAAATGGTTCAAAGAAACGTAAATTAAAAATGTACCTTGACAATTGGTCGTGGTCGGCGAATACATCAGCTAAGTTACTGACTCGTGAATGCAGCAAATTATAAGAAAAGAAAAACTAAAATTATTTTGTAATATACTTGTAAACAAATGTTTGTAATCTAAATTTGTCTATTTTGAATACGTACGTTGAAGAACCTGAAAAATATTCTACAAAAGTAGTTGCCAATTTTGAACAAACAGCGGTAGACTCAGAAAGTTGTGTAATATTTAGCAGAAAAAAAACTGGCAATAAAAATATACTTAAAATTAATTAACATTCTTTCACTTAGTTTGATGTTATTTTTTTAGACGAAGAAGAAAATATTATAAAGAACAGGACCTGCTTGTATAATAACATATTTGTTGGATTCATCGATGGTGAACTAAGTAATATGAATCCGAGAATCTTTTGCAGCTGCAGTAACATTTCCGTTGATTCCATTGAAGGTGAATAATTTATTGACGTTTACTTAATTTTATGAAGACACAGGCATCAAAGTGTATTTTTTACAGCTTAGGCAATAAAACATCACTTTGATCCACCTTAAAAGTAACATTTTTGTCACTATCCATAAACTCAAACTTTTAATATCATCATGTTTTTTTAACAAAATTATTTTTCTCTAAACCATTAACAAACAAATTATACAGTGCGCGCCAGCCGACTAGGAACACGGGACCTCGAAATTAATGGGCAAACGCACCTCGATCGAGCCTCGTCCTTTGTACCGTTGTGCGTTCAATCCCTTTCTCACCCGTAACGAGGATAAAGTCGAATTCATTTTTGTACCGCAGATAAAAAATTACCGACAAAGGAACACGTGCGGCGGCTTGTTTGAACGTTAAAGAGGCCGCGTTTCTGCTTTGTAAACGCTGCATTTTTTCCCTGCTTTACAAAAATGAAATGAACTATACTTGATCGAGTGCGCGTTCATTTCCCGTCCCGTGTTTCTAGTCGGGTGGCGCGAGTTACATCAGCTATCTAGCTGACACCACAGTGAAACCCAACACCTAGAGCTGAGATAAGAAGTTCACGGACTTTACTTTTATTTAACATTTTCTTATTCAGTTGTATTTTTATACTTGTACGATTAACATCAATCGAATAAATTTACTTCTCGCTTTTGTATAAAAAATTTTGTTTTTAAAAATCCTTTTCAAAGGACTAGTAAGATAACTGGCGCAGTCGGTAGGATAGTGAAGGGCAGTTTTGAGTGAATATCAAACGTGAAAGTGAACAAAAATCGTCACAGAAGTCCCATCTGTTTTTACAGAAAATTCACTATTTGAACACCATCTTCCAAGTCCGAAGAATAAGGGAAACAAGAAGTTTATACACCACTGGTAGAGGACAAACATAGCCAAAACCAGCTCCAAGTCCTGGGCGAAGAACGAAAATCGTCAAAACCTAGAGGCAGTAGAAATAAGGCAGTAATTTAAGAAACAAGTCCTGGGCGAAGAACGAAAATCGTCACAACCTGAAGACAGTAGAAATAAGGCAGTTAGTTTAAGAAACAGTTGGAGAAGAAAAAACGAGATTGCACATTACACTCGTTACATCTCTAATTTAAGAATAAGAAGAATGCACCACATTGTCATCACAACGTTAATGTAAGTGCTCATTTTCCTTTTATTTTCCATTTTCTTTTCGTACATTATTCTTGTGTGTATAATTGTAATTTTTAACGGCAAATTTTTAAGTCTTCTATAATAATTTATGTCTGATTTGGATATCGACGATTTAGTAAACCAAATTAGCAACTTAACAGTAACTCTTGATACACTTCCAAACCAAGAATTTCCCACAATGCCAAATCCTGAAGAAGCACAAATAAATTATCAACTTCTAAAGCTATATATAGACACTATTCCAAATTACGAAGGCAATCCTCATACTTTAGGAATTTTTATTGATAATTGCGAAAATTTAATTGGTACATTTTTCAGCCCTAATGACCAGTCTATTAATAATTTTATTTTACGAGCTGTTATCGGTAAATTAACAGGTAGAGCTCTCAGTTTAATAGGTTCTAGAATAGAGTTGAGAACATGGACACAAATTAAAGATGCTTTAAATCTTAGTTTCGGAGACCAACGTGACATAGACTGTCTAATCCAAGATCTTATTGTTTTGCGTCCACAAAAAAACGAAACGCCGTATAATTTTGGTATGAGATGTCAAGATGCTAGGAGTTTAATTATTTCAAAATTAAATACTTTAGGATTACCCGACAATGAAAGAATTATTCGATTACATAGTTACGATGACTTAGCACTAAAAACTTTTATTAAAGGTCTTTCAGGCCAAGTTCAAAATAACGTGCGTTTGCGAAGTCCAGATAGTTTAGAAAAAGCTATGAGTCTCGTTATCGAGGAAGAAAATTTCCTCTATTCTCAACAAAGATCTAACACCTTAAATACCCAAAATTCTTTTAGACCTTTGCAACGTTTAGCTCCATCCCGGTTTAATAATACCTTCCAAAACCAACAAAGACCTCCACCAAATTTTGGTAGACATAATTTTCAAACAACATCTAATTTTCCACAAGTTCAAGCTCCCAGACCAAATTTAACAAACCCTCAACAAAATTTTACGAATAATTTTAATACCCAATCAAACTGGCGTCCATTTAATAATTTCAATACACAAAGACCTGCATATTTCTTGCAAAGACCAAGTCAAATCGTGCATAATCAACGACCCCAAAATTTTAATCAAAATTTTAATCAAAACTTTAATCAACCGTTCAATACCCCATCTCAAAGAACCAATAGAAATTTTAAACCTGAACCAATGGACATTTCTTCAGGAAATTCACGAATTCCTCCCAAAACAAACTTTACTCACAACGAACTTTTTACACAAAAAGTAAGCGTTGGTGACCATCTTGAAAATTCTTCCGAAAATCAAGTAAACACTTCTGAACCAGACTATTATGAAAACCCACAATTTTATTCGTACACTGATTATCCTGAATATTCAGCCGAAAATCCAGAAAACACACTGGGTGCCGGATATAATGAATACCCAGTAGAGGAACAATTTGGTAATACTTGTTATCAACAACCCGACTATACCCTAAATCAGTTTGACAATCAATATCCTGAAACTTCAAATTTTCAACAAGATACGACTATGAACAACCAAACATAATACAATTGAACTTTACAAAAGCCAACTTGCCTTACATATTTATACCCCAATTAAACGTAAATTTTCTTATTGACACAGGTAGTACTAAAAGCCTAATAAATCCAGACTTAGCTTACAAATTTTACAGGAAATTTATTTATAAAGAAAAATTTAACATTCAAACAGCTCATAATATTAGTTACCACGACGAAGTGATAACTATACCAGTTTTTAAAATTTTTAACGTAAAAGAATCACACAAATTCTATCTTTTTAAATTCAGTCAGAAATATGACGGACTCATAGGAGTTGATTTACTTAAACAATTAAATGCTAATATAAATGTTACAACACGTCAATTAGCAACACCAAATGCAATCATTTCAATAATTTTTGAACCGGAAGAAAACACACAAAAATCTAATATTAAACAATTCAGTCACATTGTCAATATACCACCTCGAGTTGAAAAAATAATTAAAATACCCGTAAAACAACAAAACGGTATAGGAATTTTAAATTATACTAAATTTTATAACGGAGTAGAAATGCCAAAAGCTCTAGTAAATGTTCTAAATAATTTCGCTTTAACAACAGTAATAAACACTACTGAAAATCCTGTAGAATTAGAATTCTCTAAACCATTTGACATTGAACCTCTAAATTTACTTGAAATTAATTTTATTGAAAAAATGGATGTAAACAATGACGATAATCCTTTTGATCAGAAACAAGATAATGTCTTAAAACAAAATTTAAAAAACATTAGGTTAGAACATTGTAATAAAGAAGAAAAAGACGTTATTCACAGACTCTGCTTTGACTATAGAGACATATTCTTTTGTGAAGGAATACCTTTAAGTTTCACCAATCAAATTACCCACAAAATTAACCTTAAAAACGATTCACCTATTTTTACAAAGTCATACCGTTACCCCGAAGTTCATAAAAGCGAAGTAAAGGCGCAAATTTCATCCATGTTAGATCAAGGTATTATTCAACATAGTACCTCCCCGTGGTCCAGTCCTATATGGATTGTGCCGAAAAAATTAGATGCATCCGGACGTAAAAAGTGGCGACTTGTTATTGACTATCGGAAATTAAACGAACAGACTATAGACGACAAGTACCCCCTTCCGAACATTTCAGACATTTTAGATAAATTAGGGAAAGCAAACTATTTCTCTACTCTTGATTTGGCTAGCGGATTCCACCAAATTGAGGTAGATCCCAATGATGTACAAAAAACCGCATTTTCCACCGAAGGCGGACATTATCAGTTTAAGAGAATTGCCGTTCGGGCTAAAGAATGCTCCTGCGACATTCCAAAGAGTTATGGATAATGTACTGAGAGGATTACAAAACGAAACTTGTCTCGTTTACCTCGATGACATCATTATCTTTAGTACTTCGCTGCAAGAACACGCAGAGCGTTTAAAATCCGTATTTGATCGACTTAGGAACAGTAACTTTAAAATTCAACTTGATAAGTCAGAATTTCTGCAAAAATCGGTACAATATTTAGGCCATGTAATCACACCAGCAGGAGTAAAACCAAATCCTGATAAAATAATTGCAATTAAGAAATTCCCTATTCCCAAAACACAGAAAGACATAAAAAGTTTTTTAGGACTTTTAGGTTACTATAGACGGTTTATACGCGACTTTGCCAAAATTACGAAACCCATGACCAAATGTTTGAAGAAAAATGCTAAAATTATACACGACAAGGACTTCCTAGAATGCTTTAAAATTTGTAAAGATATATTGACCAACGATCCAATTTTACAATATCCCGACTTCCAAAAACCTTTTATACTAACGACGGACGCGAGCAATGTAGCTTTGGGCGCAATATTATCTCAGGGTGAACTACCCCATGATAAACCAATCGCTTATGCTTCAAGGACATTGAACGAGACTGAACAAAAATACAGTACAATCGAAAAAGAATTATTAGCCATCGTATGGGCTTGCAAATATTTTAGACCATACCTATTTGGTAGGAAGTTTACTATCTATACTGATCACCGTCCCTTGATTTGGCTTTTTAATCTGAAAGAGCCAAATTCGAAACTAGTACGTTGGCGCCTCAGACTCGAGGAATTTGATTATAATATTGTATACAAAAAGGGTAAAATGAACACCAATGCTGACGCACTATCTCGCATAACAATTAATGCATTAGAAAACGAATCGCTAATGAATAACCCGGGGGAAGTAGACAAAGAAATTCTTGACTATTTAAGAACACTTTCTGAAGACCCTGTTCAAGACAAAGACCAACCCCAAACTTCCTCAACTATGAATCCCTCACAACCCAAGACACTACAAATTCATGAGAACATACAAATAAACCCACCTGAAAATGAGACTTTTAATACGCCTCACTCATGTAGCAACGAAAACGTAAATAATGCCATCCCAATCTTAGACGAGATAATTAATAATAAAAACAATCAAATAATAATTAAACCAAATGTCCATAACCAACTTGAAGTCTCCAATAACGACTTTCAACACTTAAAAATTCTAGAAATAAAAATTCCAAGATCTAACGAACAACTTGTTTTTGAATTTCTCAGAGATTACACCACTTCCGAGAAACCATTTTATTTGTACTTTTATGATGAAGCAAACTTTTCAATTTTCAATAAGGTTTACATGGAAAAATTTTATATAAAAGGCTTAAAATTAATAAGATGTAATAAATTGATAAATTCAGTTCGAGAAAGAGACGAACGTTTGCTGTTAATAAAACATCAACATGAAGGTAAAAGTAATCATAGAGGTATTCAAGAAACTTTAGAAAAACTAAAACGTAATTACTATTGGCCTAACATGAAAGCAGATCTGACCGAATATATTAATAATTGCACAATCTGCCAAACAGCCAAATATTCGCGAAATCCACCATACGTACCACTAGTTGTAACAGAAACACCCGTCAAACCATTTGAAATAATACATGTAGATACTTTTAAATTCGACAATCAGGCTTACTTAACGATTCTAGACAAATTCTCTAAATTAGGTCAAGCTATTCAAATTAAAGGTACTTCAGCTATCGAAGCCTGTAACGCTCTTACAGAATTTTTTAGTTATTACGGATTACCAACAAAAATTGTTATGGACAACGGGAGCGAATTTAATAATGAAGCTATTAAGGAACTCTTAAAATCACATAAAATACAAATTCACTTTACAACACCCCTGCATCACGAATCAAACTCTCCAGTTGAACGTTTTCACTCCACTCTCCTTGAACATCTTAGACTTTTAAGGAACAAATACAAAGACGATCCTTACTTAATAAAATATGCCATTATTGCTTATAACAGTTCAATTCATTCAACAACCGACTTTACACCCTATGAATTAGTTCTAGGACACACGACCTCACGAGACCCTTCAGAATTATTGAATACAACATTTTATTCTGACTATGTACACAACCATAATGAAAAATTAAAATCAGTATATAAAAATGTAACTGAAAAGTCACAAAAATCTAAAGAAATCGTTGTTGAAACTAGAAACACGCAGGGCCCCGAACAATATCAATTTAAAGTAAACCAAACGGTATTCAAAGCTTCTAATAGACGAAACAAAAAGGAAAATAAGTTTAAAGGTCCTTACAAATTAATTGAAATTTTAGAAAATAATAAAGTTAAAATACAAAATTGCAAAAATAACAAAACAGAAGTTATACATATAAAAGAACTAAAAAAGCCTTCTGTTGTTACAGAACCATACTCAGCGTCGCCGCAAGAGTTTCCTCATATCCGAAATTCCACAACCTAAACGACAATCCAGGACTATTAACCGTAAAGCTAGGTAATGCTCAAAATAAAATCGACCATTGGACTTTTATACAAATATATGACATTTCTGACATAATCAAAGAATTTTACACAGTTCGACAGTCATATTTTCAAATAAGAAATGTAATCGAAAATTCTACTTATAATATTAGTTATAGTAATGGCTACTATAACTCCTACCATCTCATTGACACCCTGGAAAATAAAATATTAAGCCAGATTAACCAACTCAACCCAGTACTTCCAAAAAGAACTAAAAGAGGTCTAATCAATGGACTCGGTTCTATATTAAAAACTATTACTGGTAATTTAGATCAAAATGACGCTGAACGATACGATCAGGCTATAAAGACACTATCAGACAATCAAATTAAAACAAAATCTTTAATTAATGAACAAATTACCTTACTCCAAACATCCATTTTGAAATTTAAACAGAATATCGAACTTCTCGCTCATAATCAGATAATTTTAAAAACCCATATCAATCAGTTAGAACAAGTAATACAAAGCACACAACTTGAATATATAGAAACTCATAATTATCTTTTATTGCAAACCTTAATAAAGAATAAGGAAGATATTAAAAAGGAAATAAAATTGGAGAATCAAAAAATTTTAAATAAACTAGATCTACAAAATAAACAAATTACAGAATTGGAAGATAAGTGCAAGAAGCTACAAGTAAGATGTATTAATTTAGAACGAATACAGAGAAAAAATAATATTCTTATTTTTGGTTTAGTCAAATCGAATCCTGAAATAAGCTTGATTGATTTTACCCTTCATTTCTTCTCGGATATCCTAGAAATTCAAGTTGAACGATTGGAAATTAACAACATATACCATATACAAAATATCAAAGGCTCTCCAATAAAAGTGGAATTCACAACTTACCTTAAGAAATCGTTAATATTAGCCAACTGTCATAAACTAAAAAACAAGAAAATAACTATTGTGCAAGATCTCTGTGTTGAGGACAGGGAAGACTTAAAAATCCTACAGAAGCATTTAAAGGTAGCTCGTTCACAAAAACATACGGCAAATATAAAAGGGAGAAAGTTAATTGTAAACAATGAACCATATAGTATTGAACAACTCAAAGGTATGAATTTATTGGAAGAAGATATTGACGTAATAAATCACACTAATATTTCCAAATCAAATAGTGCTCCATCTACACCTCAACCACAACAAGTCACTTCAGATGTTTTCGTTTATTCTTCATTACGCAAAGAGACAGATGAAAAGGAAATAAGTACACAGGTGGTAGCTCGAACGGATTCATCTCGAAACCCTGAATTCACAAATGAAGACGAAGCCGATGCAAAAAACCCAGATATAAATTCCTCTTTTGGCCCAATTATAAAAAAGCAGAAGATATATACGAAAGGTGATAATTTTTCCTCCGCAACAGGTAGTACAACATTTGCTAGAACTGGAACAACTAGAATAACAAGACTGAACAGTGTGAAAAATAATAATTAAACTTCCTAATTTATCTCCCATATTATTAATTGAAATTGTAATTTTAAATATAATGAATGTTATAGAATACAAAAGTAATATATAATATATCTAATAATTTTAAATCATACTGGTAGCGATCCATCGTACGTGTTCTGAAATATAAACTAAAGTAAATAAAACAGTGAATTATGAATCCTAAATTATATTCTATAATAGGTATTATATTTAACCCATTATTTTATAGTATAAGTTGTAATTAAGGTCAATAAAAAATGGATCCTTTTATTAGAGATTTTGAACAAAAGGAAATAAAAACCGAACAATTAGAAAGTGTTAATGAAATAAATCACATTATGTCTATAAACGCAAATTTTGAAAATTTTAAAGCTATACATTTGAACATAAGGAGCATACAAAAAAACTATGAGGAATTAGAAACACTTCTAGAAACAATATCTCATAAATTTGAAATTATAGTATTAACTGAAACATGGAAAATTGAAAACATTGATTTATTTAAATTGAACGGATATAATATCTTTTATAATAATGGAAATTACAATCAAAATGATGGTGTTGTATTATTAACTCAAGAAAAATTAAATTTCGAATATACCATAGATAGTTTAGGTCCAATAAAAGCGATCAGAGGAAAAGTATTATTTATAGAAAATATCATAGATATCTTATGTCTATACAAGTCTCCAGCCTTAAATGATAATGAATTTTTATGTCACTTAGATCACTATCTTGAGAATAAACCTTTTAATTCACATATAAATTTAATTTTAGGTGATATAAATATTAACCTGCTAGCCAATGATAATGTTACAAATGAATATTTGAACATCTTGTCGGAATATAACTTTGTATCTACGATAAATAAAGCTACAAGGATACAGGGTACTGAGGGCAGCTGCATAGACCATATTTTCATAAAAACCACTTCCGATTTTGAAGATACCACGATTCCAATAATCTTAAAAAATGATATAACAGACCACTTCCCTGTAATGATACAAATAATAACAAAAAGTAAAATAAAACAACATACTGAGAAGCCAAATTTTATTAAAATTATTAATTACAAAACATTAAAACGTGAATTAAAAGACACACTCTGGACTGAAGTTTACAGCTCCAACGACGCAGAATCTGCAACAAATGTATTTATAAATATAATATTAAATAAAATAAATAAACATACAAAATGCATAAAAAATAAATTTAAATCAAAAAAGCGAAACCCGTGGATGACAAATGAGTTATTTAAATCTATAGAACATAAAAATAAGTTATACTTAAAATTACAAAAATTTCCAGAGAATTTAATTTTACGGGATGAGTATAAGATATATAGAAATAATTTAAATAAAAAAATTAAAAAGAGGAAGAAAGACTATTATAAAAATAAAATTGAAAGGGAAAAAAACAACAGTAAAACGTTATGGAACACAGTAAATGAAATAAGAAACAAACCAAACACAAATGTAAATATAAATAAAATATATAATTACTCAAATGAGGTTACTGAAAGCAAAAAAGAAATATGCACTATATTCAATGACACTTATATAAATATGGGAGAAAATATGGCCCAACAGATAGAAAGGGATTTAGAATATAAAGAAAATATAAAAAGAAATGAAAGGTCAATGTTTCTTTTCCCTACAAATATTGATGAGGTCATGAAAGTAATTATGGAGTTGAAAAATAAAAAAGCACCCGGTATTGATGAAATTAGATCCGAAACTTTAAAACAGATAGTAAATTTTATAAGTGAACCTTTAACATATATTATAAATTTGTGTTTTAATACCGGGGAATGCCCATCTGCCTTCAAAATATCTGTCGTAAAACCTATATATAAAAAAGGTGACAAATTAATTCCTTCAAATTACCGACCTATTTCATTGATTACAAACTTTGCTAAAGTCTTTGAGAAAATTTTAAAAAAACGCATAAATGATTTTATAAAAAAATTTGGTATATTATCTGAAAATCAGTATGGTTTTCGGGAGAAGATATCGACATCGGATGCCATCGCTTCTCTTACAAAAAAAATATATACGTCATTAGATCAAAGCAAACCAGCATTAGGAATTTTTTTAGATTTAGCTAAAGCTTTTGACACGGTGAGCCATCCGATGCTGATAGAAACTTTAGAAACCGCTGGGATACGAAACGTACCATTACAGTTGATAAAAAATTATTTAACAAACAGGAAACAGTGTGTTAGCATAGATAATGAAAAAAGTCTATTCAAATGTATATCTTATGGAGTGCCGCAGGGTACCATTTTAGGTCCCTTACTTTTTATTTTGTATATAAATAATTTATTCTTGGTAAATACTTGCGGCCATATAATAAGCTATGCAGATGACACGGTCATACTGTACGAGGGTACAAATACATGGGACGAATTGAAAGAAAAAGCAGAAAATGACTTTGTAAACATTAAAAAATGGCTAGATTTTAAACTTTTGTCAATAAATTTTGAAAAAACGTTTTTTGTACCTTTTGCATCTTATAATTCTCAACTCCCAAATTTCACCCAACTAAATGTAAAAATAAAAACAAAAATTTTTAACATATCACACTCTGCGTCTATTAAATACCTTGGCATTTACATTGACCAACATTTACGTTGGGACGTACACATTAACAAACTATTACAAAAACTTAGGGGAATAATCCCATTATTCAGAGCATTACAAGGCATCTGTGATATTAAACAGCTAATTATATTATACAAAGCTTTAGTTGAATCCCTTTTACGGTACGGCATCATAGGCTGGGGTGGCGTATTAGATAATAATCTTCACAAGCTAGAGGTATTACAAAAAAGAGTCTTAAAAATAATATTACAAAAAAATAGTACTTACCCCTCTGAGAGCTTATTTAACCTGGCAAATGTAATGGATCTTCGACAAATATTCTTTTCTACTTTAGTAATGGAACAGTACAATGTAAATAAAAATAATATACTAGCTCTAGACACACGACACCAATATGAAACGAGAAACATTCATAATTTAAAATATCCACGTATGCAAAAATCCGTTGGACAAAGATGTTCATTGTTTTTAGCACCCAAAATGTACAATTCTCTTCCTCTGACCATTAAAAACACTGAAAATAGAAAAAAATTTAAATTATTATGCTATAACTATATATTAGAAACAAATAGGAACACATTTAAGACATTACTTAGCAAATAAAAATAAAAAAAAAAAAAAAAAAAAAACGAAACTAACTATTGTACTTACCAGTGTTTATATTTTGAATTATTATTGTTATTATATTTATGATTTGTAAAAAAAAAAACCTATACATGTATTATTTTAAAATTTTAAATTATTGCCTTAAGTATATGTATGTGTATTTACTATTTATATTAGGTCTGTTCCGACAGGCGTGGGAGCTGGTCCCGGGCTAGTTCGGGGTTTTACTGAGAATGCGCAGTAGCTGATAGGTAACATTTATCTGTCTGTGCTCATGCTCAGTGAGATTCCGAGCTGGTTTTTCCGGACTGGTTCCTATGGTGCTGGAGCAGACCTATTAAATACCTATTAAATACCTATTAAATACCTATTAATATGTATGTTTTGTCATAGGCACGCACAAGCATCACTATGATGTTTCAGTGTCCATTTTTTTATCTTTGTTTGTAACATTTTTTCTATGTAAGTTGTAAAATATTTTTTTCCCAAATAAAGATATATTTATTATTATTATTAATATCTCAATTTATAACCACCTTCCAAATAATTTACGACATACTAGAAAGATTAGAAATTGCAATTACATTTTCAAAATTAAATACCTTTCATAATTCAATAATTGAACCAACGGATTTGCTGTCGGAAATTCTAACCATCACAGAAAACTTGAACGGAAATAAACTACCGTTTGAACCTATTTTAGAGAACATTTTATTATTCGAAAAAACAATAGAAATCAAAAGTTACAATAAAGAAAATCAACTAGTATTCATTATAGAAGTCCCCATAGTAAAAGCTGAAAGTTACAATTATTATCACTTATACTCCCTGCCTATCCCTGCAATAAATTCATTTAAAACTATAATACCGCATTCCAAATTCCTTCTACTAAATGAGCAAATTTACGCATTCTCCGATACCCAATGTCAAGAAGTCATGCCCGAAGAATTTCTCTGTCAGGAAACAAACACCGTAAAAATTCAAGACAATGTACCATGCGAAGTTCAACTATTAAGATATTTAAAAAATGCCACAAATTGCCAGTATGTACCAGTGAGTCTAACCAATACCAAGATTCAGAAAATAGGAGAAAACAAGTGGATTGTCATCACCCCTGAAAGTGTCGTAGCTCAACAAAAATGCGGGAACAACAAGGACAATCTCCCACTTAATGGAAGTTACGTGATCGAACTAAATAATCAGTGTGAGGTACAAGTACAAGACGTTATAATAAAAACCTTTCAAAATTTAAAACCCAAGTTTAAACATATAAAACTACCAAGTATACAAACTCCAAAAAACTTTACTAAAAATAGTGATTTTTATTCGAAACCTTTAGAAATTGAAACAATCAATCTGGACGATATAAAGAAAGTGTATAGTGTTTTAAATGATCAAAAGATCAAGATGGACACAATCGATGAACCGCCAATACATTTTCATAAAACTAGTTTTTACACAATTCTGCTGTATATTCTGTTAACTGTTATAATAATCTGTATGTTGTACCGCCAGTATTTTCGAAACAAGGTTCCTCAACTAAGAAGAAACCCCATGGAGGAGCCACAGGTCCATGGCCCCAACAACTTGTCCTTATCGAACTCTGGAACAACCCCATAGTTCTCTCAAGGGCCGGAGGAGTTACATCAGCTATCTAGCTGACACCACAGTGAAACCCAACACCTAGAGCTGAGATAAGAAGTTCACGGACTTTACTTTTATTTAACATTTTCTTATTCAGTTGTATTTTTATACTTGTACGATTAACATCAATCGAATAAATTTACTTCTCGCTTTTGTATAAAAAATTTTGTTTTTAAAAATCCTTTTCAAAGGACTAGTAAGATAACTCGCGCACTGTATGTTGCACTTGGCAAAATTTTGTGGCCGCGGTAATATATTGGAGAAGAATGTTTATTGACTAAGATAGCATGTTGCTTATAAGGCTTCGTAGAAGAGTTCTTTTCTGAGTTAAGTATTTTGAAATCTTAACACTTCGATCATATTTTTGTTGTCGTCTTCGTTGTTTCAGAAAAAAACCTCGGCTAGATGGTCGAAATGTCAGGAACTCAAAATATTGGACGCGGAAGAGAACTCGAAAACGCTTCTATAAAGAATATATACATAATATGAATGCCAGGTTTGCAATTAGGTTCTCACTAGATAAAAATATTAATTTGTGACTAAAAAAAAACTTAAAATTCCAAATAATGAAGTAAAAATCTGAGCTACAGTAGCAGTACGAGAAAAAACGCAATTGTCAAGTAATTTTAAAATACAGAAAATACGATAATCTGAAAATCACATAACGGATTCACAACTGAGTAAATAGTAAATGTAGCAAATCGAATAAGATAAAACTAGTATCATTTTGTAATATAAACATATGTTTGCAATCTAAATTTGTCTATTCTGAACACCTACATTATTTTCTGGATCAAAATTATCAGCCGTATTTATAGGATTTTGGGAACATTTGGTGTGGTGTTATTAACTCTTTATTTTTTTTTTTCAGAGGATACTCATCATTGATAGCGAATTTTCAAAATATACAGGAACCAGTGTTTGTGTCAACCATTGTATATTATTTATTGGAGAAGTGTAGTATATTTTTATACCTAAGCTATTAATATAATAATATATATCCTTGATCATTCTCTTTTTTATTGCCACCAGCGTTATTTAAAACGTAAACAATCAGCAAAGCAACACCATTTCTGTTTAATAATTTCTAATTAATTAGGCACATCATTTCAAAACGGCAATATATTTCTTTTAGAAATAAAATCGACAGTTCGTTTTTGCCCTTCGAATCTTATCGACATAAGAATAATATAGTTGTTGACTTCATCAATTGAAAATAGTCGCAGATTATTATGTTCCTACGAAACAACTAAACTACTAACTTCTTTGAAGCATCTTAGTCTTTTTTAGAGATTTCCCAGCGGAAGTTGTATAGGTATACCATTAAAAGTTTTACTTACGCTATTGGATAAAGCGTGGCCGGCTCTTACTCTGAAAATCCAAAACTGTTGAAAAACATTTTGTTTGCGAAAGATCCTTTTTACCTCGAATAACATTAAATTAATAAACTTTGTAAATATATACCTACTTTAATATACAGGGTGAATCTTTAAGTGGTGGTCATATTTATAGGGGTGACACCTTTCAACTATAGGAGCACGAAACTACATTTTTTTTGACGTGCCACGAAAAATGAATATTGTTTAAAGCCTATTTATTTTAATTTGGGTGCCGCGCCAGTGGAATGCGCTAATGAAAGTAATAACAAACTGAGACGACCGCGTGTGTCTTGTGCGATTCCTGAACTGTGTGTTGTTGCCAAACTTCACGATTCAAATAAAATACGGAGAATTTAATAGTAAAGCAAATAGCCACTGAGAAATGAACTAATCTCGTATACATTTTCTTATTCGGGATTGGTCTGTTAGGACATTCTTCTTAGTAAAGCCTTTTCACAGTCCCCCTTTTCCCCCCATAGGAAGTAGGATCTAAGCATATCAACTTTATCTTGATTGGTGTAAGCTCTATATTCCTATCTAAAACACCACTAAAGTAAAACTTTACACACACAGAGAATAAACCTCACTCAATTTTTAGATATTATTATTACACAAAGACAATACTTTACTTTAAATTTCACTAAAAACTGAAACTATCATACACAATCACAATAAGTAGTATCTATCGCAAATCCAAGCGCGGCTATTGTCTTCCAGGAGAACCTAAATAATAAAAACTAGCTGGTGTACGGCAATATCCGGTTTCCGAATCGTTAGTTTACGTCCTTTCTCGCTATTTTTTGTTAACGTACACCTGCTGCATTTGAAAACTAGGTCAGTCGGTAGTAAAGTAGCAGTAAAGTTCGGTGACTCTGAAAGCAAACAGCTGACAAGTGATTTAGGGAAAAGATCCTATATACTCGATTTCTATTTTTAAAATCTTTTTCATTTTGTGTATCTATTTTGTAACTACTATTACGGTATTACCCATAAAAATATGACCCCCACTCAGAAGAAAATATGTATTACAATAGGCAATTATAATAAAATTGCTACCTACATTTTGGTAGGTTGTATTTTAAGTAATGTTTCTTAAATGTATTATTATTGTTTAGAGCCATAAAATCATCTCTTGAAATAGGTGCTCCATCAATCTGCTCATTATTAGATAACTCCGATATTTTTACAAGTATTAAATTAAAACAAGTAGATCGATATACAGTAAAAACTATGGAGTTGCATAATACATCAAAAGATAATTTATACAATACGGCCATTATTATACGATTGAATGTATATCGCAGGTATGACTAATGACTGGCTACAGTAAAAGGTGAAATTAGATCTAATTCCTGTTACTCGAGTGATGCGAAATGAAATAACGAAAATTACAAACTGACAAGTTACTGACTATAGTATAGACGATCACTTTGCCTTAGTAAATAAAGAGGAAAAGCAAATGTGTAGCTAATTCATATTCGTAATTCACGGTAACTCCATGATTACAACAACATAAAGTATCACATTGATATTTTTTTATATTCTTATTTTGTCTGATTTGCAAATCTAATTGGTCTAATTTATGATTTTTTAGGAAATATCAGGTATCTACTTAAAGATTCAATAAATTTGCTATCTAATGATTTTTTGAAAATTTCCCACTTGATGCTTGAAGCCATTTATAACCAAATTATACTTTAGAAACGGGTTCAAAAGGATTGAGGGAACGTTTTTATTTCTAACATGAAATTTCGCCGAAAGATTTTTTTTATGGTTTTGAGCAATAAATATATATTGCACATTAACTTGTTACACCTAAGTAGCAATATTTCGTCTCAATGGTTGTATGAATAGTTAGAAGTTTGATTAGAAATATTTTGTGGGCAGGAACCCTCACAAATACACTGACATATCTTGGAGTCTCCGAGTGTTAGTTTATACGAAAGAAATTTCCTTTACTTTCCATGATCGAAACGTAAATTGTAATATATAATACATTATGCTGAGTTCACTATATGATTAATACGCTCTCTTGTTAAAGATAATATATTGTATATAAATATACCAAATTTCAGGTGTACAAATATACCAAATTCCGGGGAGATGATTTCTATATCTACCCCTATAAAACTTTGTTGCCGATTTGCGCCCACTTTATTGGACAGCTTGATGGAAATATTGCACCACCTCCCAGCAGTATCCTATTTATAGCAGGTATGCAAAAATATATAAGTATATAGTTCCATAAAAACATTCGAAGTTATACGTAAACTAGCCCTCCAGGAAATAGAGATCGAATTAAGAACAAATGTTATTAAACTTTATTTATTTGCCATTATTAAAACAAGAAAATATAATGAACAAATCTTTACGTTGCCGAATCATCAGTTTTTGAGCAGCAAACACCAGCATACCTTTAAGAAAAACAAAATGAAGTATAATTAAGTGCAAGTATTTTAAAAACTTACCCATTCAAATCGCAAAAATATGTCGCAAATATTTTTTCGTCTTTCAAAATGGGATAAATCTGGGGACATTTGTTTATCAACGTACACATTCCCATATAATTTTCTGACGACACAGCACATTCTGGTTGATCTGATACAGTTGCATTTAAACCTAAATCAAAAGTACCTGAAAAACAAATTAAGATAGGTACATAATATACTGAGTCTGCTTCAAAATGAGTTGTCAATACTATCAGCACCACTAGCTGTAACTGATGAATATCATAGTGGCATTTGTTGAAACCTAATTTTGGAATTGAACGAGATTCAATGCTGACGACACTAACTATAGGAGATGTCTGATGTGAAAAAAATAAGCTCGGCACGAAGCCTAAATTTGCTTCCATTCCCTTCTTGGGGGACTCATAAAATTGATGTTGATGCTTTGGCGGATATCCCCTCCATCGCACAGTCTTGGGTCTTGGTTCATAAGTATATGGCTTTGCCTTTATATTTTCAACATTTACTAATCTTGAAATGAATTTTAGCCATACTTGAAAGAGTTGTAAAAATAACTATTGACCATTTCATTAATACGTCAAAAGTGTTATTTTGCAGAGAGAAGTGAGTCCATGGGTCTTTCAACCAATTGAGTGTCTGTATAATCTAACCGATAAATTTCTATAGGTAACTTATTTTGCGTTACATAAAGTTACAAATATCAAGTAGTATACCGGGTGTTTCATGAGGAACTGTACATAGTCCAATGGTAGATAGGGCCCATCAAGGTTAGTAACAAACCACTATTTAAAATCATTTTAGCCAAGTATTTAGGGTTGTACAGGGTGATTTATGAATTTTTACCAAAATTTGCTTTCGTTGCCTTTTAGAAACTAATTGTCCGATTCAATTTATTTTCGGTACACATTAAGTACTATCAAACACCAACAGTTCGCCATAATTACAAAACCAAAATTCCAGGTCCGCATTAGGAAAAATTTCATTTTATCTGTGCCCCCTAAAAAGTTCACCCTGTATATGTTTTTTTTAAATCTTATTACTGAAGTTTGAAAGTACATAAACTACCAACAAAAGTGGAATACTTCGTTTTCTTGTCACACTTACAACAGATACAAAATAAACACATTAAATTTAAACATTATCTTGTTAAAATTCAAACATTCAGTAATTCAATGTTAGTTGTCAAAGTTCTTATCAGTTTAAGCTTCTAAGTAATTGTAACTATTATTAGTTAAAAATAGTATGAAATACCAACAGTTAGTCGCAATCAACAAGATTCCAGGACCGTATTAGGAAAAATCATCATCTCGTCGATTCCTCCCAAAATTTTCACCCTGTATATCTTATTCTTAATTTTACTTGCTATAATTTAAAAATACATAAAGTATCAACAAGTAGTGTAGTGTGATCCACACTTTTCAATAATAATTATGAACGTCCAACTACCGACACATAAGTTGTTTAGTAATTAAAGGGTAATCTAGTACATTCTGTTCTAATTTGTAATGTAGAATATTTTCATGTTCAGTTCTAGTTTTAAGAAATGAACTTATTTTATTTAGTATGGAGCTAAAGACGTTTGTGCAAGATTTCTGCGAAAATTTGTCAATTCTTTCTACAGTAGGAATATAATAGACTTTTTATCTACCGACACTGTTAACAAAAGGAGTAGTCGGCTTTGGCAATAGTTTGACAGGTATAATTGTTGATGAGGTATAACTTTTGTTTCTACGTTACTAATGCCATTAGTCCAACTTGAGAGCAGCAATTAATAGACCGAATTGAACAGTATTGTAACGTAATAAGAAACTTCCCGGACGTTATACGAAAATCTGTGGGACATTTAGTAGTAGTAGGTAGGTAATAAAATGCCGTGAAGAGGGGGGGGGGGGTTACATTTTGAAAATAAGTTATAGATTTTTACTTTTTATTTTGTTAATATGTATTCGAGTATTATTTTGTGTTGTATTCATGATGCGTTTTTTATTTTGCTTGTTCTGTTCTGTTACTATTAAATTGTTTTAGAATTCAATGAGTATTATATACAGACAGAATAGCTGCTCTAACTGAAACCAATTTATTGAAAATGTCAATTTTATCGAGATAAATTTTGTTGATTGGTTTAAAATCTGTTGAAAGTGTAATAAGAAAACGGATCACACTACACTACTTGTTTATACTTTATGTACTTTTAAATTATAGCAAGTAAATTTAAGAATAAGATATACAGGGTGAACATTTTAGGAGGAATCGACGAGATGATGATTTTTCCTAATACGGTCCTGGAGTCTTGTCTGATTGCGACTAACTGTTGGTATTTCATACTATTTTTAACTAATAATAGTTATAATTACTTAGAAACTTAAACTGATAGGAACTTTGACAAATAACATTGACTGAAAGTTTGAATTTTAACAAGATAATGTTTAAATTTAATGTGTTTATTTTGTATCTGTTGTAAGTGTGACAAGAAAACGAAGTATTCCACTTTTGTTGGTAGTTTATGTACTTTCAAACTACAGTAATAAGATTAAAAAAATATATATACAGGGTGAACTTTTTAGGGGGCACAGATAAAATGAAATTTTTTCTAATACGGACCTGGAATTTTGGTTTTGTAATTATGGCGAACTGTTGGTATTTGATAGTACTTAATGTGTACCAAAAATAAATTGAATCGGACAATTAGTTTCTAAAAGGCAACGAAAGCAAATTTTGGTAAAAATTCATAAATCACCCTGTACAACCCTAAATACTTGGCTAAAATGATTTTAAATAGTGGTTAGTTACTAACCTTGATGGGCCCTATCTACCATTTGACTATGTACAGTTCCTCATGAAACACCCTGTATATGAAAGTTAAGGTTTTGGATTTTAGCGTTATTATGTAGACCAGATAAGAATATTGTAAAGGAGGGGGTGATAGTAGGTATAAATATATCTTTGTACGCAGCCCTGTTAAACTTCATATTGTAGGAGTGAGGAGACATTTTTGAAAACTGATTATGAAGTAAAGATTATGAGAAAGATAGTAAAAATTAGGTAATATCTAGATTTTGTGTTCAAAACATACCTTGAAATATGGATATAGAGCCATTTGCATTAAGAATAGATGATAACCAAGGCAGCTCCAATTTCATTTCCTCTAAATCATTCATTGTCGTTGTAGTATTAGTTAAAATATCCTCAGCAACCGGTCTTTTCGCCATGACTATTAAGTGGCTAGCAAATCTCTTGGTTCCTCCTGAGAGAACTATAAAATACGAAACTTCTAGTTTTCTACTTCTACAGTATGCACTTAATTAAACGTCATAATAGTAAAGTACATATAAGTAAACCCACTTACAATTTTGCCGACGTGACCTGTCCAGCTGAAATCAATGCCTTGCTATTGAAGGTCACACATTATTCAGATTGCCTGTCAGTCCAGTTCAGCCAAAAGTAGCATACAATCCAACCAAAGTAGCTTCTGATTGAAGACCAGTGTTTTCAACTTTGACTACACACTTAGGCCTTCAGGGCCAAATATTAAACTGAATTAATATTTACCAAAAACGGACCCGACCGTCACAAATGACACACATACCACATACAGTTTGTCTTCAGCTTTACCCAAATTTTGATGGCGTTTAATTGATGGTCGCTTTGAGTGGTGCAAAATAGTCGATACGCCGCCGGACAGGTCGGAACGGCTGGCGAATAGTAAGTGAGTGTACCTTGAAAGAAGCTGGAGAACTGGTAAAATTCTTAGATTATTAGCTTATTGGTTGGTTCAGTTTGATGAACTATTTTGATTTAACAGTGAAAAGTGTTCTGTTTCAATAAAAAAAGCTTTCAGATAAATAACGTTTGGTAAAATGAAACCATTTAGACTTATTGGTAGTCCAATATTTATTGATGTACAGGGTGTTTCCTATAAAACTATACCCCCCCTTATTTCGGTCAATTACTACCGATTTTAATTTTTCAAAAACCGGTCTAACACAGATTTTTCCGTAGATTTTGAATATGCTATTACTTTTTTTCCTACTTCAACCGTATACGAGGGGCAGAAAAGAGTATATGTAAAAAAATACAGGGCATTCCAAAAAAAAAACCATACTTTTTTCCACCCTTCGTATACCGTTGAAGGGAGAAAAAAAGTAATAGCATATATGAAATCTACGAAAAATTCTATGTCTAGGTTTTGAAAATTTTGAGTCGTTAATAATTGACCGAAATAAGGGGGGGGGGGGGTATAGTTTTGAAGGAAACGCCCTAAGTTTAAATTCAATTATTTACGTCATTTTTATAGCAAATGTATAAGTGTCATATATATTTGTAACCAGAAGGACGAGGCGAATCCAAATATGTAAAAATATATAGGGTGTTCCATTTAAAAAAACCATACTTTTTTCTGCCCCTCGTATACGGTTGAAGTAGGAAAAAAAGTAATAGCATATTCAAAATCTACGGAAAATTCTGTGTTAGACAGGTTTTTGAAAAATTAAAATCGGTAATAATTGACCGAAATAAGGGGGGGTATAGTTTTATAGGAAACACCCTGTACATGCAGCAACTAAAAATAGTTACAACAAAAAATTCATCAATGTTCCATTTGAAATAACAAAGTTGTTCTTTGTTCTATACCTGAAAATTATATTGTTATCGGTATATCTAGTTGTTGGATGTTAAGTTAAAATCTGTAGCACTTTTGAGGTTACCAACATTAATAACAATTAAATTATTAAATTCTTCTAAAGGCCAAAATCAGAGCTAACTTTTTCTTAAATTGTTAATATTTAAATAATTAAGAGTTTACCAAAATTCCTAAGAATCTTGAACTTATAATGTACATACGCTTTTTTCAGTTTTGCCATTACTATTAACCAAAAAAAGTTGCATACTCATTCCAAGCTGCCGTACTTTTTCTTATATTTACTAATTATCGGAAAATGGGTACATACAAGATTTCTGTAGGTATTGACTAGGAAATCGGTAAACAAATTTATGTTATAATACACCACCCCAATCCATCGCTATTAGATCAGTTCACAATGTGTTGATACTAATCTGCTTCGTGATCCGTATGTGGGATTTTCACTTTTAGCACTTTTTAATGAAATATATTGACCAAGGTGGTCAGATAGGCAAGGGTCCAAAACACCTGTCACATAGTCATCGTCAAGCATATTAAATAAATAAATAAATACACCACATGTAATTACGACCCCCTTTATCCCAGAAGGCTCTAGAAGAGCCTTGTGCGGGAGGGGGCTACACATTGGTTACAATATTGTCTATACAACTATTGTTAAATCAGAGATAGTGATATTTAGGCCAAAAGAAGTAACTAAACTTACCAATTCGGTCAAATTAGGGGAAATATTTTTGAAATTTATGTTAAAGTCACCAGCCAGTATGATTTTTTTACCCTTGTTTATGTACTTGGTTAAAAGACTTTCAAAATTATGAATAAATATATTAAAATCTCCCAAACCAGACCTATACAGTGATATAACTACAGTCATTGAAAATTTCAACACACACAGAATTCGCTGTTTACTTCAACTTCACAAGAAAAATCTGTCAGATTAAGTGATTTATATTCTAAGTTACTTTTGAGAAAAATCACCACACCACCATGCTTATTGTACCTACAATAAAAATTGACAAGATTATAGCCAGGTAATTTAATCGTTTTTAAAACAGATTCACATAACTAATGCTCTGATATACTGATAACTTTAATTGCGCTATAAAAATGTATACGCAGAAGTTAATGATCTTTCAAATACTAAAACAACAATACACCATTCTATAATGGTCCTTCAAATTACTTTATTAAAACTACTCGCCCACCTAAATCCTGTTTTCATTATCTGATTAATTTACAGGAAATATGTCTATTTTTTGTTTATAAAATCGGCTGTGTTTAAAATGTTGGAAAATTCTGTATATAAATACATTTATTATATAAAACAGTAGATATCAAATAAGTCAGTGAACATGCTATGTGAGTAATATTTTTATTAAGCACCTCTATTCTTTTATTTATCATCGTATTGACGCACTTTTTTGAAAGAAAAAGTAGGTAGGTTGAGATCTTAGAGACGGATCGCAGTTCGATTGGAGGAATACGCAGAGACCAGTGCATAGACATCCTTCCTTTTTTCTTGAAAATTTCTTCAAAACTGGAGCCAAAATGTATAGTTTTTAAAATTAATAAAAATGTTCAACTACTACTACCACATCTAAATATATTTTTTTAATACGAATCTAACGATGTACCTACCTATCACAACACGATTCATCCAAGTTCGCGCTGTTTCTTTGTCAGTACATACAATACCTACACTGAGAAAATATTCTTGCAGTGACAGCCAAAAATCAAGCTACAGCAGCAAAATACTCTATTTGAATAGGCGCCAGCCAAGAACTTTGCTAGGGCAGTAAAATTCGCTTTGCTAAACTTACCTTACTGCAATAGTAAAGTTACTTTATAAAATGCTTTTCATCTAGCCACCGAAGCTTTACTGCGTTAGTAAAGTAGGTTATATCATTCCTGCAAAGATTTTTATTACCATTTAATAGCTTTATTACTACCACCGTAAGACCAAATTATGTTACCACTGTAGGATGGTCTGTATCTATATTAGAAATACAATATGTCTACGTAAATTTTATCTGATGTACTTCTTTTAATTTGCATCATAGAACCACTGCTGGGTGCTAAAATTATGTGCCGCTGTCACTTTTTCGTTAAATGTGGATGAGATACCTCTTTAGAGTCCGCGCGCCTCAAATATTCCTTATATTTAGAAATTAATCGATGAGGTATTTAATTAGCTCCTTAATTAAGATAATCTGGTTTTCCTAAAAAATAGTTTTAAATCACGTATTATCACAGGATATTACTATTATAATACATTTTTCGTCCTCTGGATCAGTATGAAAGTGAATAAATGCACAAAATTAAAATATTATTCTTCTCCTCCTCGAAAAAATATGGCCGCTAATAAGATCATCGAATCTGAAGATATGGCTCGTCTGCGACTGCGTCTGATGACGTCACAACATGCAGTATAGTATAGTTATGGTTACAGCAAAAAGTTTCACTACCATTGCAAGGTTTTTCTACTACCCTACTTAATTTCTTTTTTATTGCAGCATATTTGCTTTCCTAATTTAGTAAAACATTTATTTTTAATGGTAGCTATATGCTCTAGTGCTTTAGTAAAGTACTTTTTAAGGGCAGATACAAAGACGCAGTAAAGAGATTTTTTCTGATGTAGTGTACAGATCTTTTGAACCTAAATAAAATTATTAGCAAAGAATTTATTGCTGGGGCTTTTCTCAGTGTATTTCGGAAACTAGCCCTATACTTTTGACTGTGTCTCATTATATTAGTTCGTAAAATTTCAAAATCTTTATGTGTCAAATTTTTAAGTGGTGATCTTAGTTGAATCATTAATATAAGAAAGAATAGATAGATAGATAGATAGATAGCCATTTATTAATCCAATCGACCATTTACAATGATATAGGACAGGTCAGATAAAGATTTACAAAAAAAAAACACAAATTAAATATAACAATAATAGAGAATAGAAAAAATATATATATACACATATATACACACGCACATACATGCTCACGTACATATATACACATATATATACACATACATTATTATATATCAATTAAAATTTAAATATTCACTTATCGAATAAAAACTGTGAGTCACTAAAAATGTCTTTGTAGCTGAAATAAATTTTTTTATATTATTAATGTCTTTTATATCTGTATTTAATTTATTATATAAAACAGAGCCCATATAATAGGGATTTGATTTGTACATTTCAAGTCTGTGTGATGGATATTGCAAATTAAAACCATGTCGTGTAGCATAATTATGATGAGCATTTTGTAAAGTGAATTTATCCGGATTTTTCTTTACCATTGTTAAAATTTCTAGAATGTATAAGCATGGAAGTGTCAATATTCGTTCTTTTGCAAATGTTTCTCTACAAGATGCTCGATACCGTAAACCAAATATATAGCGTAGAGCTCTTTTTTGTAATATAAACACACGATTTGCCAAACTGGAATTACCCCAAAAAATTATTCCATATCTAATACGACTTTCAAAATTTGCAAAATAAAATGTTTTAATAGTAACCCTGTTGGAGATTTGAGAGAGACGCTTAATAGCAAAACAGCTACTTGCGCACTTATTACAAATATGATTAATGTGTGACTTCCAGTCTAAAGAAAAGTTGATGAATATACCTAATAATTTAAAATCTTTTACTTGCTGAATTGATTTATTTTCAAATCGGATGAGAGGACTGACAATGTAATTTGCACCTACAGGATGAAACTGCATAAAAAATGTTTTCTCCCTATTAATAATTAAATTATTTACTCCAAAGTATTTTGAAATGGATAACAGGTTCGCAGTTAAATCAGTTACGGCATAATCTAAATTTTTTTCACTTGTTACAAGTGTAACATCATCTGCAAATGCACAATGGAATGTTGTTAAATGTAGGTTTATATCATTTATGTACAATAAAAATAGTAGGGGCCCCAAAACACTACCTTGTGGTACACCCAAGCTAATATCAAGTTCGGTAGACCTTTCTCCAAAAAAATCTACAAATTGTTTTCTATTGGAGAGGTAAGATTTCAGAAGATTATTGCATTGACCGCGAAGACCATAACACTCCAACTTACTAAGAAGAAGGTCATGATCCACGCAGTCAAAAGCCTTTGAAAGGTCCACAAACATTGCAATGACTTTATTACCCATGTCCAAATTACGATACACATAGTCTAAGAAACTTAACAAAGCTGTAGATGTTGAATGATTTTTTTGAAAACCGTGTTGACTGGGAGAAAATATTTTATTTACCTCCAAAAAGTTCACTATTCTGTTAAAAATAATTTTCTCAAAGATTTTTGAAAATACCGATAACAGAGATATAGGTCTGTAGTTTGATATATCGCGAGGGTCGCCTTTTTTAAACAAACAAATAACTTTTGATAATTTTAAAAAATCCGGAAAAATACCTAATGCAAAGCAAGCGTTTATAATGTTACATAAGGGTAACGCTAACAAATGACCACACTTTTTTTATTATTGAAATAGAAATATCATCATGGCCAGTTGCATATGAATTTTTTAAATTATTTATTACATCAGTTAATTCAGGAATAGTTACATCTTTTAAGAAAATAGTTTCATTTATTACAGGAAAAATAGTCCTACTTCGTTTATTATGATCATTTATTGAAGTGATAGATTTTGGTAAGTCAATAAAATATGAGTTAAAGGTGTTTGCAATGTCTGCCTTGTCAGTGACTAAGTTACTGTTTATTATTATTTCTCTGTGCTTTTGTAAATCATTATTAGCACTTATATTATTATTTATTATTTTCCATACAGTTTTACACTTATTTTCAGAGTTTTGAATAATGTTATCGAAATGCAACCTTTTAGCTTGTCGAATTAGATGGCGATATAATTTTTTATACTTATTATAGTACTCAGGATCTACAAGACCCCTTTTTTGCATTTGATAAAGTTCTTTTAATTTTATTGAAGATACTCGTAACCCTGAAGTTAACCAGTGTTTCTTTTGTCTGGTATTTATATTTATCGTGATAAATGGAAAACAAATATTATAATAATGTTGCACAATGGTAATAAATGACGTAAACTTATTTTCCACAGTTTGCTCCTTAAATACATTTTGCCAAGTTTCAACTTCTAAAAATTGTTTGAATTTCTTAATATTTTTTTGAGAAAATGATCTTGATTTACTTTGTTGAACCGAGTCAGTACTAGATATTTGAAATGTAATTTTTTGGGCAGTATGATCAGAAAAACCTGTGTGAATAATATTTGCATACCGTACGCTATTATTAAAATTGGTAAATATGTAATCTATAGCTGTTTCAGAATTATGATATATTCTGGTTGGTTCTTCAAAAATTGATTTAATATAAAAAGAGTTTGCAAGATCTTTTAACACAGTTACATCAATATTTTCACAGAGGTAATTTATATTAAAATCTCCACAAACAATTATTCTGTTAATTTGACTTTTGCTAATGATCATGTTTAGAATTTCCTCTAATTTTCTAAAAAATAAATTAACATCAGAATCTGGTGTTCTATAAATACATAATATACAATATTTATTTTCACCGATATTTAATGTTACAGCAGCACACTCAAATATTTTATCAACACTTAAATTTACAATATCTGACATTTCAACTGTATTACAAGAATTTTTTGTTAATATCAATACACCACCATGTATATACTCTTTTCTACAATAAGAACTAACAATTTTATATCCTGGAATTTTCACATAGTTTATTTCACTTGATAAAACCCAGCTTTCAGTAATGCAAATTAAGTCAATATTTTCTGCCAATAAAAATATTTCTAATTCATCGAGTTTATTTTTTATACATTGTATATTTTGATGCACCACTGTCAACAAAGATTCTTTTTGTTTATTTAAATCACATGCTTTTGGTTGCTATATTTCACTGTAATTTATCTTTAATTTTATAAGATCAATTTGTTTTAAATACACTGGGCAATTCTTATCTTTGCAGGAATGAGCAGTATTATAATTAGTTTTGAATTTTGAATTGTTATTTATGCAGTTTGTACAATTTACAGAAATTCGTGGACACTCTTTTAATTTGTGTTGTTCAGAACATATTGGGCAAACGATTATAGGACTTTTACACTGAGTTTCCATGTGACCATAGGACGAACACTTGTAGCATCGTAAAACATTAAAATGTTCATTTGCAAGACATTTTGACCAACAAACAAATAAAAATCCCTGTGATATGAATTTGTGAAAAAGACTAGGTGATACTTCTACAATTATATTGATATTATTCTCGTAATTTATTCTCGTTAGTATTTTAAACTCCTGATCATTTGGAAACATATTTTGTTTAATGATATTGCCTTGCAGTGTTTCATTTGATACGTCAGTTTTCTCTAGATTGTAAACTTTAATTTTGGGATTTTTCTTTCTCGGTACTTTACCTATAGAACGTTCAAGATTTGCTTTTATTGTTTGCATATAATCATTATTTAAACATTTTAATATAGTTTTCCCATTTCTTGAACTTTTTATCTGTGTTACTCCTGGACCTAGGTCAACAGGATTTACCTTATCTTTTAATGTATTTATATCGCACTTGCTAGTATTTTTTGCTTCCAATACAAGAACAGTTGAATAGTCTTTCTTTACCACTTCACTAAAACTCGGTTTTACCACCATCTCTTGAGAAACTGTAGAATTTTTATTATTACTTCTAGAATCCTGTGCCTGATTGAAAATTTGGCTAAAATTTACATCTAATTCACATAACTTGAGTTTTAATAAACTATTTACAGTTTGTAATTCATTTTCTAGCTTCCTTGCATTCTCTAAATCATGTTTGAGTTGAATTATTTCCTGTGTTAAATCACTTGATATTTCATAGAAACGGCCCCATCAATATAGAAAGGTATGGTTTTTCATATTGAATATTTAGCAAACTTGGATTAGTATTATTGTAAAAGACTTATTAACGTAGGAACTCATTACATTTCGATTGTCTGCATGAAAATTGTATTCACATAATGTCCAATGGCGGCTGGTCAGGGTGGGCAGGTTGGGCAGGGCCCAACAAGAAAAAAATTAAGAACTGTTTCGCACTCTATCGAAATAATTTTTTTTGTTTTCTTTTTGTAATTTAAATTGGTGTACATTTGCTTTCTATTTATATATAGAACAATGAAATGTTGAAAAATATTGAAAGTGGACTTTAGAACCTATTGGAGATAATGCCTAATATCCCCCGCTTTCCAAATTTAAAATCCCGCTTAATATTATACGTTCTAATCCGCTATTATATGAATTGGGCTGGCCCATGCTCTTTCCTAAACGTCCGTAATAGTTAGGCAGTACGCTCACTTCATTGATGTTAGACTTGCCATCTAAGTACCCAAGCGTTATGTCGCGTGCCTATTCTGCCTCAGCGTGAATGAGCGGGCCGGCCCGTTGGCGCGATCAAACGGAAGAAAGTTTTCGTTCAAGAAAATAAAAATCTAGTCATCACGCGTAATCACTAATGCAAAATGCGAAATTATAGATAATATACTTACTAACTTTAAATATGGAAATGTTAAATCTGTGTGAAACGATAAATAACATAACATTTATTATTACTTCTTAGCCCATTGGTATTGTTATAATTTAAAACAGCGCGGAGCCGCGGAAGGACCCGCCAGCTTTTAGAATGTATGGGCCGGCCCTCGGGACTCTCTGGAAATTCTCGGCTTCTCTTATCTTGAGAAGGCAGAAGGGGTTCTGTATAGTTTAGTTCCTTTACAATCGCATGGAGTAATTTTCATGGTTTTCAGGTCTTCTATCTTTTTGGGAAATAAAATGATAAAACAATAACATTTTTATGTTATTATGATGTGTAATGTGTAGACTCTTTTTTTGTACGTATGTTTTAAGAAACTAGGTACTACGACCACTACCCACGTCTATATAAAACTTTCTTTTGTTATCAAAAATCGTACCTATTTCTATTTGGATGAAATTACCAAAGGACTGAAGGTGAATTTTTATTATACTGTTCATATTTAAAAAAAAAACTAGGTAGGTGGTAGGTATACAAATAGCTATAAATACAATGTTTAACTTAACAGAATTTTTCAAAGGATTTCAAAAATTTTAATAAGACAATTGCGTCAAACGAAAGTGGGAAAAACAAAGCAATCTTGAAAATATTTAAATATCAAGTTTAGTACCTACATAAATTTTGAGGTACTTTTGTAAAACACATTGGCCTTGAAAATCCTGAAAAATTTTCTCTTGCCCCGTGTACACAAATTTTTGCCCTACCAATGGAAATATCCTACCCTACCAATGGAAACACCCCTGTAAAAAATGTGTCTATTATCCGATTTTAATGGTACATTTTTTAAAAGATAGACTATCGAAAACTATACTTTACGGAAAAGATTAAGAGATTAATTTCAAAAGTCATCGCATCGTAGTAATTAACCCTTGGATCTTTTTGTATTAGGAAAGAGAGACGAGGCCCTACAGTTTATTGTGGAGTCGAACCACATTTAGATATAAATTCTTAATTTGCCACAGGATGGACTCGAGCCATTGATTTTCGTAACCAATTAAGTACGTATTAACGCATTTACCCACTTCTGCTACCGTGTCCTTCACTGTATCCATTTAAGTTCAATTTTCACTTAAAAAAAGTTCCTGTGCTTAGTACACATTTAGGGAGCAATAACATTAAAGTAACTCTTTTAATATTTTTTATTCAAACGTAAGTACTTTATAATATTAAACTTAACAGCCAACGTTTAATCGGTATGAAAATAAAATCATTTGTAGCTTAGATTACATTACTATAATGCACAGAATATCTCTCGAATTAATTATTGACCTTTAGTTCCTCTTTTGGGCAGCAAACTCCAGCATATCTACAAAAGAGTAACATAAAAATTAAAATGTAATAATAATAATAATCATATAATAATATAGAGTAGTTTATGCTTACCCATTCAGATCACAGAAATATTTCTCATAAACATGTTCATCTGTGAGTTGTGGGTATACTTGTGGACATTTATGAAGGAGGCTACAAACTCCTGTGGAGTTTAGAGGTGTCTCGGAACATTCCGGAGTGTCCGTAATAGTTTCATTCAATCCCAATTTATATATACCTAAAATATATATGTACGTAACTAATTATACTATTGTAGATATTTCAGTTTTTTTGTGAAATTTATATTAAAAATCAATCTTTTTTCTATGATTTTCATACAATAAGTATTTTAGTTATAAATACTGATAATAACGAATTCGATTAGACTGAAGAAAATTTTCTTTAAAATTTGAAATTAAAACTTGATTATTAAGTATCTCCCAATGGGAACAGAAGAAGGTAAAGTTTTAATTTTTTGAAATTTACCCAAAAATTTAGTGCGCTAGGGATAATTTGAAAATGTGTATACCTACTCGAAAAAATCTTCAAATTTTTTTCCTTTTAATCATCGTTGTGGTAGTAACCGAAATAACAATACTTTTACTCTCAATTTGGATAAAATAAACTCAATCTAGATTTAAATAGCCATATAAATACCTACAAATATATCGAAATCAATATACCTGACGAAATGCTAATAGTTTCGTTTTCGTTCAATAATGAGGATAGCCATGGAAGTTTTGATTTAATTGTATTAAGATCTTCTATATTATGTTCAGACTCAGTAGTAAATAGTCCGACAGGTGCTGTTGCTGGTGTAGATATAAAATAATCATCAAGTACTGCTGATTCCACTTGTGCGAACGAGTTAGATGAGTACAGTTGTGATGAACCTAGAATAATGTTATATTTTAATAAATTATTTGATGATTATAATTTTATAGTACATACCTGCATTAGATGTAGAAAGTAATAGTGGGGCTAAAAATAAATAAATCATGTAGTTAGTAACAGTTGAATTGTTAGGTTAATACTATTTTATATTATTGCACACAACATTTGAACCGTTTTCTCCGCAGAATATGACGAAGAAATATTGTTTCATTTTTATCAATTAATAGATGATGAGGTATTGTTTTTACAACTTTTTAACGAAAATAAAATTTGATGATTTCTAATGCTTACTGAGCTTGGTTTATTGTTTCATATTTCTTTTATATTTTATAAAATTCGTTCAAGTCTAGGGTAGGATAGAGTTGACGCCTTTAAAGGCGCGTATAGACACGCGAGCAGAACCGTTCGTAAACCGCTCATAACACGTTCGTGGAATTTATTTTTCACAACGAACTTTTCACGGTCCATAGTTGAGCTGAACATACAACGAGGTGAAACACGAAACTACCACGACGCCGTCCAAACTGCTGCTGTGATTTCGTCAAAAAGACCGCCGCGAATGGTTCAGGGCTCGTGGCTCCGTCCAAATTAGGTTAAATTAGGCTCACAAGCGGTTCACGAACGATTCAGCTCGCGTGTCTATACACGCCTTTAGATTTTATTTCATTTGAATTATATATGGACCATCTATCTATATTCACTATTTATGAGGGCAATTCGTTCATCAATTTACATTAAAAATACTAGCTCTTAAATTCATATAGATCAATAGTTGTATTTTTCGGGTAAAATTAGTTCCATACTACTATACGGTAGTATCGTGCACTAGTATTCACTATTCTTCCTAATTCTACTCCGATGCTCATTTTAAAAATAGTAAATATATTCATACTCACCCTGAGGACGTAAACTTAAAGGAAAACCTAAAAATAATATAAGATAAGATATTTAACGACAGTTATATTTATACTTTCTTACCACTGGCAATTATTGGATAACCTGAAAATAAAAAACTTGCTATAAATTTGAATACTTGACGAAAAATTGTCAAATGCTAAATATTAACACTTTTTTTGATTCAATAAGATCTAAAGCAGAATGTCGATTTTTTTGCGAACACAATACTTTCTTCTACACAAGTTTATTATGTATGTAAGGAAATAAAAATGTTAGAGTGTTGGGACATGATAAACTTCATTACTAGCAATTTTTTGACTCAAGATTTAAAAAATTTATATGTACCATTAAAACCAGAATTTCGAATTTTCCACCCCCGCCTCATCCTTATTTTTAACCTAAGGCACAAATAAAATAGGTACCTATTTTGTGCCTGAATAGCTTAAGTAGGTATCTAAAATCCCTAGAGACCAGTTATTAACAATACATCCACAAAAATTATAATTATTATTACTTACGATTATCATTATTGGACGCATCCTCGGTGTCTACTGCATCTGTAGCATTTGGTTTTACAACTACTAGAGAACTAACGTCACTCACAAATGAATATTTCAGAGCTATTCTAAGAGCTTCTTGTGTCGGTCCTGTTTTATTTTCAGCTGCGTCTCTCTGTTCTAGAATTTGCTTAAGGGTTAAGTATGCCCAAAGTCGTTCTAAACTACCAACGGATTCTTTTACAACAGGTATGAGTTTAACTGGGCCATTGATGCCCCAACCTTCAACAGCAGGAGGAATGAACCCTGGATCTAAAATATATTTCCAATTAATAAACTAGTACACGTTCGCCTTGTTAATATTGGTATTTTTAATGAAAATTTAAATTGGTTTTCATAGATATAAGACGCACTACAGCAACCTCTTTTTTTTTATTTATAATTTTATAGATTTAAAAATATTTAGTCAATAATAAATTATTGGTAAAATACCACTATTTATGTTAATCTATACGAAAACCTATAAATTAATGTACTTACCAATTATTCCCGATACAACAATCTCCGAACCATCAAATAAAATAGGAAAATCAGTCTTTGTTACTTCTGATACATTTGAAACGTACTTGAAAGATACTTTGGAGAGAAGAGGAGAAGAAATTTGTTTGTAAAATTCTTGCAACTGTAAGGAAGCATCGGCCCCCTCATAAATGTGCCTAGCAAAGCCTAAGTTTTTCAGCGATATTTTTTCTAAAAATTTTCTATCTGCTCCATCTCCAAAGGAAAGCGAAAATATGGGAGATTTTCCATCATTTTCCTCAGTTACCTACAAAACATGTTTTTCAAAGTACTGTTTGTAAATATTGTATTTAATACATACGTTCTTGATAATTTGGTCATTATTTATTTCACCTACAGTAGCTTCACCGTCGGTTAAAAATACAATAATAGGTTGATGTTTTTTGTCCCCCTTCAGATTATTTTCAACCAGCTGAAGACCGACATTGAGGGCAGAATTGATATCAGTTCCTCCAAAGGCATGTAGTTTCTTAACAACTTCTTCTGCTTTTTTAATATTTTCTTCTGTTACTGCAATTGCTGAAGGCAAAGGCTGTTCCTAAAAATAATTTCAAACATTTTCTTAGAATAAAATAACTTATGGCCTAAAGTTATTTATTTACTTGTTTACTCTTTAAACCAAGTTCTGGCGCTTCTGTTGCCCAATAATCCTCAACCCCTGATTCATATTGAACCTCAACACGCTCGATATTCCATACTTTAACTATTGTGCCAAATTCGACAATATTAAAAACATCATCTTTGTTCAGTTCAGATAGAATACTGTTCATTGCTTCCTTTAACTGTGTTATTCTTATTCCTTGCATGCTGCCACTTGTGTCCAAAATAAACACTACTTGTTTCGGAAGGGCTGGTAAATCAGTTGGGGCGAAAAAGTGTACAAAATATCCACCATCCACTAATACCTAAAAATAGGATTTTGAAATAATTCATTTAGAAAATTATTTAAAATTATATAAAACATTATTAAAATTTTAACTACGTATTGAAAGGTGGTGTGCATATAAAATGATGTGTTATTGCGATATGTATTACAGGCATAAGAAACGTTTATATGATAATTAAAACCTATTTTCTTGCTTGAAACATGTATACATTATTTTTTGTCAGGTACATAAAGAATGCGAAAAAGCCACGTCTCCCGATGATGACGTATAATATGCCACAAGGTATTGGTGGAAGTAAGCCATGCCCACCAATGACGTGGAATCAATAGTACGCATGACCCACCAAGTAAGTAATTTGATTTACCACATTGTTGATGGTAAATAAGCAATATTGTGCTCATAATGATTAAATACATGATTGAAAGTTTTGTACAAAATTGAAATTCTGCTCAGTTGTATCATTTGAAAAACCAAAATGGGCTTTCTTTACTCTAAACATTTCTTCTTACCTCACCACCCTGAGGATCTCTTTCCACGTCGTATTGAACAATAAACTGGCCAGAAAGTCCATTTTCGCCTTCGACTCCTAAATCGTTTCCTAATTGATTTTGCCTTTCGATATCAGGGCTAAATTTAACTACTGCTGATGTCTCATTAATAATTTTTATATCAGCACGAGGATCTAGTTTCTCTTCGTTTTTGGATATTTCATTACCAGATCTTAGTGGTGGTGCCTTTACAAACTTCAGAGGACGGGACTCGTCAATGTTAACCTAGAATTGAAAATATTGTAAACGTCTTAAATTTGATAAATTGGTTTTACAAAATGATTTAATAATTGGTGGTAGGTAGTACATTTCTCTTTAAGCTGAATATATTTCGTTTATATTTTAAATTATATTATTTTTTCTCTCGCGTAACATCTAAAAATAATATTTTTATTTCTCTGATTATCAAAAACAAAACTAAAAAATTTTCAGAGATTTGAAAACTCGCAATATTGTAATTGTAATAAAAAATTTATTGTTTTAAGTAGAAAGTAGTCGATTGTTTCTATACTTACTTGAACGTCTAGCTTTTTAACCGGTTGTCCAGGATGAATATTTAAGACAACCTCATACTTTTCATTTTGGCGTGTTAGAAGTTCTTCGTACCTTAAATAGAAAGTGGCCTTGCTTTGCGGCTCAATATTTACTGATACAGTGAATCTGCTTGAATCTCTTGCACTAACAGCTACATGCGCAGCAGCTTGTCCACTTGCAACGGCCTAAAAAATAGAAATAAAATTAAAAATTAAACTAAAACTATTAAAAGTTATCATTTGCAAAATTACTACAGGATGTTATTTTATATGTCAACGGCACTGTCTCAGAAGATCGTGATGTATTCATCACGATCACATAATAAATTATTTCACATATAATTTTTGCTAAAGAAAAACGATTAAAAAGTAATTTTCGAATTTTTTTTAATAAATACTATAAATGTGACAATCACGCAACTATTTAGATTATCATTTCATCGAATTATTACATTTATGTGAATTTTGTTCTATATTCTATATGGTAGTATGTTAAAGTAGCAAACAATTATTATTATGCACCACTCACATTTTTGTATGTGTTTTTAGCGTCTTCCTTTTCTTGCACGTATGCTTGATAATTTTTTCCATCAATTTCCATGTCGAACCCAGAAATAAATGCTTGATCCGGTATAGCAACGGAGAAAGTAGCCTCTTGCGCAGATTTGGCCAAGTTTCTCACTTTGCTGGTTACTAAGGTTTTTGCAAATCTATTTGACACATTGCTATCGATTCTCATTTCGTAAATTTTTGGTAGAATTGGTTCGTCGTCCTGAAATTACATAAATACACTAATATAAACATATTAATAAATCATTTACACGAATTACCTTTAAAGAATCATTTGTCGCTTCTTTTGGAGGTTCTGTCGAGGATACTACCAAACTGCTGGTATCTGTCACATCTGGCAATGAGTTTGCCGAAGATATAAAAAGAATGCCCAATATGGTCCATATTTTCAGTCTCATGTTAAAATAATTGTACTCTTAATACTGAAAAAAATAATGGAGTTTTAAGATTTGACTTTCTAATGTAAGAAATTACATCAGTCAAAAGAGGTAAAGTTTCATGTGGTTGTAAAAATATACATATATTTAATTTAAAGAATAATTATAGCATATTATAGTCCTGTATGAGAATAATATCTAATTATTTAAGTATTTCCTGAAATATAAAGGGTATCTAGAACTTAGCCACAGTCGCAGTCCTTTAATTAATTAAAGTAGGAGACCACGGAGTAAAATAGCTATTTATGTAATCAGTTATGAAAAGTATGATTTTATGTAACGAGTGTAAGTTTGCGGGACGAGCGAAGCGAGATCCCGCAATATCGCACGAGTTACATAAAATCATGTTTCATAACGTATTACATACAAGATTTTTTCTAATTTTGACGAAAAATGGGAAATACAAGTTTTTAATTTTGATCACTCACAAGCATAATTTAAATGACAATTATCTAGTAGGTCAGTGTCAGTTTAAATTATCTTGTCATTTGGCTTGACATTTAATAGACGCTCATCTATTTTGTGACGCTGATCGTTACTATTACTTATTTTTCGTAACCAGTTACATAATGGTTTTCATTATGTAACCAGTTACATAAAGTAGAACGTTTTGTCACTTGTTTCAATAACAAAATATGTCACTTTATATGTCAAAATTAGAAAAAACAATGTATGCGTTTTCATCGGTCGTAGAGCAAACTGTTTTATATTATGTTGAACAAATAAATGGCAACAACACTCAAAATGCCCATCCATTTGTCCATTTGTCCATTTTTTTTTCTGTATATCTGACCATCGATTACGTTCCTTGTAAACATAATTGCCTACTCAAGAACAGAAAATCAGAAAGAATTGAAATTTGAACTTGAACTACAAATGTTAACTACAAAAAGAATCAAATCGTTTAAAAAAGTTAAAAAATATTTTAAACAAAAACCCGAAGAAACTTACAATCTTTGAATACTAATACTGTAGTTTCTACAAAAATAAAACTTAAGTTGCTGCCATTGAGAGAGGATGTAGTCCTATTTTAATTTCCAGTTTGAGACAATATTCTACAAAACCTATTTAGAAATAAAAAATATTTGTAAAGGCTTTTAAATGTATCCTATAGAAACTCAACAATAAAAAAATACAATAAATCGATTGCCTACGAAGAGTATAACTTTCAAAACTAGTTTTGTTTTCTTTTGATTCACATAATACAGTTATGCATGATAGCAAAAACCCAAGCAAATATGTTTTATCCTACTTTATATAAAGTTGGCAACACGATATTATCATATAAGAATCAAGTTCTGGTAGAGTAAACTTGCATCTAATTTTGTTCAATAACAAAATAACATCTGATTAGGAATATTTTTTAGTAGTGCTAAAAAAATAAGTGAGTCATGGGTGTATGTATACCTTTGTTTATAAACATTAAGTGACTAAATAATTACCCATAAAATGTTTTAATAGTAAATAAAATACTTTGTATTATTGAAAGTTAAAAAAACCCTCGAAAAAACCTTAAAACGGTGCAATTTTAAAAGTTATTTATAAAATATTATTTTATTCTCTGTTTATGTTATTGTGGTTATTTTATAATAGCGAACAGGGATATTTCTATAATTCTAATTAGGTTTGCTCTCCAATGTTTTAATTATATCTGATCATTTCATGTGTTAGTGTCAATTACTATCTGGTCGTTTCGAAATTTTAATATATTCTATACCTAATACATATTTACATTAAATGATAATTATTATTTCACGATTATTAGTTAATTATATTAAAATACATATTTCACAATAATTTAATATCTATATTATATTTCTTCTTGATTTGAACTTTTAAATTTGCGTCCTGAAGAAAACAGGACCAAGGAAAAGAAAATACTAACCAAAAATGGTAGTACAAATAATAACTGTACAATGTACAAATAAACTTCGAACGATTCCAGTCACTGTTTTTATTTGTTTTCTCTGTATCGAAGATTGATACTGGGGAATATGAGAAACAAAACGTCTTGCTAATTAGATAATCAGATATGTTTAATCGTATAATACATCTATTTTTAGTAAGATAATGTACTTGAAAATTATTAATAATTTAGAAAAATGAAAAGTTGTAAGGCTGAGGTCACATAACAGAAGGATGCGAGAAGAATAATGCATGTATGTATTTACATTATGGTACTATCTACGAGTATAATTGGAATATTTTATGTTGGAAATAAAAGTTGGAAATAAAAGTCCTAGCTATAGCGTTTGATAAATAATCCCTAACATGTAAGGTCGAATACAAACTGTCACAAACTGTCACCTAAAAATAATTTGTCGAAAAATATGTTTTATGTAAACAAATTTCCAATTTCCTTTTTTAAACAATTGTGATCCATGAGATATCAGTATTTTCTATCATGAGGTAGATGTTTTTGAACTTCAATCAGTTTTTACTTAAATTGGTTAAAAAAATATATCTCTTTTAAAAAAGTATAGTATGTTTATAAATTATGGAATAAGTGTGTTGTCTCAGAATAAAAAAATATTTAAAAGAAAACTTTCACTATTTCTATTCTACTTTTAATAGCGCAATTTTTGTTTAATTTTTCTTAGAACTGAAATAAATAAAAAAAAATAAAAATAAAAAAAAGTCATCGTTGTTGCAGATATGACGTCATTAATATTTTTTTAAATAGGATATTCAATTTATTCTTTCATTTTTTGGACTTCCCATAAGAAACTAATTTCAAAAACCTTGTTCCTTTGGTCTAAAGTTTATAATTTGAGAGTTACAAACATTTAAAAATCGTATTTTTTTAATTTAAATCTCTGTAAAATCAGTCGAAGGTACAACAAAGCGCTTTTTTAACTTCTCAAGTACTATCTGATTGATATGGAATTGTATATACGGTGATCTAAAACCGGCCATTTTTAAAGACCCTATATACTACTTATATTTTTATTCCGTTTACTACTTGAGAAGTTAAAATGACGACGTGAAAGTTTCTTGCTGTATAACTGATTTTACAGAACTATCACTTAAGTAAGAAAAATATAATTTTCAAACATCTATGTAGCTCCCAGCTCCTAAATGATCAACTTTACCATAAAAGTATTATAGTTTTTTAAATTAATTCTTCATGAGGAGTTCGAAAATAAAAAATGTGTAGGGTTAAAAAAATGTTAATATTGTCATATTCGGAACAAAGACAAATGAAGCAGAAGATGCGCATTTAAAAATAGAAATAGACCTGTTTGAGAATTTTTTAAAATATTTTTATATTCTGAGGTAATAAATTTATTCCATACTTTACAGTCACACTATATATATTTATTTTTACATTTACAGAAAATCCAAACTTATACTGCAATAAATTACATTTTTCAAAAAAATTACATTAATATAATACTCGATATAATATAATATAACAGGTTGTCCTTATTTTTTTGTAACACCATTGCGTTGCTATAACAACCACTTTTCTTTAGAGTAACCTTATTTTTTTAAGCTAATTTCGATAGAGCACATTCTTTTCGTATATGGTAAATGCATTTTTAATGAGACTACTCGTAAATAAACATGAGATCGGTTAAATTTTCCTAAATACCAAAATTGTTGGAATCATTGGGTAAAAAATAACAAAGAGGCGCAACTGTCAAGGTTTCGAGATTTTAGTGTTGTTTCTTTTTACCAATAGCTTCATGATTGTTTTCAATTTTAAGGGCTATACAGCCATATTATGATTATGAATACCTTCCCGTAGCACTAAAAATTGATGAAAATAATTATGAAGGTATATTGGCGAAAAAATACAATTTTTACTACTAAAATCTTGAAACCTTGACAGTTGCGCCTCTTTATCATTTTTTACCCAATGTTGAAATCTATATAACATACCATTTACAATTATTTACATACCTTTTATTTAGTAAATAACAAAATGTCCACATAAATACAAATAAACATACAGAGTTCATTAAACCATAATTTTATATGCACAAAAATAATACATTTAATTTGCATAGGTTGTTGGCATTGCTTTTTGAGTCACAATTAATCAAGAATAAAAAAATAATTAATTTAATTATACCACAACGAAGTGATAGTAATAAAAGTATAACAGTAACAGTATATTTTGTAAATAATGATTTAGCATTTTTGTATCATTTCCGATTCGATAGGAAATGCTCCAAATTCCCTCATTTACAAATAAATAGTTGCCAAGAGTTGGAACTACACGATGCAGAAACAATACCGTTGTAAAATAATAAAGTTTTTGGAAAAATAAACCATATGTGCCTACTAATTGTAGCATATGCTCATTAATCAATAAATCAATTCGCAGAAAAATGTATGGCTTCATTTGTGAAAAAGTGAAAAATTATACAGGGCGATTCTTAAATAAGTGAAGAAAATGCAGGAGGCTTATTTAAGGCGGAAATATTCTTATGGGGACTTTAGAGAACAATGTGTCACAGTTGAAATTAAATAATTAGATTTTAAGAATTCGCTGCTTGTTAATGAGTTTATCGGTGATTTCCAAAGAAACTTAGTTCATATTTGATGTTAAAATCATGAAAAATTAAGTTAGATTATATACCAGGCTACACACAAAATTGTTCTTCATCAAAATTACATAATATGAAGAATCGATTAAAAATTCAAATTTAAAACTATACGAATTGTGTCTGAGGGAAAGCAAATGAGATGAGATACTCGGAGACAATTTTCACAATTAGATGATAATGTAGCCCCACAGCAGCATTAGATTTGTATTAACCGACTATGATTGACAAACGATTGCCCAGATTTAAATCCCACTGAATATGTTAAAATAGTTCATAAAGAAAAAATAAACACCATTAGATGAAATAGATGAATTAAACATAGCTACTAAAATAGAGTATAAAGCATACTTAATTCAAATTAATAAAGGTAGGTAGGTACTAAATTTATGTATCGTGGTAGGTACTTATAGCTTAATTTTCGAAAAATTCGGAGTGTGCGACTAAGAATTAAATATTTTTATACCTATAAATTAATACCAAGAACAAAATATACACAGACCAAAAATAAAAATTATTATAAAGCTTTTTCAAAAACATTGTGTAAATTGTAGTTTTATATTTCTTATTTATTATATTATGCTTACATTTATAATGTATTATGATATGATGGCCTAAGTGATATATAATAGATGGAATAATCTAAGGTTTCCAGTAATGTAATCTTAAATACCTACACCACCTTGACAACAATGATAGCTCAGCGAATTAGGTTCCTATTGCTTTTTATAATGGTATTTATTTACTAGAATATTTCCACAAAATTATGTTAAAACTCTAATCACTAAAATTAGTTACACTTTTAACAATAGATGTTTAATTTATATAAGATGAGCTGCAACACTGAATAGCGTGAATATTTTGTTTATTCAAGAAAAATATATGTTTAAGAAAATTATAAAAATATTTACAGTTCGGGAAGAATTATTTTATTGTTTTGCTACAAAATGTACAGGGTTCCTCATATTAAACTACCCATTTTATTATTCGAATAAAATCCCTTTAAGTCGAGTAAAAAAATCTTTTATTACACTAATATACAGCTAATTGTATAGGATTTATTACGTACTTAAGATTTGTTCAACTTTTAAAAATCATGTCTTCTAAATGCCCTCCATCAACTTGAACTTTCAATTCTGAATGCAAAATTGTTCATCACCCGGCGAAGAAAATCTCCAACTATCCCTGTAATTTCTTCTCGAATGTGGTCTTTCAAGTCCTCAATTGTAGCAGGGCGACTTGCAAAGACCTCTATCTTCAAATACCCTCACAGAAAAAAATTGGGTGCCGTTATGTCGGGAGACCTAGGGGGGCAAGACAAACTTTCAAATCGAGAAATTATACCGTCGTTAAAAAATTCTCACAGAATCCTCAAGTTTCTGGCTGTGTGAGCTCTGTGGGCGTATTTGAAGGGATAGGTCTTTGCAAGTCGCCCTGCTACAATTGAGGACTTAAAAGACCACATTCGAGAAGAAATTACAGGGATAGTTGGAGATTTTCTTCGCCGGGTGATGAACAATTTTGCATTCAGAATTGAAAGTTCAAGTTGATGGAGGGCATTTAGAAGACATGATTTTTAAAAGTTGAACAAATCTTGAGTACGTAATAAATCCCATACAATTACCTGTACATTAGTGTAATAATAGTATATTACGTAATGAGAGTTGTAAATAGCATATTACGCACGAATGGAAAAATTGCGCACGACGCTGCGTAGCGGCGGAGTGCGGCAATTCCATGAGTGCGTATTTGCTTTACAACTCGAATTATGTACTATACTTTACCTACGATCGTATTTATTGAAATTAAAACACAATTTTGTATTATTTGTTGCTTATGTCAGTTTTGACAGCGTTAGAAAATTCAGTTTTGCACCTGCCATTTTTAATAATTTTAGCCTGGTGTCAGAAATATGAACTACAAGTGTTGTGTAAAGTTGGTCACGTGGTCACATTGCAACACACCTCAGCGACTGAGCGTGCGATTTGTTTACGGTGTGGGTTCGGCCAGGCTGGCGAGCGATTTGTCGTGAGCGAAAAATCGTGGACGACAGAGCGACAAAAAAGAAATTCAAACCGTAAACAACAAATTGAAGCGGCCATACTGACACAAAACATGTGCGACATATCGCTTAGCGCGTAAGCGTGTCGCTCTGAATTCAACGTTGTTTGATATCTGAGCGATATTTAGTTAACTGTGTGCTGTCACCACGCCAACATGGCTTCGTGTTTTAAAGAAATTTTGATATCAGAAGTTCAAAGTAGGCCTGTTCTATGGCAAGACACAAATAAACACTTCAAAAATAAGAGTGTGACGGACAACCTCTCCGGATATTTTCGTAACTGTCTGTACAAATGATGAAACTCTCCATACTCCTGTCTGTATCTATTAATGGGATGTACACCATATTTTTTTTACTCTGGGAAAAGTAACTGGGCAGAATATCGTCTTCCAAAAGCAGAGCAATTCGACGTTTTCGTGAGAGAGGCATTGTTTCAACTAAATGTTTAATCGCTTTGCGGTGAACAGAATGTCGCATGTCTCCCACTACATTGTCGTCCACGATTTTTCGCTCACGACAAATCGCTCGCCAGCCTGGCCGAACACTAAGGTTCAATTTACATAGGTGGCGGAGAGTGCGTTTTCAGCTATTTACGTTAGTGATCGTAGGTAAAAGATTTTTTTACTCGACTTAAAAGGATTTTATTCGAATAATAAAATGGGTAGTTTAATATGGGGAACCCTGTATTAAACTACTTAAAAGCTTAGTCTCAGCAGCTTAAACAAGAAATCATTAGCAACCTAATTGTTTTAGTAATAATTTAGGATTAATTTTGTAGAAGGGAAGTTAATGAATATTTAGTAAGTGGTTTGCTCATCTTATGTCTCAGAAAGTCCACGCAGAATATATTAATTTTAACACAACACTATGTTGTATAAAATACAATTTTCTATTCAAATCAGAAAATAAAAAAATACTAACAACAGCACATGATATAGGTATATAAAATAAAAATAAATTCAGAAGTTCATCAGAACATAACGAAGTAACTGAAGTTGATAAAGATCCGATAAAGGTTATAATAAAACAAGAAAAGTAAGCAATTCGAATTTCATGCCATGAAATTAAAATACAAAATGGGAAATAGGAAAATAAAATCATCACAAACACAGAAATCCATATTATTAACAAGAAAATATATACCAATCGTTGGAACTTTCGAAGAGACGAAGAAATTATATTTACCTATCTGATAAGTTACCCCCGATTGTTTTGGAAATGACGCATGGTGCATGATACTATCGACATCAGAGTTGTACCTCGGATGCGACATCTAAACAAATTAAGCTACCACATAATATGCATTCCGAAAAGAACAATGGAACCAAGGTCGAGCAGTAGGTACTTTATTATATGCAAAAAAAGTTAGCAAATTCGCTTGAATCAAATGAATAAACCCAAAAATACACGCGAGTCCTTCTTTTTTGAAATTGGTTAAAATAATAAATCACAATATGTATTTGCCCTAATGAAATTATGCCATAAGATAAATATGAATGATTTAATACTCGAAATCAAATATAATTACCATTACCGCTCAGACGTTAAGAGGATAGAACATAAAGACGATCAGTTAAATGTGTCAAAAAGTTTTGTTTGAAGAACCGTAAACTGAATAGTTTTAAGTCCGTTTCGTAAACGAAAAGTAGGTACATAATTTGTAATGGGGCAATCACGTGTAACAACTCATTTTATCAATGATTTCTTCTGGATCATGAACAAAATGATTATTTATTCGCTTCGGTCAGACGAAGTTACCTTTCTTTACTCGAAATGGCATAACTCACTACTAATTATTATAGCCTTGATAGTTGATTGGACGAAAATCTTATAGGAAATGGATTAGTCGACGTAATCCAGCACTAGGGATTGTGAGATCACCTGATTTGAATCCACTAAATTTTTATCCATAAGGTCCATTGGTTTATGTGGTGAAAATTGATTACTATGAGCATTTAACGTAGGGAATAATTAATGCAATCGCATAATAGACATAACATTCAGTCAGTGTATAATTCATTGATTTTGCACTGTCCAATTTGTACCCTGTACCTGTATTCAGGGTGGTCCTTTTTGACATTTATAATAATTTAATTAAATAATTTGTTGACATAATTAGAGTTATGAAACATCCAATATACAAAATATTGCAGAGAATCGTTAACAATTCTCATCAAACGTGACCAACACAAAATGGGGAATCTCAATTATTTATCATTTCTCATCGTCGTTTAAACTTCCCTGTCAATAAGAAATTTGACAAAGAAAAGACTTTCAATAAAGCTGTAACTAAAACAACGCTTACCGTGTACTTTAATTGATAAAATAAGGAAGCCTCTCAAAATTCTTCATCAATTCAAACTGGTAAAGAAATTCCAAAATTCATTCACTACATATTAATTTTAATGAATTTTGACGTACTCGTGGTATTAAGTAGGCATCAAGAAAGGAAATAGATTAGAACTTTTAGACAGCTCAAAGAATAAAATTAAAGTAGGGGCCGGTTTGTGAAAAAAACAGCCTTAACTGAAAGTTTAGAAATTTGCGAAATTGGTTGCAAATATTATATTAATATATTATGTTGGAACAAGATGATCAATTCTAACTAGATTTAAGCAGAATATGACTTAAATCAGATGCGGAAAAATTGATGATGAGTCGTGCATGATTTCAGAAATTACCATAAATTAGATTAACAACTAACTAGGTACCATTGAGAACTTAGATATTGCTGAACGAAAACATGTTGATAAGTGACCTATTCCAATTTCCAAATAGCAAGCTATGTTAGTTAGTAGTTGGTTAAACAGTCCATTACACCGTAACATAGTTTTAATAAAAATAGATTGTTTTAATCATACCCAAACGATGTCAACTTGAATGATGAAACGAGTGTCGTTTGTTAGACACAACTAATGTTCCAATTCACGAAGATAAACTGGCATATAAGGTTAGAAGTGTATTGCAAGATAATTGCATAACATTGTTCTGAGTCAAAAAATTATTAAACAAAGGTGCGAATATTTTTTCATTGTTTATCAAAAAGAGCTGAAACATTCATTTTGGGCTCTGTAAAGTCAATATGGACTCGATTTGAATTGACTAAAAATTATAACTAAATCGACTACGAATTACGATGAATCGAATTAATTAATTAAATAGTTAGAAGTTAGTTTTAGAAATAGAAGTCATTTTAGAAATTATTTATAACCATTTTTTGCGAGTATGTCGCAACACTTCTAGACAATAGTAAAATAGTTTATTATATTTTACATTCTCCTCTGAATTGTTAAATAACCAATAATTATGATTAAAATTATGAAAAATTTATAGTCCGAGAGCTAACGACAGTTTCACTGTCTTATTTGCTCGTCGGCGTCGGTCAGAGTATACTGTGGTTTTCAATCGCCAAAAGAGACTGCTTACAACTAGGTAGCGGGACAACACTTGCCGACGAGAGCGTTTCTTCACAAACGCTGATAAGACACCCTCGCTCTAAATTTTGCTGTTTTTTTATGTACTTTGCAGCGCCAAAGGCTTTCGTAACCTATCCGAACAAACAGCTCTATATTTACTAGGCGTTTTCGTGTCGGGACTATCGTTTAATTTTTCGTAGCGATTTATGGTGCATTAAGAAATTATTAGCGTTTTCGTGGACCCGTGTCGGACGGTTTCGTAAAATTTGTGAAATTAAAAAGGAATGCTAGAATTGAAGATTTTGAAAAAAATGGCCGCCAGTTTCTGATTGATAGACGTTAAAATTGTCTATTTTCGATCGCATCTCCTGAGTCGAAAATCGCAGCGGGACCGCGCAAATCACGATGTAGTTTTGTGTCGGACCCTCTGCCTTGGATTTTTTGCCAGACCGGCGGTCCGGCCGGCGGTAATATTTTGTTTGGAAATAGTGTTTGAAGTTTTCGTGTTTTTGCAGATTTTACAATTTTGTGAAATCTCCAAGACACGTCCCTCCTCCAAGCTTAATAACTCGCGCCTCCTTTTTAAGATGGATCAACGAAACATTTTTTTAAACTAGATAAAATTTGGAAAATCGCCGTGTAAAATCATTTTTCTCAATTTTGCTTCCCAAGAAAGTTACAATTTTCTGAAAAGAGGTTTTTTCGTATTTCAGCGAATTTCCCGACACGTACCCTTTAGAAATGTTCCGGAGCCTTTCCCTTTGGACTTACTTAGAGGATCGGGACCCGAACGGCGGGCGAAGAAGATGTAAGCAATAATTTCTTTGGCATGATATGCTAATTAACAAGTAAAGGACTACAACGAGAAAATAATTTTTTTCTACTTGTTTATTGCACGTCAACGCTCCTGTCAACAAAAGTCCTAGAGGTGCGCTGTAAGCGGTCCCTTTTCATGACACACATAACTAAATTGAAATAAATATTAGTATAGGAATAACTAGCAGATTTCCATTTTTTTACTGTCGCTAGCTCCCGGGCTATAAGTTTGGCCTCTAAGATAATTTAATATTTTTGCGGATAGATTAATAAGAAATTACACTAGACAGAGGCCAATTTAAATGAAAATTAGGGGACCTTGCAAATGTCCACTTTAAATTAAATATGCGATTATCCAGTAGCGCAGAATTATAACGGGAAGCATTTTTATATATGTATCTAAAAGTTTGATATATTTTTTTATATAATTTTGCAACGCATAAAAATTTCTACACAATTAACTAACACATCCTTTTATGACAGTAAATACCTCTTTAAATGAATATTTCTCACTTAGTACAGTACTTAGTACTAATACTTAGTAGAATTAGTTTTTTATTATTATTTAAATAAGACAAAAATAAATTACCACATGAATTAGGTACATTTAGTTTCTTTAGTGTCCTATAATATACCCACTTAAATCGTATTTTTCGAATATCTCGTTTAAGACATATCCGATTTCAATGCAATTTTTATCAGATTAATCTAAAATACGTATAAAATGTCGGAATGTTACTTTTTTCTTTCAAAAAAATTTTTTTTTGCATGCATATTATATTTTTTCTGGCCAAATTTACTAACATTCCGACATTATTCATTGCTTCTAACTTTCAAATTTATTTTCCTCAACTGCTTGGTATGAGCTGTAAATTAATTTATTTGAAAAACAAAAAGTGCATGTCTCTATGTCCTAAAAGTGCTGCCATCTCGCACGAATTTGCGAAAATACATATGCACCTGCTGCAATCTGCAGTCGCGGTATTTTCGGTTTGATTATCAGTAATAATACAACAAGAGATTGAATTTTCGCGATAAGTCTGTCGATTTATTTCTAACGAAACTAGGACTCGTGGTGTTTCCAAGCAACTCAGTTGAGTTTAGAAATAAAAGACAGACTTGAAGATAAATTCAATCACGAGTGGTATTTTATTAGACTATTTCACGAGCAAATATTTTGGTTGATAACTTCACTTGAAGTAGCACCGAAGCGACTCATTTGACGTCTGTCTCTATAATTAATTTTTATTAAACTGTCAAACTTTGCTTTGCCATCCGTATCCATGGTTACTGCCATCCGTATCCATGGTTACGTCGTTGAAAACACCACGCTGATAGACCAATTAGAATTGAAAGACAGTCGCTTGTCTTCACTGTAATACAAGCTGTCTTTGGTTTGTGATTGGTCAGATTATGTGATAATTTAAGGTGAGTGAAATAGTCATGTCAAACTATCCGTGCGGGGTGTGGTAGAATCAAGACTTGCATCTGATATAGCCTCTTAATAATAAGTTGTGAGAATTTCATATGCGACCATGAAAAAAATAGAAGAATAAGTGCCACTAATTACTTTAAAATGTAAATTGTAAATATTGAATGATTGATTCAATAGGTAAAAAACATGAACGTAATCTATAGAAGGATTCCATGTTTTCTTGTTTCTTAGTCAGAGTAAACAATCTCAGGCGACTATAAAATATTGTAAAGTGCAGTGGCGTCGACTTTCTTGATTTGGTATAGGTCAGCACCTATGCCCGTCTTTCTTAGGGTGAACCGAGAATATTTTTGCATGGTTGTTTAACATAGAATGATACGATCTCATAATACATATGGATTATGTGATATGTCTGCTGTATTACCATTAAAAATATTAAGTAAACTAAGAACATAAGTCTCACAAGGTTCTCTTATATAGGTGGAACAGTATTGGGTTCATTATGGACCAACATCATTTTTCTGACGCTATTTTTAGGACAGGTACCAGAGAACGTAAATAAAAATTCTTCTGCCTTTTTTAAAATGAATTATGGTTTCAATTTAACTTTATTTTCAAATTCATATATTTATAATTTAAAATTTAATAACATTTTTAATACCATTTGTTATGGTATTAAAGCCACTAAATTCAGAACTATAATATTATGTATAGTGTTCGGTTAAGAGAACAATATTTTCTTAAATTTGGAGCGAGAAATCAAAACAAATCCTTCCTGACATAATTAGTTGATTGATTTTGCACAGTTAATGATAATAATTTAATTAAAGTGTGACTAAAAAGTAGAAAATTAAAAAAAAAATTCTTTTAAAACTTGCCTTAAAAAAATTGTACTAAAAACTAAAAAATTATTTCTCTTTTGACAAAGAATTTCATGTACGTCTGCAAGAAAAGCCAGGCGTACGCACTTTGTATGATTGTCCGCATGATTGTATGAAAGTGGTGTTATATGTTACTAAATGAATTGTAGATCAATCTGGTTATTTAAATTTCAGAATCATTAAAGTTTATACATAGTAGGTAGGTACAGTACATATTTTTAAATAAATTAATATCCAATTGACAATGGGCGTATTTAGCAATTTTTTTTATTTTGAAATAGTAGCTATGCAAAAAATCAGAATTTTATTTCAACGTTAAATCCGTTAAATAAATTAAAATAACCGCCGCGTGAATCTAAAACGCGAAGTCACTGCACGGTGACGACAGCGTGCTATGGCCTTAATAAAGCCACGTTATATAGGCATGTTAACTAAATACACTCAAATGCACTACCACAAAGCAATCCAGAGCCCTCAGACATAAACACAACTCTCATAAAGCCAAAACTGAGAAACGATACTGACAGCACGTCTATCTTAATAATTTAATAACCGTGTCACCACTCTCAAGCAGATGCCTAAAAGGTTTAAATATCTCAGCTCTGAAAAGTTATAATTCTGAATTTTTCAGGGCCGAATGGCGTGAGAAAATGCAAAAATAATTCATTGAATGCATTTTAGAGGATGACCCATTGACGTCAAATGAAAAGATCATACAGTCATAATGTAGTTTAATTTAGGTATATATTGCTGTAATTTTGACAATATAAGTAGGTATCCAATAAAAGAAAACAAATATGATAAACATTGCCCTATCGAAACTAACTTTCATTAAGGTCTGTGATAAGTTAGTTTTAAGTAGTCGAACAAATCTTCCGCCAACGCCACTGTTATAGTAATCCATTTGATTACAAATAACACGTTAATGAACAATTTTCCTGACAGATTTAACTCAACAGAGTTTTTGGTTCACATTAAAAATATGATTACGAGTATCTTTAGCAGAATTACAAATATGAACATAATCTTAACTTTTAAAATTGCTCAGTTTCTCAGAAAATAATTTTATTTACGAACAGCTTTTTTTTGAACAAACAATTTAAAAATACTATCACAGTAACACAGTAACGCTAGATACTATCCATATTGACGTCGGGAATATATGGTATCTTTTTTGCACTTATTTCTGAGACACCCTGTATATAAAATAAAATTATTATTATTATTTTTATTATTATTATTATTATATACAGGGTGTCTCAGAAATAAGTGCAAAAAAGATACCATATATTCCCGACGTCAAAATAAATCGATTAGACCAAAACCTCTGTACCAAAATACTTCCTAAGGGAGCTGCAGGCCCCTAAAAGTAGACCCATGAAAATGGTTTTTATTTATTATCTCCGAAACTGTTCAAGTTAAAGTATTGAAATTTAGCACAACCACTAAATATTTACCAAGGGTAGATCAAGCTGTAGGGGTGGGGGTAAAAAGGAGAAAATCATTAGGCATGTACTAAACTTTTGAAAACAATTGTACTAGAAAACGGCGCCTCCGATCAAAGTTACACATGAGGACATTTCCTTTGCCAAAACTCTGGTAACACATAATTTAATGTCAAAACTCAAAGAAAACACAAATAAAAAAGTTGTGGTAATTTTTAACCCCCACCTCATCCCTACAGCTTAACCTACCCTGGGTAAATATTTTTAGATGATATTCACCTCGTCTTATTAGGCTTAAAAAATTTAGTGATTGTGCTAAATTTCAACAGTTTTGGAGATAATAAATAAAAACCCCCTCCCCTCATAGGAAGCATTTTGGTACAGAGGTAAATTTGGTCCAATCCAATCCAAATTTTGATGTCGAGTCGGGAATATTTGTGCACTGATTTCCGAGATATTGGTTTTATATCGATATATGAGCGATAAATTGGGATCCAATATCTGGAGCATTTAGACCAGGTTAGAAAACATTAGTTGTTAAAAGTACATATTTTCTTACAATATCGACTTCATAATGGATAGAACCAAAGAGAACGTTAACGCAGAAAGAAAGTTGGCCTTTACCATTACGCGTATTATTGTACACTAGGCAAAAATTTATTTATTTAGAGATTCAGCTTGAGTTGTTAGAAAAAAATTCAATTAACAATACTATGTGCGAGATAGAAATGGATATATTAACATTGTCGCCGCTTTCTATCTTTTGTATGAGGAGCTACGTACACATTAGTACACAATAATACACATGAACACATGCATTCCCTTCTTATGTTTGCAGGTGTTAGTTCTGTCATTACGATTTCGGCAATAACGTTTCTCTATACTTCTTGAGGTCTGGCATATGCATTGTCTATATTTCGAAAAGTTAGATACAATTTATTTTTGAGTGTCCGGATTTGTCTCTTATCACCGAAAATACATTAAGCATGCAAAATTTCAAAATGATCAGATCAGACATCGGAAAATGGGTGAAAATTGGACTACAGAATTTGACCGTATGCAAATGAGGTTAAATATTGGCAGTCATCTAGAAGCCGTCATTTTGAATTTTTGAACGTTCAATTTTTTTTTTGTAATGTCACCGGGAATATATCAGTACAAAATTTCAAGACAATCCAATATCGGAAAAAGAGTGAAAATTGGATGACAAAATTTGACTCTAGCAAGTGAAGGTAAATAAAAGTTTCTAAAAATATTTGAATTTTTCATATTGATCAATCAAATTTTTTATTTATGTTGTTTTAAATAAAAGATATGCTTGTTTTAGGATGGATCATAGACCCTTTTTACTTTACACTGATGAAGTTATTACATTTACCGAAATTAATATTAGTCTTAAAAAAAAATTGATCCATCTTATCCATTAAAATAAAATCACCTATACAGGGTGGTCCAGGTTAAACGTCAATAATTTTGATAGGTGATAGAACAACTAGAAAAAAGTAGACTTTCATAAGAAAACTTTGTTCAAAAATGTTTCCTAACAAAGATACAGGGTGTCAAGTTGTAAAAAAAATCTGGCTTTCTCATCATAACTTCCAAACCACTCGATCGATTTTCATCAAATTTCTCACACAGACTAATGTAGTAGGTACATCTCTAAGTAATGATTAAAATCATTTAAAGAAATTCTCCAGTGGCGTAGATACCGGTGGTCGGCACCCCCTTTTCCCCTCCCAATCTTCGGCGCCTCTTACAAAGAAGATTCAATTTTTGGATTCCCTGTTTAATTTAGAAAAAAAATTACCCTTGCAAATTTTTGATTTATGGCTTCGATTTTGAGATACTTATTTTAATTTAAAGTATTGCAAGCAGGCCAAAACTTAGGACTGAACTACCAAACATTTTATTGCTTACTAGACATAATGTACATCAAAGTTTCCAAAATAAAGCAAATGAAATAAATAATTACACTAATAAGTTCTCAAAATGGAATCCACTTTGACATCCTGTATCTTTGTTAGGAAACATTTTTGAACAAAGTTTTCTTATGAAAGTCTATTTCTAGTTGTTCTATCACCTATTAAAATTAATGACGTGTAACCTGGACCACCCTGTATATATTTATTTTTTTAGTGTAACTAGAATTAATAGAAATTTGTAAGGTAAACGTACCAGTAATTGACACTTTTAGGCAATACATTGCATTAAAACAATATCTTGGGCCATGATTATTAGCTTATATCCAGTTTGTATTTTTTCCCTTGTAGTGTGTACTTTTATAATTAAAATGCCAACATAGTTTCATTTAAAAAAACGTTTTTTTTTTCTGTAAAATTTATTTGAAAAAATTATGTTGAATGCACTAGTTATTGACAGTCGACCTTCTTATATGTACCAATTATTGACACACCAATTATTGACACGAAACAAGAAAATATTTATTTGAATATATATTTTTAAAGAGAAATTTTAATTACAAAGAATCTTAAATTACATTCTAAAAGAGCTGCATTCATCTGCTCCTTAGTATAATTTTTCTTTGGCGCCATATCTGTAACAAACGATGATGTTCCAGTAATTGACACCTAATGTACCAATAATTGACACACCTGTCAAAGACTGGAACCAGACGTTCGTTTGAACCCATATTTGGATGGAAGCTTAAATACGTCTACTTGCACATTTTGGCATTCACCAATCAACATTCGCCAATGTACTAGTCATTGACATTATGTGTCAATGACTGGTACACATAGGTATTGCTTGATCCAGTCATTGACACCCTAGCAAAAATGAGGTTAGGTAAACACCAACAAATAGTTTAAAAGCAATGAACATGCTTCCAGCAAATGATAAAAAAATATTATTTGGCGGACTTACCTTAACAATTTGCTTAAAATTAGCTCGAAAAACAGACACGTTGCACTTTCGCTACAAGGTTGCCAGATGTACCATTTTAAAAGATTTTTTATGGAAATTGATTCTGTTTACTCAAATGATCTTGTTTTTGAAGGAAAAGTTAACAAGTGTCAATCACTGGAACAGTGTCAATAACTGGTGCGTTTACCTTACTGTCGGGTATTTAATTTCAGCAATGCATCAACTATTTTGGAAACAAAATTTTAGAAACACAACTCGACTTCCCAAAAGTATTTTTGTTGTTGACATTGATGTGTCTTATTAGGTAATAATTTTGATCTCAATCTGACAATTTAAAAAGAAATTCCTTCTCGTACTACACGCGGGAAATAGTTGCTTCCGGCACTTGTTTTGTTTTAACACACTTTCTCAACATCAATAGAAAAACTAAATGAAACTAATTTTATTTTATACATTAAATTAAAAAAAGGATTTAGATATGACCCCCTGAAAAAATATTAAAATTTAATAAAATTATGGATAACTTTTTTCTATACATTCGTCAAGCGGCGAAACAGTTTTCAATTCAATTTCTTAAATGCGCAGATATATTTAAAAAAATAAGCGTGTTTTTACAGAAATCGCTTTAAAATTTTAAACGCACATTATTTATAATTTATATCCAACTGTTAAATTTTTTCGTAAAGATTTAATATAAAAACTGACGCTTTTAAATTATATTCTAAATAAGTAAAATCGTAGAAGCCTCCTGTAGAGTCTTTTAATTCTCTCAATTTCTTTTAAAACATCAATATAGAAATGTTTTTGTTAATAAAAGTTTACAAGTTTTTCACTATTTCTGTTGACAATAAATTATCGTCCTTAAACTAAAGAGATTGTGTGAAATAGGTCTGAGTATTTTTGTAGTTATTTTAAGTAACTACGAAATAAATGTACAAAATACTTAACAATTTTAATAAATAAATGTACATATTATAAATTTTCGATTCCCAGTTAGAAAACACGTTTAAAAAAGTCTAAGAGAAGGGACCATTTTATGTTTTCTATAAAAGTTACTGAAATGTTTTTTATAACAATTCTTATGTCATTGTTTATAACTGTTAGATATTATTTAGATATTATTATGTAATGTAGGTATATGTTTTCGAATTATATAATAATTTTTGTCTATCTGTCACTGTTTACAAAATAAATCTCACCTTCACAATAATAAACGATTATCACCCAAACAACACTAACCGGTATGACGGTATGCTCTGCCAGTTCTTGTTAGCCGGTTCTGGTCTTTGAATTATAACTCTCCCACCAATGTAAATAAATAAAGCAGTGATCAGAGACGTAGTCAGATTTCCTGATGCACGGGGCCAACAGGAGAAATGGGGGAATTTGTCAACTATATCATATTTTATCAGTATATTTTTTCGCACTTAATATCACCATATGAAATGGAAATTATACTATGAATTTGCTACTTAGTGGTCATGCCTCCCGAAAGTTAATTGACCCAGCCATGCTTCTGTCCTGTGCCAAACATATTCGAAAGATCAGTTTATCTTGCGGGCCACGAAATCAATTCACAGTTCACATCAGCCTCAGACTAGGAATAGGATTTTTCAATTGCTGAATATACCGTAACGTGAAACTGGTTCCATGATCCTGTAAATGTATTCTTGTGAATTCATCTATCTTTCTACATTAAAATATTGCCTACTTCGAATGTTATTGCAGTCGACAGTTAATAATTCGTTTGTCCAAAAACCAGAAGTGAGCATTTGTAAAAACACTCTTTGATGTTAATTTCTCCGTCATTGAAGGAACAAGTATTATTACGTGTAATCGTCTCTATAAACGATATGGAAGCAAAGTTTAAAAATAATGTTTGAACAGCCAAATTAATACTACGACATCGTTAAAAGTTTGGACAATGATTGAGAATATGCCAATCAACGGTTTGAACCTTTTATGAATTATTGCCTTTAGCCCCTTCCTTACTCTCAATGCGCGTCTCTGGTACTGACCTCGGGTTATCCCCAAGAAATAAAATATAAACAAACAATTATGTTGCTTTAGGCAAATTCACTTAACTCTGATGCTATTTTAATATAATAGTTACTAGAATTATATTTACGTATAGGTAGTATATGAAAAACAAATGACTCAAAATACATTAATTATTATCAAAATTTGAGGCGCCTCGCAGCGCTGCTGGATCTGCAGGTACCTTTATAGGTTTTAGCCACAGGGGTCGAGGGGGTCAGTATATAGTTTATATACCAGAGTAGTTATTTATGCAACTAGTAAGTGTTAGAATGGTTGTTTATTTTTTTTCCACTAGTGAAGATACAAGTTATGCATGTTTTTTTCCATGACCGTTAAAGAAAGCAGCATTTCTTTAAATGATTTCAGTATAATCAGTATACAATAGTAATACACTATTTCAGTGGGATTGTATGGGTAACTCCTAAACCGTCAGCGATAGAAAGTCGGTTAAATTAGAGAAAAATTGTGCATTTTAAAGGTTGTTAAGATGCCTCTTTCAGACTTGAAAAATGTTCAGTAGTTTCAGAAAATCCTGAAAGTAGTGCAAATAACCATTTTTAATTATTGCCAATAACACCCAAACGATAAGGTTTACGAACAAAATTTTAAATAAAAGTTGAATGGTATTCAGATGCCTATTTGAAATTCTCAAATTTGTATTTTTAACTTCAACTGTAGACGCCACGTCACCCAATTTTTATTTCTTTTATGGACGCCTGACCTTTTTTTAAGGAAATTGGTTTGGCATCACTTATTACCTAATCAATCTATACCTTTTAGTAGATGGGTCTGTTATTATTACTCTTGAGCATTTAAATTCGTAGGTACAGCAGAGTATGCAATGATAAACAATTGGCTGTTCTAGAAATGTCATCGCTCGTAGAACTGTCAATTTGTCTTGTTTAAAATTTGACTTGGTTATATTATTCAATAATAAAATAAATGCAAAATATTTAAAAAAGAAAAGCAAAAGTTGCTTTTCTTGCGTGCCTACAAATATTTATAGCTATTTATACTTATTATAAGTGCCACATGAGGTATTTTATAGCACGCGTCTGAAATTTACAAAACGAACCGAAGGTGAGTTTTGTAAACAGACCTTGTGGAAACACCTTTAGCAATGCTAGAGGTGTTTTCACAAGGTATCTCAACATAAAACTAAAATTATTTAAAATTGCTTTTTAATGTTTTCTATTGATATTAAACAAAAATGATTATTTCAATTAAATAAAGATTTGTCAGTGGCAACAATAATTTTTTTTTATATTGTATATTCGAATTTTCGAATAAAAACGTTGATTGAATTCCTCAGTCAAGGAAAAACTTGCTAATTTCGTATTTTTAATTAATAAAAAGTTAAGTTTAACTTTTACCTACACCTTTAGATAATAATTCCGCGTTTTGTCTTAAAGTCTACTCCATCTCATTCTCAAACTATCAGCACTCATCTAATTTCCGTAGAGCAGACTTTCCTCCGATAACCGATGAAAATATAGCATGCGATAACTTCTAACTTCTAGAAGATATTAAACGAAATTTTTCATGTCTATTTCTAAATACAAAGCTTTTACAATGGTCGTAAACCACGTAACCAAAAATAGACAACCAGGTACACATTTTGTTTTTTCTGAATATGCAATAACATTGAGTGTGTCTAATTCTATGGTCATGAATGAGGTTTTCGATTATTTATATTCACCATCAGATCAAATATCCTCTCTGGTATAACAATAATATTAGGTATTAAGGCTATAAAAGAAAAATTAAAGTTCTGGAAATTCAGTCTCAAACAAAGTTCATTTAAAGAAGAATACCTACGCTAACCTAAAGCTGATGGATTTTTAGAATGTGTTAAGAACTGTTTTCAGACCCTTTAACATTCGGTAATGGTGAAATAGGAATGACACTGAAGATACCTCAAATAATTGTGCACAGTTTGACAAGATAGAAAGTTACATCCCGAGGGCTACGGTTCTACTAAACTAACAGTTAAAATAGTATATTACGTAATGAGAGTTGTAAATAGCATATTACGCACGAATGGAAAAATTGCGCACGACGCCGCGTAGCGGCGGAGTGCGGCAATTCCATGAGTGCGTAATTGCTTTACAACTCGAATTATGTACTATACTTTACCTACGATCGTATTTATTGAAATTAAAACATAATTTTGTATTATTTGTTGCTTATGTCAGTTTTGACAGCGTTAGAAAATTAAGTTTTGCACCTGCCATTTTTAATAATTTTAGCCTGGTGTCAGAAATATGAACTACAACTGTTGTGTAAAGTTGGTCACGTGGTCAATTTGCAACACATTTCAGCGGCTGAGCGTGCGATTTGTTTACGGTGTGTAATGTTCAATTTACATAGGTGGCGGAGAGTGCGTTTTCAGCGATTTACGTTAGTGATCGTAGGTAAAAGAATAAACTTCCCAGAGAACTCGATGGAAGATCCAATACCTTCATATCATATATTATTTCAGATTTCGATAAATTCATTGAAACCAATTAATTTCACATAACGCAACAATATCGATGTAATTTAAACCGATTTTTAAAAAATTTTATGGGTTGGATTACGGAATTTTGATAAATAAACTTCAAGTATTTCTACTTTATTATTTACTTTTGTTTAAAATTATTTGAACACGGAATGTAGAATAACGTGGTTTAAGGTATGTTGAATTGAAAGCTATTTATACTAATTTAATTTCTTCTTTGGTTCGTCTCATAAAAAAAATTTCTCCAGCAAGGCCACATGGTTATTTCAAAAATTTTATTCAATACTTTTTGCACATTTGATCACGATCCCTATAAAGTGGATAGTAATGAATTTAGAGGACTGCACCAGAACTTTATTCCAGGATTGCTCACAACAATCCTTAAATCAGACGACTATACAGTTCCAGTAGTGGAAGATACGAAATAAGGTACAATACAAAGCAGAATATACATATAGCTGCTCTGACAGTCAGTCAGCAGTGTTAGTGGAAGCGCATACGGCTAAATTAGGGGGTTCGTGGGAAATAAATGATTAAAGTTGGAGACATAGTTATTTTGTTAAAAGGCATCTTTCTATGTATGAAAATCCATGTTTCCACCTTCAGCTTCGCGGGCCTCACCTTCTGCACCTTCTGAAGGTTAAAATATTTTGATTAAGATATCTCAAGAACTATTCATCGTAGAATATTCGTTTTTTCGCCAAATTCTTTATTACGAAGAAAAAAAGGTATTATGGATTTAGTCGTATCTCTATGCGTTTTTAACTTATTCGGAAAAAACAACATTAAAAAAAAAGTTCTCTGTGCTTTCATCCGTGTAAAACAAGCAGAACGCTTTCTCAAAAATATCCCTAAATAAAAAAGTTGCACTCGTTCTTTAGCTTTAAAACGATGTATATCTATATATTTCGTTTAAATGTCAACGTGTGAAATTCACATTTCACGCCACCGACCGAAAGCCGCAAATATAGAAACACCGTTAAAATGTGGATCAGCGCGCAGACTGAACTGGGCCTTGAAGCTTATGAAAGTTTTAAGATGACTCGGATCCACAGTAATGACATGCATCTATGGAATCCAGTCAAGAAATTAAAACTTCATCTCTGCCGTGAAGGCAATAAAAAAATAGTTACCAAAAAAGATAACGCTATCACGGAATTAATAGCTGACCGATTATTATTCTCAAGACTTTTAATACTGTGCCGTTCAAGACCCGACCTAAACCTGAAACAAATACTAGGAGATTATGAACTTTCAGCAGTTCCTCGGTCATTGTTTGCTCTTGATGGAAGTTGAATCTATCATCCAGAATGACACTCCCAATAGTAAATAATAATAATAATAATAATAATAATAAGATTTATTTATAATTAATTTAAAGAAGCTACAAGAGCAAACAGTTATCTAAACAATTTCATATATCAGAATATATCTACGAAATATTTGCTGTCTCATAATAATACGAAGAACGACCTAACTGAGTACCTTTCAGTGAAGTTAATGAAATCGGCTACGTTTGAATCTAAAAATCTGATAGTATCGTGACATCTGCTTTTCTAATAAAAAAGGTCATTTGGAACATTTAGCAAGTACGCAAGAGGAAGTGGACACAAAACTTATATTGCATTCTCTAGCAGCGACCAAGTTACATTCAACATCAAGAGAATCGCTTACTATTTACTATTACCGTATGCTCTCCAGATTCTGATGTATTTTTTCTCTTATTGAAGTATTATGAACTTCTCCTGCCATATCACATTTTAAACAGGAAGTAGATCCAAGAGAAGAGGTGTAACAGTTTCATCCGTAGCATCTGTGCATTGCGTAAAAAATAATAAAGAGGCGCAACTGTCAAGGTTTCGAGATTTCACTGTTTTATTTTTTTACCAATAGCTTCATGATTGTCTTCAATTCTAAGGGCTATACAGCCACATTACAAATACCTTTCTGTAGCACTAAAAATTGATGACAATCATGAAGTTATAGGCAAAGAAATACAATACTAAAATCTCGAAACCTTGACAGTTGCACCTCTTTATTATTTTTTACTCAATAATCTGTGCTAAGCAAAGTACAAATGGAGGCCCTGCTAGCAATGCATGCATTATCGGGACGGGATGCGACACAACGGGAGTATTCAGTAGAGTTCAGTAGTGACGAGGATCAAGAAGAAACGTCAATAACTGACCTCAGCGAGGAAGATTTGTAGAATGTCTTGAACTTGCTGTTCATTTATTTATGTATTAGTTAATTACGTTTATTTCATTAGGTTCGATTTCTCAAATTTCTGTACGGGATTAAAAATATAACATTTTAATAGACCGACTTTTATTATAACATTCAGGTCGAATAGTTTCAATGCAACAATAATCACTGGTATATATCATATGAAAAAGTTCTCTTGAAACTACCTACGAATATATTCATAATTGTGGCAAACGATGTATAAATGCAATTCATCTATTTAGGACAGAACATTTTGAAATAATGCATCATTTTAGTTCAAAACTCAATTTGTATAGTTTCCACCAAAGCAACGTAGATACCTCACATCTCCTTATCCTGTTGAGTGTTCTATTGCATAAATAAAGTAAATTAATGACAGGTAGGTATCCATACCATTTTGAAGCTTGCACCATCACCTACAATTGTTTTGGAAGCATGTTTCAATTCAAGTGCGACAAAACAACATAATTTTCCAAATTACCTCCCTAACTATTCGAAATATGACAAAAGTTTATCCGACCTTTTTCTTTCTATACAAAAATACAATAATTTCAAAAAAAAAAAATCAAGTCGCTATCTCATACCGTTCACGAGATATGAAAGATTGAAGAAAACACCCCTTATGGGGGGGTGAAGGTCAAAGCCCGCTCGTCCGCGGGTGGAAACATGAGTTATCTTAAATAAAACAATGTAACTCAACAGAAAAATTATGTTTCTAACTTTAATCAGTTATTTCCCACGCCATGACACATGCGCTTCTACTATGTCGGTTCTTCTCTATACTCGGGCCAAAAAGAGTAGTCAGTAGAGCCAGGGGCGTACGGATTTACGAATTTCATAAATTCCATAATTCGAACAAATGAAAGCGGATTGTGTTAATTATGCATGAATATGAGTTACCATGTCTTAAATTTTAAATAATATGCTTACATCTGGCAACATTATCTCCACGAATTAGGTATAGCAACGCAGTTGAACAATGCACATCCTTTGCGTTGCAGCATATGTGACGCCACTGAATGCGCTATCTAAGCCCTCTCGACGACCTTTCCAATAGCCGAACAAATTATTGGGTATAAGGGCGGTACGTTCAAGCATGTACTGTATTTGGTTGACTATACCAATTAAACATAATGACCTAGTTGTGGTTTTCATCTCTGGTAGGCGGAGAAAACTGGATATATTTCTCTGAATTATATGGGATTATATGGTAAAACGAGCTGCCGCTTCTGTATTCCATAACAGCTAAATCCTTTGAAGAATTGCCGGTGAGTTTTTGCTCTACTGACTACTCTTTTTGGCCCGAGTATAGAATGAGATTAATTATCGTTTCAAGGGCGCGATTGATGCAATTGCTAGAGGAGAAACCGAAGAGGTAGGTTTATATGTGGCATAACAAGAAGACTTCAATCAGTAGATTTAAAATACTGAAGTAGTTCTCCTTTAGATATCATACTTCCTGATTAGGAAAAGTATATTTCTTATTATTTATTACCGGAGTCGTCGTACGACGACCGACTGAGCCGCAGCATGAAACGCCGGCGCCGGTCGATGGTACTGCATTCTGGTAACTTGTTCGAAATAGTTCGAATTCCCTCAACAAGAAAACTTCTCTGATTTTCCTAATGTACCGTGAATATTGTTTAGTTGAAGGATTCAGTTTGAACTAACTGCTGGTAAGTTGCAATAGAACTCGTATACCAGTGGCACATAGTTAGAGTATCTTTTATAGGAAACATACATACACACAAAACTAAGAAGAACCATTGATTCTAATGTTTGGTAATTATAGTGGACGGCCTTCACTATGGACTATTCTTAATTATATTATACTTAGAATAATTTCATATGATTGCATCCACTCTTTGTTTGTTACATTCAAAACTTCCGATCCAATAAATTGATTTTCAGATCTCTAAGTATAAAAATAAATAAAAATGAAAAGAGTTTTTGCAACGATATTTTTCTTGGTAATAAGTTTCTAATTATAGTAATAAGCGTTGAGTGCCAATAGTAAATGCAAAAATCTTGACACTTAATCTTCGCATTTAATATATCCTCAATATTATTTTTGCTTTTTTGAGATCGGCCTGTTTAATATTTTTATATTCAATTAAATATCAGGATGACCCAGTCACAAGCCACAATGCTACTATTCAGTAAATAAAAAAAGACGAATTAATTGACATACTAAAAAATAAACGTTACCTCTATAGCAAATAGTGAAGTGCTCATGAATTTTGTGACTAATCTGTGTCAGAATAAAGTAGATATAAAAAATAAAATAAACAATGACGTCTGACGTCTTGTTTGCAAATCGTGCCGTCGTTGCCGTCGCGTGTAAAACTAACATTTCATCTGGAAAGAAGAACGTTGGAAAAGGATCTGATAATGTTAATAAAACAACAAACACATGTATCTAACATTAATAAGATTATGGAGATATCTGCTCCATCGGGTTTATGACGTTTCGCCGCGGCCGTTTCGCCGCCAGAACTGTTCGCCACCAGCCGTTTCGCCACTGGTCCAGTTGGCTGGCGTGAAGTGATATTATACGTCAAATAATTGTCGAAGATAAATACTACAATACAATGGTAAGGGGAAAAACCATACCTAATTCTAAAACGTTTCACAGCCGCGCTTACTTAAAAATCAGAATTCTATTGCTTTACAACTGATTGATGGCTTATTAATTGAATATGATCGCAATCGAGACATACTACCTGCCGCAACAAAAAAATAATGTTTAAAAAATAATTAAAGTTTTATAACTATGGCTTTCCCCTTACCATTGTCAGAAGTATTTATCTTCGACAATTATTTGACGTATAATATCACTTCGCGCCAGCCAACTGGACTGGTGGCGAAATGGACCGATGGCGAAACGGCTGGTGGCGAACAGGTCTGGCGGCGAAACGGCCGCGGAGAAACGGCCGCAGCGAAACGTCCCACTGCGGCTCCATCTACTACTAAAATTGTCGAACAAACTGTAAACGTAAAAATTTTAAGAAATGATATACATAGCAAACATTTCATTCATGTTTTATAAAAACGTGTAAAATCAATGGAATCCCCGAACAATTGAAAAAAGGGAATTCCCGATAAAAACCAATAAAGAACAAAATATGTATGACTCGTTTTAATTAAACCGGTGTTATAGGAACCGGAAAAAGAACCAAAACGGAAGTAAAACGATACCAATATTGAACTATCTCTATATACAGTAAGGTCCAAAAGTCAGTTACCCCCCTACTAACTTTTGATTGGTTTCAAATATTTTTTGGAGTCTTAGGAGTTATACGTTCGGATAGACTTGCGATTGTTTGACTCTAAATTAAAAAATCGATATTCCAAAATGGTGTCTGGTCGCCATATTGAATACATCTCTGTATCGGACCAAGGTGTGCGACATGTTAAATTAAAGGTCTATTCATGTTGATGACGATGTTGATGTTCATACAGCATACATCATTATTAATCCCAGTAAGTATTTGAATTGAACATAGTAAAATTTTGTCAATAAGACAAGTAAATGATGATTGATTTTTTTATTGTTTATTAAGATTTTCAAATTTTAGTAACTCAAATTAATACATTAATTTACTTATTGCTAATGGTCATCTTATAAAAGGGCAATAAAAATGATGTGCCTTGAAAATGTGGAAATAAATTTGACAGGTATTATTTACCCATTACACACCTTGGTCCGACAATAGAGAAATATCCAATATGGCGATCAGACGCCATTTTGGAATAGGTAATGATTTTGTTATTTTGAGTCAAACAATCGCAAAACTATCTGGGAAGATTCCAAAAAATATTTGAAACTGTTCAAAAGTTAGTAGGAGGGTAACTGACTTTTGGACCTTACTGTATGTATATGTATATCGGATATGGTCCAGAAGTAACATGTGATTACCTACTAAAGGTCCTCAGTGAAATGGCTCCGATAATACATTTTAATTGTAAGGATTGGAACAAAACACATACGAGCTCGTAATTTAAAATATCCTTTCCCGTAGAAGGCTACAAAGAAGTGTATAATCCTGATCTCTAGGTCTTGCAGTGAGGAGATTTACCCTCCCCAAGAATTTTCAAGCTGTAGTCGGGGTGTACACCGACAGAATTAATGAAAAGTTGCCTGTAACCTTTTGGAATTTATTTTAAGTAGTGTATAAAGGATGAGACCCCTTTGGCCCATGAATCTTGCTTTGGTTTTACAGAGCTAATAATAATCAATATGATCTAGTTGCCAAGTGTACAAACTGAAGACTAGCAAAAATTCAAATATTTGCCTGAGATCCTGAGAACGACACCCTCAACCGTCCTTGTAGTCATGCTAGGTCTGTCAATGCTTTTCGCCTAGATAAAGAGTATCATGGCGGACTATCTTAGTATGCGTGACTCAAGAAGCTGGAGAATGGAGATGTAAAGAGGAATGTCACGCAGTCATCGCCAAATAGGTATATTATCTATCTCCACCTATAAAGTGGTGGAAGCGAGAGATCAGTTAAGAATTACGTATACCATCATTATTCCAAGTAGAAAGAAGTAGGAAAAGAATACAGTAAACTTCTCTCCAGATTATTCAGTATGCTACACGAATGGATCGCGACTGGCCGACAGATTATTTAGAAACAGCCGAGTACAGGTAAGCTTCACTCTTGGATTGTACAGTACAGTCCTCTAAGTAGGAGTATGTATTATTCTAATTGAGGCACAGAAGGGACAAGTTAAAAGCTGCGCGAGGCGAAGCATATACATTTGTTACGACATAGACAGTCAAGTAGCTCTGAAACTGATCTGCTCATACAGGACGAGGTCGGTTCTCGTTCGGGTGTATAGGGACATACTCAAGGAGCTCGTCAAACATAAAGAAGTAAAACGAGTGTAACCGCAGGCACAAGAAAACCGAAGTACTAGCCAGACTCCAGACCCAGGGTCCCTGTTTCAGATCGGAACCTATGTTGAATAAAACAAAAAGATAAGTATCGACTTGCTAGGCTCTAACATCCTCAATTCTACTTCTACGTAATTCTTAAATGTTCAATTTTTACATTGAATTATCTGCATTATGCTGGACCTACTAGGGAATTCAGCTCCTAATCAAACAAAGGGTCAGAACATGGGCGTCGTTAGAAAATTTTCCAAGAGGGGGCAAATGCGGCTTATGCCTGCAGGCTTCTATTTACCTAGCATTTTTTGAGTTCTTCGCTCGCTCATAATGCGTATTAATTAGTTTTTTTGCCGAGGCCAGAGGGGGCACTTGCCCCTCCCAAACGACGCCCATGGTCCAGAAGGTCGACAAAGCGAAACTTCACCTGAACTGTGAGAAAAGAGGGCCCTGTGCATAATAGGCGGTGAATGCACCATAAGAGAATTGGCTTATGGCAGACAAGTCAATTTTACTCTATTATATATGAACTGGTGCAGGGTTACCAGCACACTTACAGTATGAAGTGAAGCACTAGGGCAGGAATCTTTTAAAGCTAAAGGATCAAAGCAGACCAGGGAGAAAGAGAAGTAGATCACCAATGACACCAATACGGATATAAGGAATTTGAAAATTTTTAGGAATTCATGGTCACATAAATTATATAAGTATTTGGATGTTCTGATGTGTAAGACATCAACACGGAAAAAGAGGAAATAGTTTGATGTATATTGAACCAGAAGTGTTTATTTACTTAGAACCTGCTTAGAACCTATACAAAAATATGGTTCTGAAAATGTTTAGTTTAATACTTTTATTATTAATAATGTAACTTTCTAATCAATTATTAATAATAAATATCTTAATTAATTAGGTATTTGTTCTTGAAGTAATGTTTTATCTGAACAATCATAATGTATTTCGGTTTACTTGTGACTAAATTGCAATATAACTAATTAGGTATTTAGCTATGTTTTTATGGTAACATATTACATATTATATAATAATTATAATTAGGAAAAAACGATCATGTTAAATTGTTACTATAGTCGAGTAAACTTTAACTTGAGTTGATATTGTGCGTATTATTGTATTTTCTCTTGCACACAAAATTGAAGTAATAGCCCAAAACCATTGTTTACGTATAAACATACGTGAACAATGTTTTTGGGTTATTGCTTTAACTTTGTGTGCAAGAGAAAATGAAATAGTATGCACAATATCAACTCATCCACACGCCAAGTTAAAGTTTACTCGACTATATTGGTTTAAATCGAGTTTTTCCAGTACCAAAGCCGGTTATATTTTAGTATTTTAGTCGAGTCAAATTATTTTAGGCCAAGATCCCCACTACAAAACTAGTGAGAACATTAATTAAGAGAACATTAATTAATTTAGTGTTAATTTAGGAACCTTATGTTTTTAGGAATTGAGCAAGGAGATTTCTCAAGTACCGAATGGTGGCTGGTAAGAAGAGAAAGTATGCGCGATCCATAATGACCAAGGATATCCTAGTGCTTCCACTGCCTCATCTAGGAATTACCAATAATTCCATAGCGACGAATATAAAATTGGTAACAGATGTAAAATGATCATAAGCAATATTCACCTTCTATACGAAACCTCAAGAATTATTTCTTTTAGACTATCAGGTAGGAGGTCAGATGGTGCCAATTAAGCGATAAATGCGACAGATATGTCAAAAAATCAGAAAAAATTAGTAGAATACAAAAAACCCAATGCGGACATCGAAAGGGGTAGTTTTTACCCCTAAAAAAGCTAAAAACACCCCCTACTTAATTAAATAGTGAGCAACGTGGTTTCTTCTGTATTGTAAGTTATTGATAGTTGGCTGGAGATCGAGTGATGGTTGGTTGGCAACGGAGGTAAACAAGGAGACCAGTTGCTTCATCAAAGAGCGTTGTCTTGAAAAGCCAGCAAAAGAATTCTTTGATCCGCTAAAAACGTTTTGACATCTGAAAAAAATTATAAAATCAGGAGTTACAAGTAAGCAGAATGCTGCAAAATATGATGCATCCCTTTTTGATCGTTTGGCAATTATTGCTCAATACCGGAACATTGATCTTCGACAAGTTATGTGCTACCTTTTAGGACCTGTGCCCTGGTCATTGGCAGACGGCTTTGATTTTCCCAGAAAAACTGCAAAAGCGCAATTACTGCATATTTTAGAACAGAACGTCCCTACAGAAATAGGTTATCCTGTCAATTGTGCGTGTTTATTCGATGGTATGCATATCTTGCGCTCACTTAAAGTTCGAAATGGCGAAACATTTGACTACGTAACATCAGCTCTATTCAATCTTTTGTTAAATTCCCCGGGAAACAGATTGGATGTGGTCTTTGATGTTTACAAACAAAACTCCATCAAAGATTTTGAAAGACAATTGCGTAGAGGTATACTCAAACCGAAGAGCCTCGGTATAGTAATATTCGAGGTTCTTTTAAAATAAAGTGTTGGCATTTCTTTCTATCTGTCGATGAAAATAAAACAGGCTTAATTAAATTCATTGCGGAATCCTGAAAATCTTCAAAGTTTCGTGACAGACTGGCGTTTAAAGTCATTTACGTAGCATTTGAACCACATGCATAAGGATATCTTGTAACGAAGTCACCGAGGAACCTGCCCTTTCTGCGACCATGAGGAGGCTGATACGAGGCTTGCTCTTCATGCTGCTCATGTAGGCAAACACGGGATTCCGTCTGCCGTTATACACACCGAGGATACCGATATTTGTGTTATATTATTCTCACATTTGTCAGAAATTCCAACCAAACTTTTTATGAGACTTGGTCATCAGAATAAATGTAGAATAATTTCATTGAATAATATTGCAGATACCATCACGAAACATCTTCCTGACAATGGCACCGCAAATGATTTTCTTGGAGCTCTCATTGGTTTTCACTCTTTCGGGCTGTGACACTGTGTCGGCCTTCTTCAGGAAAGGCAAGAGTGTTCCTTGCACAAAACTGAAGACAAATTCCACCCATATATCTGCATTCCTTAAACTTGGTGAGGCTTGGAAATTGGATAATGCTCTGTTTGATGACATTGAAAAATACGTCTGCTACATTTACGGAAAGCATTTGCCGAGTGTTGACGCATTGCGATACTATATGTATTGCTCTTGTGGAGGGACAGTTGATCCTGAGCAGTGCGCAGCTACACGCTACCCCCTTGCAGTTCAACACTTAAATTGCATATTTTGAGAGCAAATTATCAGGCTGCTATTTGGAGAAGATCTCTCCATAAATTCATGAATGTTCTTTCCGCAATAGATTATGGCTGGTCCCTTGATGATCAAGGTAACATTACGATTCAGTGGTTAGCTACCGATTCTGCACCTGCGGAAGTTCTGAATTTAGTTTCCTGCTTCAAATGCAAGAATTGTTCCGGCGCAGATTGTGTTTGTTTTAGCATGAAACTACAGTGCACGGACATCTGTTCATGTAAATTAAAAACGCAGAGGAAAGTGATGTTTAGTAGAGGATGAATATGGGCTTTCGGATGAAGAAAGTGATTAATAATTAACTTCTCGCTTATATTTTGGCACTGCTAACTTTCAATTCTCAATAAGATAATATTCACAAATAACCTTCCTTCAATTGGAAGTACTTTTGCACAAGGTCCTTGTTTGTAAATAAATGTATACCTACTATTATTGTTATTATCATTATTATTATTTTATGGCATTGGTAAAAACCATTAAATTTACTATTATTATATGTACAAATAATATGTGTCATAATATATATACAGTGTGTCTCACTTTTCACAACTACACCCCAATATCTAGGCCATTTGTTGATCGATTTAGATCAAATTTGGTATACTTCTTTTCTTTCAGATTGTGTTTAAAACGTTATTAATAAAAAATTTTTTCAAACTTAAATACGCCTACTATGATCAAAAGAAATTGGCAAAAATTAGGAATTTATATTAGCGATCGAGATAGGGCTTTTGTTTTTACAGATTCTTGTTCAGCATGACCTAAAACGCCTGTATACCAAATTTCGTTAAAAAAATATTTTTTCCTTCAAAAAAAAAAGTAATGAAAATCTAAGATTTCAATAATAAAAAATAATAAAAGTTGAGTTATTTGATATTTTCTAAAAAAAAAGTGTCCTAATGCTTAATTAGCGTCATTATATCACCCGTCTACCAAGTTATGTAAATATCCGTCAATAAATAACTGGAATAGTAGGGTGATTATTATCTGCTATAATTTTCTTAAATAGGGGGTGTTTATGGCCTGTTTAGGGGTGAAAGCTACCAATTTCGATGTCCGCATTCAGATTTTCGTAATCTACGTTTTTTTTTTGATTTTTTGATATATCTGCGCACTTTATCGCTCAAATGGCACCATGTACCCTAATTATAGCCAGTAGCTGATAGTCTATTTGTCAAAATGTTTAAGATTGCATTCCATTACTTAACTAAAGCAGGCACATATAATCTCCATTTTTTCGTTAGTTTTGACATTCTTATCGACTGTGATCATTTGCCAATTTTGATGTTCCTATCTGCTTTAATCAGTTTGATCAAGGAACAGTCTTACACTTAGGTACCTATGTACTTAATTTTCTGTTGCATTATTGAAGAGTACGACCATAGTCCTAACGTGCTTTAACAAAAATATAAAATATCTATTTTTTTAAATTCTCACCTAGGTACTTATAGCATATAGCAATAGTGAATTTCCGATGGATATTTAAAACAATAATGAAACAGACAAGATGTAAAATTAGCAAAATTGTTGATAGACTGTTGATAGACAAGATAACTTTAACATTACTAAAGTGGAAACATAACGTTAAAACACATAACTTTGTATGTTGGGTGGTCTAAATGTGCAATGATCCAGCTATTACTATCAAAAATTAAATAAACCAATTAATTAGTGGGAAGGAAGATAAAGCGTATAGAGTCGATATACACTGGTTGCTACCTATTAAAAGGACGTGCGATGAACTTTATATCCTTGTATATAAATACATATACAAGGCAAGTTGATAATTATCGCAATTTTATATGATTATATGATTGTTTCACATTCAATAGAATATCCTTTGTAGTTGGATACATTTTTATTTTAATAATTATCTTTCGATCATACTTACTTGGTTGGTACGTTATAATACTATTCACTATTATTATGCTCTACTACTACTAAAAAGACTGGAAAGCAGCAGTCATTTCGCGATTTCAACGAACTTTTTCGTGAGGGAACAATCAGAGAAAGTCAATGTTTACTCGTTCCAAATCTGACTCCACAAGTTTGGAGAACAAGTCAGGAACTCGGACTTAGGCGATTAGGTACTTTTGGCGATTATGGAAGAGGATGGAAGTTTGGCAACCCAAATGGTGATCGAAGATTTCATCGTCGATCATTCCACAAATTTTCGCCGCCTCAAAAAACTCAGGAAGGTGTAGAAACTAGCCGAATGGATACCGCATAAGCTCTCAGACGACAACAAAGCCGAAATTCTTCAGATAATTGAACAAGCACCATTCCTGAAAAATCTCATCAATTTGATGAAAAACCAAAACTCATCTTCTGTTTAAATAGTTCGTAACTTTTTATTTAGCTTTGATTGTTTCAAAAACAATAGAGTTTCTCCTCTAGTTGACACTTATCTACACTTAATTCTAATAAGGTGGAATTTTTTCATCTTGTTTTTTTTCTTCCTTGTATAATAAACGAAACAGCTGGACGGACATGACGAAAGGACTGACAAACAGACATTTTACTACGACCTATTAGATTCATCTATGGAGAAGGAGAATACCTATGTAATTTCATAATTTAATTTTAACTTTAATGTAGCTTTAAAACGTACATATTTTGTTGTTATTATCAAACATGTTGATTTATTATTAATACTATATATAAATATATGAAATTATTCGGAAACTTTATATAAAAGATAATATTTGAATGGATTAAATGCTTTGCCTCCACGGGAGTACACAACATTAAATGATGTTTTGATTATAATAAGCCCACCCTGATAATCATAGATACTTATCCATTAGATGGTTAAATCAAGTTCTTCACAGGGTATATGTAAACATGTTCAGCTCGGTATATAAAAATGTTTTTAAAATTTTATTTCAAATTGATTAAACAATATTATTAACAAAATACTTCATAAAACTACTTACTATTCTTATCGAAATTGAAAATTCAATCCTAAAAGCAAAAAGTAAAAGGACCAAGGATGGAGGCTGAGTCTTAATCTTACACTCGAAAAACACTTCGAAAACACTTCGAAATGCTAAAATAGCCAGTAGAAATATGCCTCGGATGCCGGACGGATGTAATAGATGAAAACAGCAACAGAAATGGACTCTGAATTTAGGAACATGGAATATACGAGAGATAAGAAACAAACAAATACAAATTATTTCAAAACTTATTCAACAAAAAATCGATAAAGCAATCATCTTGGAAACTAAGAAGAAAAAAGAAAATAGAAACGAAAATACTAAGGATTTCATACACTTCTAAACAGGTGTTGACAAAAGTTAAAGAGCAAAATCTGAGGTATCCATTATAATAAATAAAAGATTAAAAAATATATTAAGTTTTGGGAAGCTATAAACGAACGCCTAAATAAAATGATGATTCAAATAAGAGGAAGAGTTATGATGTCTATGCACCTAATGACAACGCTACAGTTCAAGTGAAAGAAAATTTTGAAGTAGAAATATCATAGATCAAATTCCACACCGACACGAGATTATTATAGGAGAAGACCTGAATAGCAGAGTAGAAAGACAAAGAAATAATAAAGTGATACTACCAATAACAATGGTGACAGATCGATACATTTATGCAATCAGTACGGCTTAAAAATAACTAACACCTTCTTCCCGCATAAAGATATAAGATATCCATAAGTATACGTGATATTAACCCTCAAAAGGTTTTAGGTCGATTATCGACTCTCTTATTATATATAAAATTCAAAACCTGAGAGGGGCTGATTGTGGATCTGATCACTGTTTAGTAAAGGCAAAAGTATACATATAGTCCCTATACGAAAATACAGAAAAGCTAAGTGGGAATAGAATAAATATAACAAAATATAACTTGGGAAGCTTGAAGCACGATAGTGCTAAATACTTATTCTGCAGAAGATTAGAGGAAAAACTGACCAAACTGAACGAACAACGGAAGCAGAATATGAACATTTAAAATCCTGCATAATCCTGGAAGCGGCAAACGAATCTTTAGGACCAATACTGACAAAAAGGAAGGCGCAAGGACCGCAAGGTGTGATGGTGCCTATTTCTTACGGTGCTTTTTGTGACTATACTTACGTAATCTTTTTATATGGAAATCTCGGGCCCCAGTCCTTCAATTTTTAAGGTGCAAAGAACTACACTTTTTTTGGCTCTCCTAATTGGGAGAACAACCCTGAAGCGAAACAGCGGAGATACGGAATTGCCAGGGGTCGGAGAGAGAGGATTATATTGACAGAATTTTTATTATGTTCAATTCAAAAGCTTACATGGGATTAATAGTTGAGCATCATTATGTCAAAACACCAGGTAAATAAATGAGCATGCTGTGTGAACATTGAATTTGCTTTAATGCTGCCATTTTGTAATACGTCATCGGATTACCTCGAATTTTGGGCAAGTTACTATGGACGAATAGACCTTTAATTTAAGGTGTCACACACCTTGGTCCGACAATAGAGAAATATCCAATATGGCGGCCAAACGCCATTTTGAAATATCAAATTTTTTATTTAGCGTCAAACAATCGCAAATCTATTTGGGATTATAACCCCTAAAATTCCAAAAAATATTTGAATCCATTCAAAAGTTAGTAGGGGGTAACTGACTTTTGGCTTACTGTATAGGAGGTACTCGAAGCTCAGAAGCCTGGAAAACTATAAAATCGGTAAGAACATCGAACAAACAAGGTTCTAATCTAAGAAACATAACAGGCAAAGGCTGCGACTATAGCATTTTAACATCTTTTGGAAGGAAAAATATCGGAATTCTTACAACAACGTTATGAAATACTATAACCAGTGACATATGTGTAGTTCCATGTATCGCTGCTATAACTCATATAACTATCCAAACTGACCAAGTTAAACAAGCAATTGCATACAAGAAGTTAAAAAAGTGTCAAGAACCTGGAGGAGTATACCCAGAATTTTTAAAATATGAACCGAATAAATCGAAATAGAGAAACACATACAGTTTTCATAAATTTAGGAAAAGCATTTGACAGTGTCCCAATATCACATTTGTGGAGATAGATAAACAAACTTGAAACTGTGGAATGTTATGTTCGAAGAAATACTGAGATTGCCGAAGGCAAACTGTACCACCACAACATGATACGCAGACGACCTGGCAATCACAGTCGTCGGAAGCCGGAAGCCAAGTGGTGGAAATCGAAGAAGAGGCTAATTTAGTTATCAGGAGGATGGAGAGATGGCTGAGGAATGTGAATTTGGAGCTAGCACCGGACAAGACGTGGTCACCAGAAAGAGAAACCTCCCGGCCATCACGGTCAGAGTCGGACCGACGCAGATTAGACCCGGCAGTGGTCTGAAATATTTGGGAATCTGGATAGACCCAAAATTAACATACGGGCTGCACATTACGAAGACCGCCGAAAAAGCTGGTAAGACGATGGCGGCATTAGGCAGATTGATGTGCAACACAAGGGGACCCAAATCTAGCAAAAGGAGGGTGTTATGCAGTATGGCTCACTCCATACTACTATACGCAGCGCCGGTGTGGGTATGAGCCCTTGAAGTAAGGACTTATTTAAACAGGCTGACCAGGATACAGCGGTGCGCAGCGCTCAGGGTGTGCAGTGCATATCGAACTGTATCTTACGAAGCAGCACAAGAGGCGGCCGGGATCCCACCGTTGGATCTCTTAGAAAGGACGGAAACATACGAAGGGAACAGTAAGGAAGCAGCCAGAGAAATGCTGTTCTCGAGATGGCAAAGAAGATGGGAGGAAACGACAAAGGGAAGGTGGACTAAACGAGTCATTCCTAGAATCAAGGAATGGGTCGAGAGGAAACACGGGGAGGTGGGATACTACCTCACCCAGGTACTTACAGGGCATGGTTCTTTTGGAGATTATCTCCTTGGAATTGGGAAGTGGGAAACGAGAGAATGTGTGTATTGCGGTGAGAGGGACGACGGTATTCTACTGTAACAGAGGGAACGAGGAGAGACGGGAAATTAGCCATCTCGGACCCGACGAACTGGTCCAATTCATGCTGAGAACACAAGCGGGATGGGAATGTGCGGAAGGAGCGATCAAGCGAATTATGAGTCGCAAAGAGGAGGAGGAGAAGGACTTTAACCTGAACCCCTAATCGTGCAATCGGAAGGGAGACGTAGGGGAGAGTGAATTATTGCAGAATAACATCTACTAAGGACAATTAGTACATATAAGAAGAATGAGACCCGTATCTTGATGTAAAGTGAAAGCGGTTCCAGGATACGCGGAAGACTGATTCTGGGGGACCACTTGTCTACTAGGCCTGGAACGGCCAGCAGCTATGCCCCCCCCCCCATAAAAAAGAAAAAAAACTCTATTATGAACAGAACTTAGTCGCAATAAAAACTAGCAGTGCATCACTGTCTAACTATTTCAACACAATGAAGGGTCTAAGACAGGGCTGTTGTTTGTCTCCCACATTATTTAAAATCTATTTAGACCAAGCCCTCAGAGGGTGGACACGAAAGTGCAAAAGCATGGAACTTCAGTATAGCCTCTATTTCGGGGACGATCAAGTAGTAATCACGGAAGACGAAGAAGATTTGAGCTATATGGGTGGAAAACTGCATGAAGGGTACGATAGAGTCGTAAAGTCGGCCACATCTTTATAGTGCACGTAAATAACATCGGCGACCTTTAAATTCTTATCGGCATCAAAGGTGCCGACGTTTTTCGTGTGCACTGTAAAGATGTGGTCCACTTTACTTAAGATTAACTTAAATAAATGCGAATAATTAATAATAGGAAGTGACGAACCTAACAACTTGCCTTATTATTAGATAGTGGAATGATAAAAGGTGTGGAAAAATGTAAATACCTCGGAGTGCTCTTCAACAAATCAGGGCCGAGTAAAGATAAAGTCAAAGAAAGAATAATTAAAGGTAGAAAAACCATCGGAGCACTCAACTTAGTTCTATCGGATAATGATGTTAGGAAAAATACCAAAATGCGTATTTACAAGACCATTGTCCAAAGTGTTATGACACACGATGTGGAAGTGTGATATCTAAGTCAGGTAAATAGAAAAAACTATTGACCACAGAGATGGACTTCTTTAGAAGAAGCTGCAGGTGATCTAGACTTGAAGGAGTGAGAAATGAAGATATTAAAAAAAATATGAACATCGAGGGAGATATTACGGACGAAATCGAAAAGAAACAATTAATATGGTTCGGACATATAAAAAGAATGAGTCAAGAAAGATGGCCAAGAAAAATATCAAAATAGATACTGATACTGCAAGAGAGAAGAAAGTGGGGATACCGAGAAGAAGTTGGAAAGAGGGAGGACATAAATGACGCGATGAAAGTGAGAAATTTAGAAGAAAATACATGCTACTACTGAAGAAATTGGAAACTGAGTACTGAGAGGGGCCGTAAATTATTGTACTTACCCTAAAACCGATTACAACGAGAGGGTGTTGCGTACAGGGACACACTCTTCACACCAAGGGACCCCTGGTCATCATGAAGGACTATTATGATGACTTAAAATACAAAATAAATATACCTTTGAATCTCGATCCCGAAGCATCAGGTCTAACAAATGAGAATATGAGACAAAAACAAATTTTAACTGTTGCATTTATACGTAAGATCATTGGCATCAAAACCTGGTATGCGTTTAAGTTTTTTTTACCAATAATGAAATTATGTAGAAAAGACACTAATGAATGGAAAATTTATTCGGATTAACATTATAAATTGGGCAATGGTTGCCAAGACCTACTAGTGTTCTATAAAAATCAGGTTGTTTCTATCTGCAATATCCATTATTGAAGCTTGTCTTGAAATTAGCAGATTAAAACATGTAAATTTATTACCACCGCACAAAATTTATGATTAAAAGCAATTTTTTTTGTTTCGCAGTACTTTTTAATAAAAATGTTGATGGTATGTACTTGGATACCCAAATATATTTTATTTGTAAAAATCCAACAAATTGCGATAAAATTAATAATATGTATGTAGGTACCTATACTATTTTTAGTTTTTAACTATATGTTTTTAACTATATTAAATAACATGCGATTGTGTGCGTGACTCATATTTGAGAAAGACTCCTTTACTTCATCAATATACCCACTTGATTTTTAAGGGTACGACACTGGTAATCAAAATCAAATAGCTAATCGAAAAAATTTACACAAGCCACAAATTCAAAAGAAAAGTATTACTAGGTTGGGGTTTAATTTGTTAGTTTCAATTATTGTCTCAAAATTTTATTATTTGCAAAAAGAAATAAAATCTTAATAACAGTTTTGAATGTTTGGAAAATAAAACACCTCTTTTTGTTTTTCTCCGATAGCGGTAAATTGTAGCTTGTAGAGGCGTACAATTTTATTTGTTTATTATTTTTTATATCTTAATCAGCTCAGAAGTTATGGGCTGCAGAATGATTGTGTATCCACTGTATCCAACTTATCTACATAATTGGATGTACTGGTTAACTAAGAACGTTAGTTGAATAATCATTCAGAGAAATTATCATCGATAATGAAAAGGCCATAGGGCAAGTATGAATATTATTTACTTTGTTTTATTTACAATTACAATTTTTCATAGAGTTTTGGATTTTAGGAAATGTTTCGTATATTATAGGTATATACATCATAATAATATTCTCATTAAACTCAGAATGCTATTTTCCGACCCAGAGTTCAAAAATTATATACCTCAGGAGTAAAGTAAAAATATTCGTAATCTATTTATTGATTTTAGGATTATGTTTTAGTATGAGATAATCAATTTATACGTATATTTCTAAACATAATTTATTTATGTACACTTCGCATCAAAATTAACGCACCACTAAAGATTAACCACAATTTTAAAGGTGATTTTCTCGGGAACCGCCAATCTGGTTTTGATGATCTTTTTTTTTGAACTGTAGGTTTATTCCTCAGAAATGGGGCTGGGGTATAGGTACATTTTCATTAAAATTTCTGTCTTGAGCATATACAGGGTGCAAGAGTGAAGATATGTTTTTTACGCGAAAATTGAAACACCCTGTGGGGTGTCCCAGCTACAATAATGAATGTCTACTTGAATCAAACTGTAGCCCCATCTTCCCGAACAATTTGTTTTTTATATATATTCTACATACTTTATTCATGTTAATGCTTGAAAATGTTTGCTATATTTACTAAAAAAATTAAGAAATAAAGAAACTTCTTTTTACCCTACTTCAGTTACACAAAGTAACGTTCGGGCAAATGAAATATCATGTGAAATAATTATTAAATTTGATGGAGACCAGGATGATGTAGTTAGTTATATAGTAGTGTAAGTTTCCGTATTTACAATGTCTTATGTATACTGCATATTCTAAATTGTTATTAGTTTCAGTTGAAAATATTTCACTACTATTTTTTACACATCGACATTCTGTGTACTTACTGAAACAAACTGAGAATATATATAATAATAACTTCAACACAGTTTATCAATAATAATACAAATATGTGTTATTCTTATTGTCAATTATTGCAAGGACGTGTCATCGCTAACAAAAGAAATATTACATTTTTTAGAATTTTCGTAGTTATTCTGTAGAAGGGTCCAATGCGTAAATAATGATCTGCAACACATACAATTGTAGATGTATTTTCTTCTATACCAGAAAATCAAGCAGTGTTTAGACATTAACACTATCTTTGTGGGTGGATAGTATATACACAATGCAATATTTCAATTGACGTCCATAAATTCAAATTTCGTCAAAATATTAATATGTTAGTTCCGTGAAAGTAAAGAAATTATATACGGGTATAAGAAGAATTTGTGAAAATATCCACATCGAAATTTCAACAGAATTATATGTTAAAAAACCGATAATAAAATAAATCGTATGTTATATATTATTATGTCGCAATACATTTTTCAATAATTCTTATAAGGAAGTATAGTGTTATTGTACACCACTATTGTTTTCAAATTAGTAGTAAATTAGTCATTAAATTTCAATATCAATAATACAGTTTTGATTAATACTTAAAATTGGAACCAGTTTCGATATATTTATAAGTAAAAATAATTTACTTAGAAGCCAGGATAGATGTCATAAAAACAGATAGTAAGTTGGTTCAAATAAGAATAAATAAGCCTTGATAAAATCGCACAGTCTGTATGTTACTTTGATAATTGAAACATGTAAGTATTAACACTTTATTATATAAAGAATATACAAAACTCTAATTTACATAATTAAACAACAAAATTAGGTACTAGACAATATAAATTGACGATGGTGATTGGCGACAAATATTAAAACACAACGGAATCTTACCTGAAAGTGTCAAATGATATTCACATTTTCATAGGATTTTCATTATAAGTAGATGCATACTTTCCAGTGAAAAATGTAAAATACCGGTAAATATGGTATTTATAACATCTCTTGAAACGAGCATAAATATTTACAAATGTATTTTTTTGTTATTCCAAAGATCAGCATCAAGAATCACAAATTTAGTGTTTCATTTGTTTTAAATCTTATAACAAAATTCAGTCCACAATTTTCCGACTTCTGCTATTTCCCTTATTTTTGGAGATATGAAAAGGTTTAAATTTTTAGAATATGTAATAAAAAAATCAATTATATACAAAATTAATGCGGCGTGCCTACAACTTTAAATGTTTAATTTATTTATGGCAATACATAGGTATACAGTGTACAGGGTTATCCTACGAAAAGGCTCACCTATTTTCTTTATTTTTCGAGTTAGGAAAAAATGTTTCAAATAAAAGTTGTAGTGAATCAAATGAACTCATTTAAAACCCCTGCAAAGAATATACAGGGTGTTCCATAAAAGCAGGACAAATCTAACTTAAATTTTTTTAAATAGAACACCCTATATTTTTTTTACATTTTTCAAATCTGTGTTTTTTTGTGATTTCAAAAATATATATATGTTGTATCTTATCTTTTACTGTTTTTTATTTATTGCAAATTTCGTGAACAATATTATTTATACCACCAGCATCTGCATGCGTATCAATCAGGTTAGCCATGGATGAAAAACAATTAATTTGACACTTATGCCTTATAGAATAATTGAATAAATTCAAAAAGCAAACTTTGCAGGAAATCACTTCTTCAACTTAACAATAAGGAAGGAAGAAGATACAGAGCGCGCGCAAAGAAAACTTTGTAATACGCAATACCGCCAAAAAGAAAGGAAGGGACCCCTAATAAAGCAAGAAAAAGTTTATTCGAGAGTACTATTTTCATTTATATTCACGTCATGTCGGAAATTTTTATAATTTAATTTTTGTAACTTAATTACTTAAATCATCTTTATTCGTACATGATAAATAGAACTTTTTAATTTATTACCGAGTTCTACTTGAGACGTTCGCATGTAGAGACCTGGCAGCCATTTTGGATGTGGACAGAGGGTTTAGGAATTCAAAGTTTTAGTCCCAATATGATTGATTTACTTACCCAAAAAGATATAAAACCATACCATTCTAGTCAAAATCAACAGTGTATACTAATTTTTAAATTAGTTCGCCATGTTGGATTTGAATATAAATACCCAAAAAGTTTGATTGTTAACAACCATACACGTATTTAGCTTACTCGGAAACATATTAAAACAAATATCTTTTAAAACATTTGATATGTATATGCCATTCACATTTTACTTACATGAGGGGAGGCTATGATATGTTTTTCTTAGGTTGTCTCAGGGTTGTCCACTATTGACAAAATATTGAAGTGTCAGATTTCATTGATCGTCACTGTCATTTATTTTTGGCTGAATTGCCAAATTTTTTATTGATAACATTGCTGTGCTTTCTTTAGGGTCTCACTCTGGCATCTATGTAGAATCAATTTAAATTTGTGGCTATGTTTTTGACTTTTCAACATAACCTCAGTAATTAAAACAGTCATTCATACCAATAGAATTCAGATTTTCCAAAGCCTACTCTAATGTAAATAAAATGTGAATAGCGTAAATGCGCTTGTTTTTAGTTATTTTAAAATTATAACGAGCCGCCATCTTGGATTTAACACACAAGGATTGGAAATTTGAGATTATAACATGCATAGGCGTGTTCAGCATACCCAAAAACATATATATCGACACCGATCTTGTCAAAATCGTCCAAGAAATATTTATTTTATAATTAAAGGCCAAAAATTTGGCCGCCATCTTGAATTTGAGGCATAAGGCCTAAAAATTTGGACTGTTAACACCCCTCGGCGTGTTCATCGACCCCAAAAACCTAAGGATTCACCTGTTAATCAATTGTTACACGATTTGCCGTTAGAACCTAATTTTTAGAATCCTTAGCCTTGTCTATTAGAGGACGACACTGTTCTTTTGGTCTCTCCTCATTGATACTATTGATTAAAAGTATGTGATATTTATTGGAATAACTTAAGATTATTATGTTTAAAGGATAAAATAAAGGAGTACGAAGAAAAATTAAACAATCTACTTAAAAATAAGAAACATTATTTTCCAGATGCGGCTTTAGTTGAACATAATACGTATAATTTTCAAATAAGTCAGAATTGCAAAGACCGATTTTGCGAATAAAACAAATTTTCTTTCTTCATCATTACTGAATTCTGTTAAGTTAAAAACTTTTGTATTTCACTATCACTTTCTTTATACAGATAATCTTTTCTCGAAACGAAATTATAAATTTATTTCTTTTCCTTTTCTTTTTGGGATTTATACTGCGCTGACTTTTCGGAAACTATATCCGAAACGTCAGCGCAGTATTTTTGTATTAATTTAATTCCTATTAGTTGTCAAAAAACACCCTCTAACTGATCCTCTGACATTACGTCAAAGGCGTAGAGGTTATTTTCCAGTTTTAAACTGGTTAATTTGAATATTTTTTAGATAAATCGAATTTTTTTGGATAGGAATCTCAAGGAATGTGGTAATAAATCCCAAAAAAGAAAAGGAAAAGAAATACTTTATGAAATGCCACAATTAGCATTTAAACAAGAAATTATAAATGCTTGTTTTACGATACTTCATAAATATACTCCTGTGTCTCCTGCGGTAATTAATATTGTATGGTACTTCACAAACGTACCTACTCTTGTGGTATTCACATTGATGTTGGGACTTTCACATATACCGTGAACGTAAAACAACATCTAAAATTGTGTTTTTATTTATCCCCTGCTAACTGTTACCTGTTACCGCTTTGATATTCGTTTATATTTAATGTTACTATAATAACTAACTTCGCGTTGTTCCCTTTAACTAATAATATATTTTTTCGTAAAAAAATTATTACAGGTAAAACAGCCACTTATTTATAATAAATTTTTTGGAACAGTAGAGATAATTCGTATTTTATTGTTTAAATAGGTATCTTTAACACTACACCCATATTAAAATTATTTTAATAATTAGTCCCCAATGAATAATAAATATTTTCGAAATATATTTTTAAAATAAAATATAAATTATTTTAATTTTGAAATTTAAGAAATTGTCATTATATCCGCTAATACCATATTTACTAAGAATTTTTGCATGAATTTTAAATACCAAATTGTAAATGTAAAAAGTGTAATTTTATAATTATTTTTGTCTTTATTGTTCTCAAAAACGTCCACATTAGTGTTCTAATCCTTCTAAAGCAATAAAAACTAAATATAATAATTAAAGCAATAAAAACTAAATATAATAATAATATCAAAGTTAGTTGAATAGAGGTTTAAATCGTAAAATATTAAACATGTCTTTATCTGTTTCAGCATCATGAGAGAACACATATTTTTTCTCTCTGTCCTCATAATATATGGAACCACAGCAGCACCTAGCCAAACAAGTTTTGTGGTATCTTCCACGGAGCCTTCAAAAGAAAATGATAATATAGTAAGTTTCCAAATTATGAGAATTAATTAAAAACGTTGGAGAGTCCAGATTTTTTATGTTGATATTCAACATTTAGTCACTAAACAATAAGTTGTTGAAACGAAATGTGAAATTGAATTTTCTGAAAGATCAAAGTGGTAGATTGAAATATTAGGAAGATAGATGAGTTGGTATTTCCATCTATAAAGCTTAAATTTGAAAAAAAATCCAACCTGAACGTAATTATGAATTATCACAAAATTAAAAGTTATTGAAACAAATACATCAAATTTTAATAATAAGAAGAAGGTAAGAGCTATAAGAAAATTCTGTTTCGAATCATTGATGTTGTTTGATGTGTTTTTATAAAGAACGAGATTTAAGTAACCATGTATATAAAGATCTAACAGGATAATATTTGGAGAACTTGAGAATCGTTCAATACTGCGTATACTAATACAACCACTTTGAAAAACCTGATTAAGATATCTTCGTACAAGTATGACATAAAGTAGCAATTCAAAACGGTCTACTTCAGGTTGTTTAAAACCAAGTGATGTACTTGAATAAAATATGCAACAGATTCGTATGTTTGTTTCTAATGTTTAAGGAAATTGTAATAAATTCAAAATCCCATTTAACACTAAGCAACCCTGAAAAGTTAAAAATAATACATATAATAATCTATTTTTTCTAAGGATACTTCTGTCACTGCATTTCCGATAATATATGAAATGGATATAACAGCAAATATTTCGAATCGTTTCGCTAAAACTTTGGTAATAAGTAAAGTTAAAAATAGCGAAAGAGCTGCAAAGGAAACAACGTTTACTGTTGTGTTACCGGAAAAGGCATTTATCTCCGAATTTGTCATGGAAATTGGTGGAAAAAGCTATAAGGCTTACGTAAAAGGAAAAGAAGAAGCGAAGAATATTTACAATCAGGTATGTATTTCATTTGGATTTAATCCTCTTTCAAAACATTTTTATGTTAATCATCAAAGAAAACTAAAGACATCATTATTTTGAACATTTTGAACATGATACTGTAATCTCAATAAAAACAAAGCAATAGTAAGCATGTACCTACCTTCAATAGTTTTCGAGTTACTAAAATGTAAAAATTTGATACATTTATGGGTGCCCATATCAGCAACATCTTTAGTAATACTTCTATTAAATTTAGCAAGGTGGAATTTCTGAGGATAAAAAACCTTAATATATTTTTTTGAAGAATCGGCCCCTTTTGTCATATGTTAGAATCAGACACCAATTACTAAAATCTAATTATTAAATTAATCATCTTGTAAGTAGAGAGGAGTTAAAGCGAAACGTCGTACATGCAATGGGTTTTAAAGCATAAACACTGTCTTACTTATTATAAACTAAGTTTAAATTTATTTTTCTAAATTTTAGGCCGTAGCAAGTGGACAAAGCGCTGGACATGTTTCAGTAAGCGCTAGAGATTCAAATAGATTTACAGTTTCTGTAAATATAGAACCTGAATCTAAAGCTGCATTTCTCCTAACTTACGAGGAACTTCTTCAACGTAAAAATAATCAATATGAACTAGTGCTCAATATTCATCCAGGACAAATTGTGAAACGTTTATATGTAGAGGTAAGTCTGTACAAATATAAGAGTTTCAATACTTACTACGTAATGTTTAATTTTACTTTAAAGGTTCATGTTAACGAGAGTAGACCCTTGAAATTTGTGAAAACTCCGTCATTAAGGTCTGGAAATGAAATAAGTAAAAACGAAGATAAATTGGATCCCTCATCTAACATTCAATTAATAAATTCGACTACAGCTATTGTTAAATTCAATCCTGATTCCGACCAACAGAAACAGTTTGCTCGAGATTTGGGAACAAAAGAATCCAATGGATTATCGGGACAGTTCGTTGTACAATATGACGTGGAAAGAGATCCTCTAGGTGGAGAGGTAAGTTTTATAATTATTTATTATTTGAGAAAAATGCAAATAACTTAGGCAAAAATGAAAATAAATAACTGGCGGGTTATTATTTTCGATTTAGTATTAAATGAAGCTAAAGTAATTTTTGGAAGTTTTCACCCTTTTCTATCATATAACAATGATTTTTTTTTTAAATTATGCATTACGCTTGTAATAGTCTTAAGATCTTGTTTGATGATGAACGGCTAAACCTCCTTGCATGTGCAATTGGCATAGAAGCAAGTTGGTAAATTATTATTATTCTTCGATACTTCGATAAACGCAAAAGGAGTCATCGAATGCTAACGTTTGAGGTTTGTCTGTTTTTACCAACAGACTAACTCTGACCCTGTGTCTTCTTTTGTTTGATTTTTGAAGTTTAATGCGTTTAATACTTTTCGCTTTCTTCATCACAAAAATAATTTTTGAAATTGTCCCTTGTATCTGCGTAGCCCCCTCCCACTTCTAAATCCTTCAGTGATAAAATTATTTGCATTAACTGCAGGTATTTATTATATATTATTTGTTAGAACTCAGCTATACGTATATTATATTGATGTCGCCCAAAAACAAGAAACCAGACAATAGGACCGTCCAAATTCTAATATCCATATTGGTCGGAAGAAGATGAAGATCATTCCTATGATGACATAGAAACTGTATATGATAGATGCCCAGTAAATAACATAAAAATGGTAATAGGAGACTTAAACGCTAAGATTGGGAAAGAAGGATATTATCAGAATCATCAATCTCAATCAAATCCCCCATAAGAATACATAAAATGACATGGACGTCTCCAGAGAGCACAACTCAGAACCAAATAGACCATATGTACTAATAGATAAAAGCCACCTTTCAAACCTTCTAGATGTGCGGAGTTACAGAGGCACTAACATTGACAGTGACCATTACCTAGTTGAGACAAAACTACGAGCTCGGACATCCAACATAAAGAAACAAAAAGATAACAAGCAAGATATGTATAATACGTATCTCCTAAAGAATTCCGAAATTTTGCAAAACTATCAGCTTCACATAAGTAACACAACAGCAGCTGCTGAAAATGGCAGGTCGACAACAAACATGTGGGAAGCCTCAATAGAAGCGGTGAAAACACCAGCTAAGGAAATATTAGGGATAGAAAGACCGCACAAACACACCGACTGGTTCGATAAGGAATCCAGTGAAACCACAAGAAAAAAAAGCATATAAAATTAAACAGCAACGCCGCAACGTGCAACGGTTGATGCGTACAAAGAACTAAGAAGGAATAGGAAAAAGATAGCGGCTGAATAAAGCATAATGGAAGAATTAGAAACCCAAAGAAATCAGAACGAGACAAGAAAATTCTATAAAACATTAAATAATACGCGAAAAGATTTCACACCAAGAATTACCATGGTAAAGATAAAGATGAACACATTGTCAATAACAAAGAACAGATATTACACAGATGGGTAGAACACATTAGTGAATTATTGTGTGACGTTGATCAGAATAAATAATATGAAATGTCCTAACCCACCAGAACTATAAAATGAAAATAAAAATCAAGAAGTCGAAGAAGAACTGGACCCTCACTCTGAAGAAAATAAAACAGGCAATAAAAAAATTAATCACAAGGGACCAGGTAGTGATGGTATAAGTGCTGAATTACTGAAAGAATGGAGGAGAAGCCCTAACAGCTCAAATACATAAAATTATTAGAGTAGGAATAATATGTCCACTACATAAAAAAGGCTATGAACTTATATTGTAAAAATTCAAAGGCATCACACTTCGATATACAAAATATTATCAAATATAAAATACAGAAGGTTAAGCAAATACACGAAAAATATACTAGGCGAAAACCAAATTGGAGTGAGACCAGGTCGCCCACAATTGACCAGATATTTGTACTACAGCAAATATTCGAAAAAAACTAGAGAGTTCAACATAGATACGTACTTACCATATATTTATAGATTTCAGAACTGCGTATGATAGCATAATAAGATCAAAGCTATATGAAACATTGCACGAACTCAATATGCCATCAAAATTGGCATGGTTGGCAAAGGCAACAATGTCTGGGGTTGTAAGGCAAACTCTATCATGAAAAACGAAAACCCTAATTTACAAAACTCTTATAATCCCCGTATTGACCTATGGATCTAAGACCTGAACAATTAGCAAAGTAGATTAAAACTTGGAGTTGATTTTTGAAAGAAAAATGTTAAGAACATTTTTTGGTGCAATCACATTCAAGATCGTACGACTTAGATGGACGGGGGGGCACACACAGCACGAGCCATTGAACAATACCCACCAAGAAAAATTCTAAACACAAAGCCAGTGGTGACGTGACCCAGGGGTTGTCCGAGATTGAGATGGAGGGACGGGGTGGACGAGGATGTTAGAACAATCGAAGCAACTAACTGGCAACGAATGGCGCTGGATAGCGTCGGATGGCGTAAAAAGCTTGAGAAAGTGGAAGTCCACATGTGGCTGTAGAGCTAATGATGATGATGATGATGATGATGATGATATTGGTCGTGACATAATAATTGTAGGTTGTAGCGTCGAGTGATAATTTCTTTGTTCTTGGTTTAAGTTAATTTTCAAAAATATACAATAGAAATAAAAATAAATTATTTCTCTTAAAAGTATGTACCGTAAACTAAATAAATAAAAAGGATTGTTAGGATAATAACAAAACAGCGCGAAAACTAATTCATATATAGCTTACATACAGGATAATGCTGGAAATTGGAAAGGAAACCAGTTCTAAACCTTTTACACCAAGCAGACTTTAACATTACAAATTATCTACACCTACAGTAATATGTTTATTATACAAAATTTAGGAATAGTTGCAAAATGCTCAAAACAGTACAGCTTCAACATTTTTAAAGTATGTTGTATATTTCACTCTAAATTAAACGCTCTTACAGCTTTAAAATGTTTTAAATATTATTTCTAGGTATTGCTTCAAGATGGTTACTTTGTTCATTTCTTTGCTCCAAGCGATTTGGAGCCGTTACCAAAACACGTTGTATTTGTTTTGGATACTAGCGGAAGTATGTATGGGAGAAGAATATCACAATTGAAAGATGCTATGAAGAGTATCTTAGGTGAAATTAAAAAAGGGGACCTAATAAGTATAGTAGAGTTCAGCAGTTATGTAAAAATATGGGATGTTACTTTCGAACATAAAAGAACCATCCAAGAAATAAAAAATTCCGAGGCATCTTTATCTATATTATCTGTGAGTATGTTATGTAAACGAGATTTAGAACTACAAAATGACACAATACAATTAATTGAACAGGAAAATAATGCAATTTTTTTATTGTCTACATTTTTCAGGAACTGGACTTACCTAGTCCAATATTAGTCGATGACGAAGTAATAGAAAACTTTAAAAAAGCTATTGATAAGCTAGAAGCTTCTGGAGGAACTAATATGATTGATGGCCTCAATACAGGTCTATATTTGGTGAAACTTGGACAGGAAAGAAACGTAAATAAAACTGACAAAAACCACCAACCAATCATGATATTTTTAACAGATGGTGAACCAAACGGTGGCATGATATCATCAACGAACGGAATAACGGAACTTGTAAGACTCATCATAAGATATTTCTTGAATCTAAAATTTGCTTTTTTAAAGAGTTAGTTTTGCTATTTTTTCATTAAATTTCTTAGGATCGGTTCATTTAATTTGTTTTTACTATAAACAAATAAGTAGAATTATATAATAATTATTTACAGTATTCACTAACCATTTGTAAAATGCAATAAGTTATTGTTTAATTATTAATATTACCTTTATTCCAAGTTATTCTTTTATTGTATTTACTATTTTTCTCTTCACATTGATCTTTTCACCAGCCTTTCTGAATATTTCAGGTAACCCGATTGAATTCTAAAAATAATAACGTACCAATATTTTCTTTGTCTTTTGGAGATGAAGCTGATAAGAAATTTTTAAGACAATTATCCTCAAAAAATTTGGGTTTTTCAAGACATATCTATGAAGCTTCAGACGCCTCTCTTCAATTGCAAGAATTTTATAAACAAATATCTTCACCATTATTATCCAATATCAAATTTAAATATGAAGCTGAGGTTAAAGAGGTTACAAAGGCAGAATTTCCAATATTCTTCGCAGGATCTGAGCTAGTTGTTGCTGGAAGATATGAAGGTATGGAAAAATATAATTTTTAATGCGTCTAAAATATAAACTGTTTAACAACCAAGAAAACTTATTTAAAAATTTTATTATACTATCAAAGATTTCTTTTGGACACATTAATAGAGATTTAATGAGTATGCAACAACTTATCAGCTGTTAGATATAATTTTACAAAATGTGTCTTGTTTCATTTAATACTGTTTTTGGAAGATTTATTTGAAGGTACTATAAAGTATAGTAGTAGTAGTAGTACCATAAGCGACAATAGTACCATGTTTTATCTTTTTGTCTGTCTTACAAAAAAAAGAAACATTGATGGTCAATTCTGTGCCAACATACCAAATGAGGAAAATTAATAAACTATGTTACTTTACCCTTTAAATTCATTTTATTTTTTTTTATAAAAATATGTCATCCTTGATACCTTTATTGATAGCGACTTAAAAGAAAATATGGCGGCTAGTTTCTTTGATTTGCTGTATATACAGATAGCAAAAATTAACAATTTTCATTGACTTTCTCCTTATTATCTGTGCTGTGTATTTCTAATGTATTTTCGAATTTATATATTTTTTTAAACGTTTTAAACGTTTGTATGGCCCCTTACCATTATTGACGTCGCAATTAATTTGAGCAGCTTTTTAAACATGAATATATTAGTGTCCATTTACGTTATAGATCCATCTTTTCCAACTTTCGTGAGTTGCAGAGGACCAGTAGGTCCAATGACTTTAAGATCCAAAATTGAAGCACCTGTAACTTCACTGGAAAGATTATGGGCCTACTTAACTGTTAAACAGACATTAGAAGAACGGAATTCTGTAGAAAACAAGACCGACTTAACGAAAAAAGCTCTTGACTTAGCCCTGAAGTATTCATTTGTTACTGATGTCACTTCGTTGGTTGTGGTAAAACCAAACGATACTAGTAACGTTAATACAGAAGAAGCTGCTGCAAGTACAGGTACGTATTTTTCCAACGACTCTTCAGTAGAGGTTAGGTTAATAAATCTTTCCTTTAACCTACCCCTACCTTAAATTTTTTCCGACTTTTCTGTTAATATTTTAATTTTTCGATTTCTAGCAGTTTTATAAGCAAAATATGAATTAACAACGATTTTTAATTCACTTTTGATTTATTGTATGCGTGATGACTTGTCAATTATTAAAAAAAACTTTACATTGTGTATTTAAAAATTGACTCATCCGGTGAATCTCAATATGTAAATGGAGTTACGATTGATTATTAAAATTGAAAATTATATCTCAAATGGTTCCAAAAAATGTATATAAAAAATTATGGCATGTGACACAATAGAAGCAGTTGACCTCGAACTTTGGGACAATATACTTACATACAAAAATTTTTCATTTTAGAAAATCCAGTTTATAAATCGGTTCCTATGAGACTTGGTTCTGTAAGACACATGGCAGCCTTGTCACCAAGAAGTGGTGCAGGAGGGTATAACACTCATCATAGAGCCTGTAAGTGAAGCATGTTTGTTATTACCATTATAAATACTTTTTTATTTTAAATCCTACATATAAGGTGAAAAATATATTGATATACCTATCTAATGATTAAAAAATAATAATACGATTATTAAATTAATTTTGTAATAAAAATTTCCTTATGTCTTTTTCGAAAACCCATTTAACAATTAGAATGTTAAGAAAGTATTTTGTCTAGCAAGTCACTAGCTTTATTCAAATTTAAAATCTAATAAGGATACTGGAGTATCAAAATTGAAAATAAGAATTTGTAGGCATAACATTTATATATTTTCAACTTTTTACAGTTTTAAGACTTGGAGGAGGTGGAGGAAGTTCTTACTCTTCATCATACTTTCCTGGTAAGTATATCGACGTTTCCGTCAGTCCGAAATGTAGAACTAGGAACGTCAGACCTCAAACTAAAGCCTTCACAGCGTCTTACCTCTTAATTATGAAATTTTATTGAAAATGCATGATATATAATATACAGGTTGTCACAAGTTTTAGACTTGTAAATTTAAGGGGTGATTGTGAATACAAAAATATTAAAGAAGTTATGGATCAGAAAAATAACGAAGATAACAAAATTTTGAGAAAAAAATTGTTTATACTCACCATTTGGCTTGGCTTAAATTTTGAACCAGTATTTTTTTAATTAAGTAACTAATGAGCTGATAATAATTAGTTTGGAAGTGCCCAGTGGCACAGATATTGCGGGTATCTCCCAATTTTTTATTCCTGTTTTCTATACTCCAGGTTTTTTTAAAACGGTTGGGATTTTTGTATCAAAGTTTAACTTATAAGAGAAAGATAATCTGGCAAAACTTTGATTTGTGGTTTCTTTTTGGAGGTATTGATGGTTAAAAAATTCATTGCTTTTGGCCATAAAAATTAAAGAATAAAATGAAAAATATGCTTATTTCGGCACAACATACCCCTTTATTTGGAATTAATAAAATATTACTAACAATAATTAATGGTGGGTGGCATTATTAGTATATTCGTTATGGACTTAAAATTGTAGCACCCTGTAACACATACAAAGTAAATATTTTCGTCTATTATCCCTCATATAAATCTTAATAAATAAGATTCAAAACCAAACTGCGACCAACAGTTATTTTCCGTGCTATATGCTCCGCCGAGCGCTGAATTACAAGTCACCAGCTTGGCCACATTTTGTATAATCTCATATTACAACTATGGACTATGGACTGATTTGAAGTAAACACCAGCCGAAAGAGTTATTCCCAATAAGAAACTCTCGAGTCAGTCCTGTTGCACTTGTGGACTAGTTTCGTGCTTTTAGCACTCATCAGCACAAGCTAGGTGATGTAAACCCGTGGAAAGCAGGCTACTTGAACACAATTGAAATGACGCTAATAAGCCATCTGTGATGGCTCCTAATTTGAAAATTCATGATTTTTTCAATAATTTTGCAAAAACAGTTAGTAAACTTATAGAACGGAGCTCATTAAAACTATACGGATTACTGATTGCTGCATTTGGATTCAGGTATGATTTTAGATATTTTCCAAGTATCCGGAAAACATTTTTAGTAAGGCAGAAATTGATAATATTGATTATGTAACATGTAACGCAGAATGCGTGGATTATAATAACAACATATCAATGTTAATTTGATCTGCTCCTGTAGATTCAGATTTTATTTATAGTAGATACTTCTAAACAACTTTTTCAGAAACTATTTTAAACGCAAATAACGAATTAAAATTAGTATTTAAGATAGTATCATTAGCAGGTTATTAAATGGAATTGCCAGCGCCATGTTGTAAAAAATGTTTCCATCATCGGGTACATTCAGAGCATCAGGTAATTTGTGTTGTTACCTGATTCGTTGTAGACATTCAACACATCTAATTTTTTCCACAATAACTCACTAGAATTATTATTGTTGATAAAATATTGCAAGTAATGTTTTTTCTAGTTATGAATTAATGTTTATTGAATTTCTGGGAGATTTATAATATTCATGATGTTCTTTCTTTTTTGTTTTTTGATATTTATTAAGAGCTTTATCCTGCAAGTTATCATTAATATTATCAGTGAACCATTGTTTTTGTTTTTTAATTTTGATATTTTTTTCTGATGCAATTGTATTTTATAATTTTATCATATAATTTATTTACAGACAGTGCAGGTATAGGAACTTATCATCATTTAACACCTCTTGGTAAGTAACTTAACATATTAATAAGGTATACAGGGTGTCCCAGTTTTAAGGGACGAAACTACACAGACTTAAAGAAAAAATATTTTTGAGCAGAAAACTTCCTATTCATATGCTATTCATATGCCCTTTGTCTCGCTTAGTTAGGAGATAGAGGGCGTTAAAGTTTTAACTTTTTCCAAGTCTTTTTCCTATATCTTTTGAAATATATTAGATATAAATTTGAAATTTTGTACCCTTTCTAACTACCCCAAGCTGAAAATTTTACAGCATTTTCATGAAATATGCTATACGGGGTGACCTTTTTTTAGGCCCACCCAGAATCAAATCCTTCCAGAACTTTTTAGCGCTACGCTACTGTCTCATTTTGATACTATCACTTCAAAGAGTGAACTTTTATCAAAATTTTTGTTCTCTTGTAATTTTTTGTGCGATGTCTGGTTTAGGAGTTACAGCTTGATATGCTCATAGAATCTATTGATTTAAAAATTTTTTGTTAAATTTTTTGAAATAGGCTGAAAGAAATGAATACAAATCAGTGACAGTTCTCTGAACATTAATGAGTGTACGTTTTATATTATATTATATATTTCAAAAGATATAGGAAAAAAAATTGGAAAAAGTTAAAACTTTAACGCCCTCTATCTCCTAAACTAAGCGAGATAAAGGGCATATGAATAGGAAGTTTTCTGCTCAAAAATATTTTTTCTTTAACTCTGTGTAATTTCGTCCCTTAAAACTGGGACACCCTGTATAGGTACGTACTATTCAAACTCTTTGAAAATAACAAATTTCAATATGTCTAGGAAGGGCAAACATAATTTGATTTTTGAACTCAGGAAGTTATAGAATTTAAAATTAATTTGAAACTTGTTTTTTAAGTGAGGCGTGGTAAAACCATAGATCATAGTTGATGTTAGGATACGTAACAGAAGCAATATTATGCGTTAACAAAATCTAATACCTCTTCACCGTTAGATTTCCATGTATTAAACATTTTTTTATTCCTGTTTTCTATACGCCAGGTTTTTTTAAAACGGATGGCATTTTTGTATCAAAGTTCAACTAAGAAGAGAGCGATAGTCTAGCAAAACTTTGATTTGTGGTTTCTTTTTGAAGGTATTCAAGGATCAAAAATTCATTACATTTCGCCATAAAAATTAAAGAATGAAATGAAAAATATGCTAGGAACAGGAACAGTATTTCTTTACAAATCTTGTCCACTGAAGAAACTTATTGTGGCACAATATACGCTTTTATTTGGAATTAATAAAATATTACTAATAATAATAATTAATGGTGGGTGGAATTATTAGTATCTATATTCGTTACGGACTATGGAAATTGGAAATTTGTAACACCCTTTATATGCAAAAGTAAATATTTTCGTGTATTATCCCTCATATAAATCTTAATAAATAAGACTTAAAAACCAAACTGCGCGCAACAGCTATTCTTCGCATATCCGCCGAGCGCTGACAACAAAAATTCTATGGATTGATTTGCAGTAAACACCAACCGAAATAATTAATCCCACCAGTAAGTAACTCTCGAGCCATTTATGGGCTATCCCTGGTCGTTTATAGACCACGAAATACAAGAGCAAAGAACAAATTTTATCTATCCGAAGAATAGCTGTTGGTCGCAGTTGAGCCTTATTTATTAAGATATATGACGAAAATATTTAGTTTTGTACATAGCCTACGCTCTATTGGAAAGTAGAGAAATTTAGTTAGGATGCCTTCATATTAATATAAATTTGTAGTTTCAGCCAGAGGATTCAGAGGAGATCCTGGAACTTATCACCCATCGCCTATTGGTAAGTAACTTTGACCATTGATTAAGGAATGAATAAGATACGCGACTTCAATGTAAAGTGCGAGGCTAATTTTGGCAGCGAGAATCCCGGTAAGTTGCGAGCATTCCTGTGATTCACGTAGTATGCTTTTGATAAACCTGTGTCGTGTCTGGTTTTATATAATTTATAATCTAGTGAAAACAAAAATTGAATGTTCAGATTGATTTTAGTTTAAAATTATGTGACGGTTAAAAGTCAAACAAACGTTGAGAAATAGCTGGCAGAGAGAACATACTACGTTAATAATTTTAAACTAAAATTAATCTGGACATTAAGTTTTTATTACCACTAGATTATTAATGATATAAAACCAGACACGACACAGGTTTGTCAAAAGCATAGTACGTAAATCACAGGAATGCCCGCAACTTGCCGAGATCTCGCTGCCAAAAAAGGCCTCGCACTTTACCATTGAAGTCGCGTATCTTATTCATTCCTTAATCAATGCTTTGACATATTAATAAAGCAGGTACCTACTAGTGAAACTTTTTTTAAATACCAAATCTCAATATATTAATAAGGATAGACATACAGAGAGACCGCCGGAGAGATCATTTGATTTTTGTATTTAGGAAGTTACATAATTTCATTAATTTGAAACTCGTTTTCCAAGAGAGGGATGTCTCATCTTGTTAAAACCATAGATTATTGATGTCAGGATACAGAACAGAAACAAAATCTAATACGTCTTCACCGTTAGATTTCCATGTATCAAAAAATTGTCTAATCATGTGTATGCAACTTCAGTTCAAATTTTCACTTTCCACGATTATTGGGTGATAAATTTCAATTATTTAATAGGAATTATGTTCAGCACAATAACGACCATCTTCTTTTGCATGGAGCTTAATCCCTCCACTCGACAAAGGAACTGTAAATAGGTAGATGTATGTTCCATGCAATAAGAAAAAGTTTGTTGGTTTTATTTTACAAAGTGTTGCTTTTGTTGGCAGATATTCTCGCAAAATTGTGCCCTTCCATCAAAATAGTCTTCGATGCAGTATATATATCCCATAGGGATAAAAAGCTTCGTTTTTGAAAATTCTGTAAATAAATGTTTGTGAAATGCTGTCGTCTCGTTTTAAATCAATGTTGAATGATCTGGAATTTTTGTCTACTGTAATATATTTAGCATCATCATTGATAACAGATTGTAGTCGGCCTGATTTTGCGAAATCCTCACACTAGGCACGGCGCGTCTTTGTATTACTTTGAAAATACAACCAACTAATCGGATCACGATTGAGATAAACTTGAAAATAACCGTGTTCGTGCTGCGTTCTTTTACGGTCTCCAAATTTATGCATAATTAAAATATTATATCATGTTTTTTCTAACAAATGTTTTATTTTCGCTTTCAACCTCAGTTAAATTCAACTTGTGTGTCGATTAATAAGATTAAATTATGAGATATTAGTGTTTCAAAATGCGACAATCTTATAATTTTTTATACCCATTCCATAAAAAACGATAATATTGCAAAAATTTCCTAAATCTTCATATTTACAGATACAATAATAAATCAACAGACAATTTCTTTTATTGATTCTTTTTGATTAGAATAGTTAAAATTATATATTTTCATATTTTCTTCTTATTCAGAGATACCTATTTGAAGATAATCTTCGTCATTCATTTCTGCATAGTTAGGTACATTTTGATTTAAGTGGTTTAAGTAGGTAATATGAAAAGTAACTTTAACAGAAACAAATGAAACTAAGTAGAATTACCTTTTTGCATAATTTTGAACACTACTCTGTATTAGTCATGGAATTAGTTATATGTGTGCCATAGAAGTCAAAGTATCAACGGTTTAAAATAATTTTTCAGTTAATACCTAATTGTATGCTTTGTTATCCATATTACGACTTAGATGCTATTCAAAGCGTCAGAGTACACAATATATTGTAATAATGTAAAAAAATGAGGACATAATTTTAAATCGTTGATATTTCAACTTTTATGTCACGCATATAACCAGTTTCATAACGTAAATATAAGTATATAAAATATATGTGTTTGTCTTAGATGCACCATTATTTAAGACACAACAATCTTCAATACCAACATCAACAACAATACCAATATCAACATCAACAACAACCACAGAGAAACCCAATCTTGGAAATACCTTGTCTTGGCTTGCATCAATATTAAATGCAAATGGAACTCTAACCATATCGCAAAGTAAGACTTATTTTAGTAATTTATTTGATAGTATGAACAGTTTCTTAACATAACGGCTTTCACTTTAAGAAGGCAAAACCTGCCACCAAGTTCTATATTAGAATTTGCAAGATACAAGTTGAGTGTACAGTATGTATTTCAGAGCTTTATATGCAAATATATCACGCAGTAACTAAATTTTTATTCTATTTCCGAAAATCGTTTTTTTCATTACTTACAAAAAAAAATGTGAAATTATTTATAATTATTAAATTTAGGATGCTGTAAAAGCCTGTTCATTGTGACCCTGTCGTAATCAGTTATTTCAGTTTAATGTATTTTTAGTTGTTTATGAGCTGGGAGAAAACACTTCAATAGCTGCCAGTTTAGAATGTCCAAAAACACCAGCTAACAGTACAGATGCTGGAATTTGTACTCTTCTGAAGAATTGTCCAGAAGTTCATACTTACTTGACTGATTTTCAAGTATATCAACAATATTTTTGCCCAATAAATAATAAGTAAGTACATACATATTTAGTAAAATAGATATTGCTATAGATATATACTTCATCCGAGATGATTTGGACTGTACTGTTAAGCAAACAGGTTATCCTTGTGAAGTGAAATATTCAACTATTTTAATAGGATAACCTAAAATTGAGAATAATATCTAGTTTTGATTATTCAATATTTGCATAATATCAAACACACAAAATACAAGACATCTATTTTAATATTAAAAATTATAAGAAATTTATTTCATTTATTCCAAAGAAAAACACATAAAATAATTTTATCCTAAATTCATTAAATTTTCTATCACGTAACCGCAAAACTTATTTGTGCCTTTATTTCACACTTCCTTGTACAGAATGATCCCAAGAAAGTGCCTCATATACACTGAATATTCTATATAAATGATTTTATTTAGGTTTTATACAAGCATAATAATAAAAATAGCCAATTTGATTAATGAATTACATGAAGTTGAATATTCTTATTTAAATTCTTTACTTTTTACTTTGGATGCTATGAATTCTGTAATATAATGCAATGCTTTATGGCATATAATCATGTAGAGTATTTTGTTTTATATTGTTCGACAATAATAGCGTTATTTTATAAAAATTTAAATAGGACCAGAAATAAGATATTCTCAGTATAACAATTTTTTGTTGTTTTTCAGATATGCGGGAGTATGCTGTCCAAAGAAACCAAAATTATTGTAAACAACTTATAACATATTGTACATATAATAGTATATTAATAAATATTCCATAATTTTACTGTATATTTAATTTCCGTTGAATTAAAACAATGCTTTTCACCTGAATTAGAAAATGAATTTAAAAGTATGGGAATACCTTGAATAAACTCTTAAAAAAATAAAAGAATGATTTCTACCTTAGAAAAATCGAAAGTAATAAAAATAATCTAAAAAAATGTATCAATTAATATCAGGAGCAACAAACGAAAAAACCTATAACTATATAGTTATTTTTCGTCAATCATTTCAAAAGTAGGTACTTTCGTTACGATTTTTTGTACCGAAAATAGCGTATTCTAATACTAACTCCAAAAGTAGCTATTACGGGTACTAGTACTGTAAAGTGACAGTTCATCTAAACGTCAATGTCAATTTGCATTTCTACCTTATATGTAAGTCGACTAAATGAGGTAAATCTTGGCAGCGTTATATTATTTTCAATTTTCTCGAAAGCAGAAAACAGTAAATCATAAATATTTGCAGTTTATATGGCTTAGTTCCGCCAATCCGGGGATACTTAAGATTTTTGTAAATTGTAACCTTCCCTCGTTCCGCTCGGGTTCTGGGCTGGGGTGGTTACTTTAGCTCCTGCGGGGCAGCAGTACTAGTAGTATGGTCTGTCTTGGGCACCTATTTCTGTTTTAAAGTGTAGAAACACAGCTTTTCTCTATTAGCGGAATAATGGAGGCTTAGGCAGCTGCAGTGAATAATACCAGGGGTCTATATTAACCTATAAAGAAAACTCGGGGGTTTCGTGTTAAAAATTATGAACAAGTCAACAGTAAACATTTATTACAGTTAAATAAAATAAAGCTATGTATAAGAAAATAAACAGCAGGCGGGCTAAGGCAATACCAAAGCAGCAAGACGACTTAAAAGCCGTAAGACTACGGTTACAGGTGGCAAAACGGTAAGCAATAATAAAGGGGAGCGAGCAAGCAATAATACGGTTAAGCGTATAGCAGACAAAGCACTATAATTAATATCGAAACGGTTATCAGCCAAGGCTCGAAGGGAATTATACATCAATCTATCTCTTGACCGTGCATGGCAGTAAAATTGGGTTATTCCATGCAAAAACGAAAGTAACCGGGTAAAACTTAACTGAGCACTCAGGGATAACACGAAACGAGCTGGACCAAAAGTAACGACGATGCCCTGATGACGTTGCTGGTGAGCGATTCCACGTCTCAAATCAGCAGGCCACCAAAACGTCGAAATGCAACAAACATATCTTAGGAATCCAATTCTTAGTTGGGCCAGGAAAGTGTCTACGCCGTTCTGTGCACTTTGCTGTTAAGCAATTCTGTCACATCAGTAGGTTATCAGAACGTGACACTTGGAACACAATTTTGGTCTTAAGCCGAAAAAAATTACCTGTAACGTTACTAACGTCAAATCAACTAAACCACCAAAACGTCAAGCGCGAGTTTTACGGAACAATTCGAACATATAAAAATAGAATGATTGAACAACGAATGTCAGATTAAGCTAGCAGGATTTTACTTACTCAAACTGGTGATGAGTGACGCTTTTACTTACTAATCTGGACTGGTCGGGCGGACTGCTAGAAGCGAACTGAACTCTATTCTTCTTGTTCTCACACTCCAGCTTGCGAAATTAATAACCGGTACAGAGTGGGCAGTAGACCGGCGTAGTAAGGCAATATTAAGAATTGACCATTCAAATTAAACAGTCATTTCCCAAAATGCAAGGACTACGACGCCACGCAACAATAACTTACCTTTTGGTAGAGTGACCGATATTTATTTATTTATTTATTATTTATTTATTTATATATACAATTTTGTATCTACAGGAGACATCCTAAATGATTCAATCCAAACGAATATGTAGTTTATACAACAAAATTAAAGATAGTATGAGTATCATCAGATTTTAAATAAATAAATAACCAAGAGTTAATGAAGGAGGACTAGAAGACTAAGAACCTAACTAATCGATGTCGAAAAATGAAAATATTAAGATATTTAATTTTATATAGGTATTTGTTCAAAGTTAGATGTCAATATAAATATACAAAATTGGATATTTTCGTATTATCAGAATAAGTATGGAACTAGTAATATTAGTAATATACTTGTAATATTAAAGATGTAAATAAATTACATTATTTCTTATTCAACGTATAATAAACAAGTTCAAATTAACCAGAACATTAATCTTCAAAAAATATATAATTATGGGAAAACAACATCTGTTCAAAGTCAACTGGTCCAGCACCCAGTAGAATCAATTATTTTTTTATATAAATAACAAAATCCGTTTAAAATTTTATCTAAATTATTAACATAACATAAAAAATAGTTTATTAAGCACATACCCAGGATGTTTCACTAAACTTCGATTTGCTTCAACGGAGCTAATGTTAGAGTAATATGTACGAAATTTTCACGACGTATGAGTCAAATATCTGCTCTTTCAGGAATAGTAATTATTATTAATCAAATCAATTTTTATTTTATTTATTTACCGATTTCAAAAGAAAATGGGTTGCATATTTGCTGGATATGTAATAATGTATGTATTTCTCAAATTATATTTACAATATATATATGTTGTATTCAGCAATGCATCAGGGCAGGTTGGAGGAGAGTTGTAATTGGTTCCAAGACATTATATTGTTTATTATTCATCCCCAATTTTCAGGATCAATTTCATCATTTCCAAGCCATATTTGAATTTGATAATATGCTCGATAAAAGTGCTGTTGAGCAGAAGTTGATGTTGAACGAAGCGTAGACAATTGCACAGCTTTATTGAGTTTTGTCGATTGAATAAATTTTGAATATATTAGTTATAATTTTTTGTAACTGCAAGAAAGGCTGTTGTTCTAATTATAGATATCAAAAAGTAGAATTAAATTGCTATGTAGATTATAGCCAATGTCATGGTCAATCTTGTTTGAATACAGTTACACATTATCTTTCCTCATCCAATGTTTGGAGACTAAAAAATCAAACTCAGAAAATGAAGATAATTAATGAAACTGTCAATTATGTAATTAATTAAAATTAATTAAATTAAATTAAATTAAAAATAAATAATTTATAAAGTTATGACAATATAATAAGATATATCAGGACATCGACTCAGAATATCACATAATAATAAAAAAAGACACGTACTTAACTTCTACTAAGCTCTCGATTCTTTGGAGTGCTTTATCTCGTGAACGGTTTCTCCGGAAGCTCAGTAAATTATCTCAGCTACAAATTAGTATATTATGTTTTTCTTCGAAAAGTGCACCGTTTCCAAGATATATTTGCAAAATATTGTTTTTGCGACCTTTGGCCTCGTGTAATTGACCCCGCAGTAGTCAAAATCGATAAGAAACTCTCACGCATTCTTAAAAACCCCAATACCAAGGTGCATGCAAAAATTCAATGTTACAATTTTTTCTCATGTTGGATGTCCATTTTTTTTGGATTAAACGAGAAGTATACCTAATATGAGTTTGAAAATTCATAATTGCTAGGGCACATATGATCATCGTATTTTGTGTTGATCTCTGGGTATAACCATTTTTAACAGATTGTAAATTAGATAAATAATGGAAGAATGGTGGGGGTTTGTTATATTGTGTTTAATAACTAAAGGTGTGTAAACAAAACTTTATCGAAAATTCCTATCGACTTTTTTTATCGCAGTATTAGTAGCGCACGCATAGACAAACACACAGGCATATATTCTTCGTGCATGTCTAGTTGCCCCAGAAAAGGCGATTGGTGACCTTCTACTCCGCGTACTCAAAAAAACTGTCCATTTTTGGTCTTGCAATCATGAGGACTTGGAAGTCATAAACTGACACATACAAAATTCAGACATTTTCAGTGAGGTCCAAAGTCCTATCGTTTTGTGCGGTGTCCTTTGTGTTCTATCTTGAAAAGTGTTTCTACGTACAGAGTGGTCCAAAGGTCCAAAGTTTACTTTTAAACTTGAGGATGTTATAGCGAGACTCAAAGTAAATAGATGAGTTCCTATAAACTAACGTCTTTAGATAGATAAAGGATACAGGAACTTTTATTAAGAACAATGATAACCGAAACTGCGTTACGCTACTGCTTTGGTAGTAGACTTTGACAAAATAATTATTTATTCAAATAGTAAGGGTTTTAATAAATAATTCAACGACATTTTTTTCTTCCAAAATAAAAGGATGTAAGGTCACAAGAAGTGCCAATTTTGTGAATGAAAATCATGCAGGAATATGTACAAGTGGCCCATCGAAAAAAGACAGGTTGATTTTCAATCGAAGAGAGAGATCTTTTTACATAAATTTTTTGTTATAGACTCCTAGGGGGGGGGGCAGGCGGTTGACTATTCTGCCTATTCAACGACGTGGAAACCGTTCATCTAAATATTCACGCATGTGCTGGGACTGCTGGGCATAATGAGAAGGATCTTCATCCTGATGATGTACCAGCTTCTAAATAATCATTTACGATAATGCCTAATAAGACCGGATCACAATTGCTGATACATATCGCCGTTCAAAGTACCAGACAGGAAAAAAGGTCCGACACGGAGACGATCTTCAGATATGCCAGCTCACACTAAATGCCCGGGCCGGGCTTATCTGGAGATAGTTCAATACTTATTTAATTAAATATTTTGTGGATGTCTGTCCCGGCGATTTTGCAAAATAACATTTTTCTAATAATTATTCGCTCTATTTCGTTTTCGATGGGGTACTCCTGTATATACAGGTTGAGTCAACAAGGTCGCCTCGGTCGATATCTCGTTTAATATTTATTATATCGAAAAAAATTTGAAACAAATTGTAGGAGAGCAAGAAGACCATGTAAAATTATTTCCAATCATATAGGGTGTTTGAGTGGCAAATCAAATTTATATTTTTTAAATGGGACACCCTATATATTTGTACACTTTCTTATTTTCTTTTTAATTGCATTTTTGAGTATACCTATCTAGTTTTTGAAATTTCTTAAAAAAAAATGTTGCTTGGCGACCTTCACAATGCTATGTACCAGCCTGCAGATATTTTAAAGTTGCAATTATTTGTACAGGTGTTTATTGCGGTAGCGCAAAAATGGATAACTTTAATCTATCATAATTTAATTTTTTATATTATACATTAGACGAATTTTTTAAAGATTCACACATAAGTTAAATAGTTGGGTTATTTATATTTTTTATTTTCTATTTTTTTTTTGTTTTCTATTTTGGCTAAATATATGATATTAAATTACATTAATTTATCTAATTTTTTGTATAATAACAGTTTCTATTGTTTTCATCCACGGCCCTCTTTGCTAACGCCAAATTTTGGAATTCTACTAACTCTAGTAGGAATACTTACCTACAATCGTTTTATTTTTATTAATAATTCAAAACATCCTGTATAAAAGTATCAAGTATGCTATATCAGCGTAATCAGAAAAAAAACTAAATCTAACATTTACAAAAAAAAAATGTTTAATCTGGGGACCTACCCTTTTTGCAAATTTTATTAGTGACAAATAATTCGACAACGTCGCAATGGAATTTCAAAAACTAGATATACTCGAAAAGGCAATTAAAAAGAAAATAAAAAGTGTACAAATAAGTATATAGGGTGTCCCATTTAAAAAAATATAAATTCGATAAGCCACTCTCATATCAAACATCCTATATGATTGGAAATAATTTAACAATATGGTCTTCTTGTTCTCCTAGAATTTCTGATTAAAAAATTTTTCGATATAATAAATATTAAACGAGAATCGACCGAGGCATCTTGTTGACTCACCCTGTATATACATACTTTCTTCTACCTAAAAAAAAAATATTTTACACATTTTCTTCATTTATATATTTACTTAAATGCCTGTTGGAGGTAGGTATCACTTTTTTAATTACAATCTTCAATATATGTATTATTGTTTATGTTAAAATTTAATATAGCGGTCCTTTGAGAATATCAATATTACGCAAAGTAGATTGTAAAAGATTTATTCCCTGTACGTCATAAGCATTTAAATTACATTTCTTAATATGCTTTCCTCAAAACATCAGTGTTAACAGGAACTTCTATGACGGTGAATAAATTTACCCATAATTAGTAGTTTAACTATTCCTCCAGGCGTCTACTTAACATGTTAGGCATAATGATATTGACTAATCGAAATATACATGTTATTTAAAGATAAACTCAAAATTAATGACAATAATTCTGCCGATAACATTTTATTTCGTGAAATCAATGCTTGTCTTTGGCCACAGAATTCATGACTTTCTTTGAATGTATATGGCGTATTGTTTACAAATACCGAACGATTAACTTAAACCTGGGGTAGCCCGATTAGATATACTTTCTGGTGGGGGATATACATAAAAGAAGTACAACACAATATGTATATTATTATGTCCAGTAATTTAAATGTGAATATAGTAGTGTTTATAAATCTTGTAAGTAATAGTAATATATATTTCAAAATTTTAAAAGCATCTCGCAATTATTGTTTGTCAACACTAGATCTCAAAATAGGCTCTTAGGAGAAGTAGTAGAATACAATACTAAATATGTATATGACTGCTAGAGGCACATTCGGCTTTCACCCGGAACCTCTCTATCCCGCTCTAGGATTTTTTCTGAAAAATAAATTAATCCCAGTTTACTCTGTTATTGGGTGTATGCCAGTTGTCTCTAAATGTGTAGCCACCCGGTAACAATTATGATATAATTATAATTATTTAGTTGTTTTATATGAATTTATATGAACTATGTCATAGATATGCTATGATTGCTGCTAGGTCACAAGTCAAAATGTGTTTTCAAGTGTTGATGTATTTTATTGCACGTATAACTAATACCATAATAATAATTGTTTTCATAATAATAATTACTGAATCTACTCTATCACTTAACCTCAAAATATCATAGGTACCTACAGCCTCCTAAATCGAAAAAATTATTTTACAGTTATTAAATACTACTAACTGTTACCTACTATACACTGTATTTTCTAACATATTCCTTTTCTGACAGGAAGAGAAATCGAAGATTTTATAACTAATCATTAGACTCTTTATACTTTGAAAATTAAAGAGCAATGCTATTTTTAGAATTTTCGATTAATCCTAGGCTAGGAATTAGATTTAAAAAGTTCTGCAAATAAAAAAAACAATATTTTTGACAACCCAGTAAAATATTACGATTATTTTGTGCGCCTTTTAATTTTCGCAGGGGAGCTTGGCCATATAGGCTTGGCCTCTGATGTACAGGACAGACTCGGTTCCCCCGACCGCTTCTTACGCTACTGTATTTTGCTAAAGCATTATCTCCAATCTCTTATTTAATCATTATTTTTATGGTGTCAGTCAGGCATGGTGCGTGAGGTTCGGTTAGACGTTATTGCTAGTGCATGTAACTAGCAACTAATATCAAAATGTTTAAAATTTCTGTTATTCTTTAGTCGTAAGTTTTTATTATGCAGTAAGTAATCTACTGATGATCAGAGGACGACTCATTGTCAAGGACACCCTTCAAATATATTCCTCCTTATGAACGATAATCAAATCAATTAGGTAACGTTGCAGTTATAAGTATTTGCTATTCTTGTGGGTGAGTTTATTATTTGAGTGAAACCGAATTCATCAAGGACACAAATTTGCGTCATTTATGCTATTAAAATTATATAATTTAAATTTAAAGTCTCCAGTGTACATTATTAAATATACCTAAGTGTAATTAAACTAAGACTGTCTTCAAATTCTGAAATGGAAAATTTTATTTTGAGATGGTCACCTCTGGTCTCATGATATAAGATATAATCTAAGTACATATATTTTTTTAAATTTTCACTAAATAACAAATTATTGCAAATACCGATGTATAAGTAGCACCAAGCCATTTATTCCATATCTTTACAATTCTTTTGCGTGTTCTAATACATGAGAACTTAGCTTAGCTTGATAGCTGTGGTGTACTCACTTCTTGGCCCTCATTATTGTCACTCAAATTCACATTATTGTGTTTTATTTCATGGTTAGTTATACCGGGTGGCCACGAGTCAATGTACGCCCCCAATTTTTTGGTTGTTTTTGAATTTAAAAATTTCGTTTTTGATATACGTGAATAAGACAAAAGTGGGCTATATTTAGACCAACAGGAACGAAAATATCACTTCCGGTTGAACCGGAAGTGACATCAACTTTTTTCTTAAATGGAATGACCATGTTTATTTTTTGTGGTGTTTTATAAAACATGAAATTCTAACCACCCGGTATTTCCTTGTAAGTTCTCTATCAATTTTTAATTTACTTATTAATTTTTTATTTTTTATTACAGTTCTTACAAATTCTTTTAGCTCTTATTTCTTCGTTAATAATTTCTGATATTGTTGTTACTTCGGCTTGTATCCATACTTTATAATTTTTTTTTGTTGTTGACTTTATAAACTGTTTTAGTTATTTCGCCAAATAAATTTTCAGCAGAGTCATTCTTGTGTTCAAAATATAAGGCAGCTGAACATCGCTTCGATGCTTTTTGATTACCGAAAATGGAAAATAAAGAAGCAATTAATAGAAAATTGTCACTTGTCTATTTGATTTATGACCACGTTGCAACTGTGTTAAAATACTTATGTTCTTGTTTCTTTTATATTTCACAAACTATGTACCAGCAGTTTAATAAATGCTTCTTGGCCTTCTCTTGCCTTCATTTGGGCATATTGATCAGTTATCTACATATATAGTTAAAAATGGGCCTAATAAGAAGTCTTGAGAAACTATTTTATAATTATAATTGTATCAGAATGTATGTATTTCCCATTTTACTTGGAACCACACTCATAAAAAGTTTATTTTAGGCTTGTGAAAAATTGTTTTTTTATATATTGTAGAACTCTTATAGATGATCCTTGTGGTCTATTATGCTTATACACTTTATGAAAAATAAAATTGCTGTTTCTTCTGATTTTTTTTTGAGCGAATAATCGAAATCGTGTTAGCAATTTTTAAGTTTATAATCCGAGTACTTACATGGTGAAACACAAGACATCATATCCTGGTAGCAATTTTCCGAAAAATAATTTTCTATTTAAATTTATTTCTGAGTAAAAAAAATTCGAAAATTTTATTTAGGCCTTATTATTATATTATTATAAAATATGGCAAATGCGCAGGTGAGATCATATATGTACAGGGTTTTTCAAACTCGACGCCTGAGATATCTACCTTTTCTTAGTGTGTAAACATGATTATTCAATTATGTTATATTATAAGAAACTTGAAAATTCACAGCAATACTTTTCACAATTCTAGTATCACACTTCTAATAGAGGTGACATCTATAGAAACAACATGATTCGTTGTTAATTCCATGGATAACTTGTGTAAGGCAATTTATTTCAAATGATTTTTGCTTATAACTTTTTAAATGATTGTTGCTTATAACTTATTGCATTCCACAATTAATTATCCAATCGTTTGTTATTTGAGAAACCTTCAAATGGTACCTTCGGGCGCGATTTTTAAATCAGCAGCAACTATCCTAGGATTTTTTAGAATATTGTATATAATAAGTTTATTGTCCAAACCACTCTAAAACATCTAAGTCTGGAGCAAATAACAAATTTTAATTTGCTACATGATGGATCGTACCATCCATCTTCGCATCAAAGTAGGTATCGACGCATTTGCTTCTTCCACTACAGTGCCTTGTTCTACAGTACTTAACATTTCAGAATTTTAATTTCTGTTAGGAAAAATGAATTTATTTTTAATGAAATTTACCATAAATGTATTTTAGATAAGCTCACATCGTGTATTTGGATTTGAAATAAAAAATTGCTAATGCGATTTCATCAATTTACGTTTCGAAAAAAAGAAAAAAATACACAGTAGATGGACGTTTTATGGTTCATAAAGTTTAGTAGAAAAAGTTTAATATTTGACAAACAGTTTTTGTGAAGGGACCCAAGTGTACCTATATTAAATAAATGTTTATTTAGACTTATTACAATATACCTAATATTATTACCATCAACCTTCAGAAAAACAGTAAAATTTATTGACCAATTTTAATTTCTGTGGTGTGTTTATGTTAAATAATTAACTCGATTCCTAGGATTCTTAGTCATATAAATGAAAATTATTTTTTATTTTCTAACGATTCGTTTCATTCAACTATCCTGAATAATTATTTTAACAAAAAAACTTATTTAAAAAAATATTTGAAGTAGTTTTACAGTGCGAATTTACAATTTATATCTAAAATTATGCAAAGCTAATGTTATATAAATTGTATAAATACGTTCATGTAGAGATCTTTAGAGCAAGTGAAGGCTAATCTATTTCAGGCAATAAAATAGTTTAACTTTCAGTAGTGCCGTATTGTTATTTCGTGTTTTTGAGGCGATATTTAATTTTTTGTGAATATGATAGGTATCACTTTTTTCTGGGACAAAAAAGAAAACCCGGCCAAATTTACATTTGTAATGTTTTTTGGGACGATTTATATAACATTAATTTTGTATTATTTAAGCATAAATTATAAATACGTACTGTAAAACCACTACACAATTTTTTCTTTTTTTGTTCAAATAATTTTTGAAGATGATTTAATAAGCCAAAACGCCAGAAAATAAAAAATAGTTTTCATTTGTATGACCAAGAACTGGGACTTGTTTGAGTAAAATCATTGATTAAGGAATGAATAAGATACGCGACTTCAATGGTAAAGTGCGAGGCCTTTTTTGGCAGCCAGATCTCGGCAAGTTGCGGGCATTCCTGTGATTTACGTAGTATGCTTTTGACAAACCTGTGTCATGTCTGGTTTTATATCATTAATAATCTAGTGGTAATAAAAATTTAATGTCCAGATTAATTTTAGTTTAAAATTATTAACGTAGTATGTTCTCTCTGGTCAGCTATTTCTCAACGTTTGTTTGACTTTTAACCGTCACATATTTTTAAACTAAAATCAATCTGAACATTCAATTTTTGTTTTCACTAGATTATAAATTATATAAAACCAGACACGACACAGGTTTGTCAAAAGCATACTACGTAAATCACAGGAATGCCCGCAACTTGCCGAGATCTCGCTGCCAAAAAAGGCCTCGCACTTTACCATTGAAGTCGCGTATCTTATTCATTCCTTAATCAATGGTAAAATGCAATGGACAACACAGGTACAACTTTGTTAATTTAAATTCTATGTAGTAATTTTTTTTAGAAAACATGAGAAATCTTCGACTTTTTGCAGCCCTAATGTTATTTGGGTTTGCATTATCAGCACCAACAGAAAATAGTCTTGTTGTATCATCTACTGAAATTTCTAAAGAGAATGGAGGAGAGGTAAGTGCAATATCTTAAAGTTACTGAATATAATCAACATTGAATATAAAAGGTGTGATGACATTATACAGCGTTGAAATATCACGTGAAATCATAAAACATTTTTAGTGCATTATCTGCCAAAAACTAAAAGATACCTATTCACAAGTAACTCCGTCGTTTAAGACATATAAATTTTATCCTTACTTTTACATTTTTTTTTGCATCAACTTTCACAATAATTCCAATAATTATATAAGACAAGATGTACAGTGTTATTTCACACCATATTTTAAATTAATAGTTAATTTTTAGCATAAAATTGTTTGTTTTACCTTTTAGCCCATTACCAATAGTTCAAATTTATACCCCATAATATACGAAATGGACATAAATTCTAAGGTATCAAATCGATTTGCCAAAACTTTGGTAGTGAGCAAAGTTAAAAATAGTGAAAACTCTGCTAAAGAAACAACGTTTACGGTTGTATTGCCGGAGAAAGCGTTTATTTCCGAGTTTGTTATGGAAATTGATGGTAAAAGTTACAAAGCTTATGTGAAAGAAAAGGAAGAAGCCAAAAATATTTACGATCAAGTAGGTATAAAATATACGATGGGCATTTGAAAATATAAGTTTGTTCGATTCGATTATAAACATAAAATCAATAAATCCTTTAGTTCTAGGATTTTATGTCATCCATATTTCTCTTTTTCTATTTACAGAGAACTCTATAACAAATATCGCTCTAATGTTTAACTCAGTAATTAGTTATGTAATAAATGCGATTGTATTTAAATAATATGAAAATTCCTTTTCATTTATCAAACAAAATAAGTCTTCTTATTAGACACTGTCAGTAGATGATAGATATATAAAGAAGGAAAGAAGGATTCAAAATACAGATTGTAGAAAAAGTTCTCTATGACCAACGTTGTAAAGCGTTGAAAAATGTGTGTTAAGAGAAATTATTTATTAATTGTAAATGTTTTCTGTTTAAAAAAAATATAGAATACCTAGATTGTTTGAGCTTCAACCAATGGCAAAAAATTTCCAGCTATAAAAAATAATTAGAATGCACGGCGCTGACGCCTATAAAGTATTATAAACAAGTGGTTTTTATATTTATTATATAATTAATCTTACCGCATCATATTAAAATTAACTCACTTAATGGAATGACTTATAAAAAAATATTTTTTCTCGGAACGTAGCAATACAGGATATATGTTGATAACAACAGAACTATCTTGCTTAAAATAGCTTTATAATGATGAAACTGGAAAATATTATTTTTCATTTAAAATTATGCTTAAAGTTTTCCTGTAATTTAACTGAACACTTCAATAATATTTTTTTCTAACGTAGGCCCGAGCTAGTGGACAGAGTGCAGCTCACGTATCTGTAAGTGCTAGAGATTCAAATAAATTTACCGTATCGGTAAACATAGAACCTGAATCCAAGGCAGTGTTTTTGCTAACATACGAAGAGCTCCTTCAACGTAAAAATGATCAATACGAATTGGTCCTAAATATTCACCCAGGACAAATTGTGAAAAAATTAAATGTACAGGTAAGTGTCTACCAAACAGATCAAGAACTAACATAATGTTGGATAACATTTATGGTAGTGCACATTGAATTTGATTTAAGGTTCAAATTAATGAAAGTAGACCATTAATATTTGTAAAAACTCCATCGCTAAGATCTGGAAATGAAATAAGCAAGAACGAAGACAAATTAGATCCATCATCTGATATTGAAATAATAAACTCAACCACAGCTGTTGTTAAATTCAGCCCAGACACAGAAAAGCAAAAGGAATTCGCATTAAACTTAGAAACAAAAGAATCTGACGGTTTGTCTGGACAATTTGTAGTACAGTATGATGTGAAAAGAGATCCTTATGGTGGAGAGGTAAGTTTTGGACTACTACAGTTGAGTTAAGAATTATAATTAGTATAAGTGGTTCTCAGGTCAGGTGAGAAAATATATAAATATATAAGCATATTCTGCTCGCAAACACGAATATGCTCTAATTAATTGTGCGCGGAAACGGTGATAATTAGAACTAGGAAAATCCGTAAATGCAGTGTTCTGATCTAACGTATTATAATGTACCCAAATTGCATCTTATATTCAGGAAATAGTAAAACTAATACATATAGTTAAATTTTGACCAGAATATTTTTTAGTGGTTAACGCATATACATACAGGGTGAATTTGAAACACACTGAATAATTTTAATCCGTTAAGCTCTATGGTCCGTAAAATTCTTAAAAACAGTCATTTGTAAAATAAATGAAATACAGTCAAGAAAACAATTTTTGAATATTTATTAAATATTCATGACGCTCCTGAGCAGAACAGCTGATGTTGTGTAGCGACATAAATGCCTGTACCCCCACTCTTCTTAGCTATCGTGTTGTTGTGTTGGCGTAGTTCAGCCTGTGCATCCATGATGTCAAGTGTGAATTTTTCTTAGTGTTTTAGATTTCAGTTTTGGTTTTACTTGATAAACACTGCGAATACTGCGTAGAGGTATTTGTTCGTAACCAAGTCAATGTCAAGTTCACCGGTCAGTGTATCCCCAGTGGGACGAGTTTAGGGTTTTTTTGTTGAAACATTAACTATGGAATTTTGAAATTAAAACACTGCGAATTCATTAATTATGCTATAAGAAATTACAGATTAATATTATTCAGTGTATTTCAAATTCACCCTGAATGAGTAGTAGTTATATAGAAATTTATCATTTATCTCGGTTGTTATTGATAGAAAAAACTGTAACATAAAAAGAAATTAAAACATTTAATAATTATACTTTTAAGCGATATTTTCATAAACTCAACAGAAACCAATATATAAGCATTTTATATTGTATAAAAAAATGAACATGAACAGTATTTTTCGCATGAAATGTTCAGTTTCCTTCACAATTTCCAAAATGGAGTTTTAGAGTAGGTGTCTTAAATAATAACTCTTAAAATATGCTGTTTAGCTGCTGCTGATGTTGAATGTAGAGTTTCAGTTATTTGTTCCATTTCTCACAGTTGAACAATCAAGTTAATTTTAATACTAAGGCCTTCGCAAAACTGATTTGTAGAAGAGTTTTCGGTTCTCTTTCGCATTGATTATTTTGAATTCTTGATGTTTCGACCATCTTGTCGATGTTATTTTAAGACGAAACAAAGTGTCACACAAGTAACTACGACTACTACTTGGATTTTTAAGAGACCGGATAGCAAATTCATTGAACCAGGACATTGGCGTTCTAATAGACCAAATACAAATCCTTGTAGCTATTACTTATGGAGTGATTTACAAGAGAAGGCATAAAAACTCGTGATGACATTTCAATACTGGACCAACCGATATAAAACTCGTTACCGTACTTTACCCTACAATCTGTAGGTATACATATTTTAGGGTTCTTTTTTTGAATTTGAAATGTCCACAAATTAGCTTTTTGTAAATTATAGACAAAAGTGAACAATGTTTAAAATTGCAGATGAGAACGCTAATATTTTCGGTTTTTTATTAAGTGATTAAGTGATCTTGTAAGTCATCCGTCAGTATCCATTGTAAAACTACGGCTGGCATAAGAGATTATTTTAAATATCACACAAAATGTGTGACGTATGAATCAAGAAAAACAACTACACTTTTTGCTCTCCAATTTTAGGTCTTGCTTCAAGATGGTTATTTTGTTCATTTCTTCGCTCCCAGTGATTTAGAACCTTTAGCAAAACATGTTGTCTTTGTTCTGGATACTAGCGGAAGTATGTATGGAGAAAAAATAACGCAACTGAAAGATGCTATGAATGGAATATTGGATGAAATTAACAAAGAAGACTTAGTAGACATAATTGAATTTAACAATGACGTTCAAGTATGGGACATTATTTCACAACATACTGTTAATATTAAAGAACTGAATAATTATGAGGAGCCATTTAGTCAATTAAGGGTAAGCGGTTTTATATTTATTTAACATATATGTAATTTTAATATAATTCTTAGTTCAGTAGTTAATACTTGCACCATTGTATGGTCATCATTATAATTAGATGACTTATGTATGTCAAAAATAGAATGGCATGTTTCGTTATACTCCGAAATGAAATAGATTGTTTTTCTTGAGAAAAAAGACCTTTTAAAATTATCCTAAAATATATAAATGTACATACCTTCGTGGGGGTATTAATCTAGAGTAGCTTAGTATTATTTCGTAATAATTTTGTGACATTTTGACATGATTAAAATTAAAATTTCTAGGAAACCAATATACCTGCTCCAATACTGGGCAATGATGATAACATAAACAAGGCTAAAAATGTAATTAAAAAAATGGAAGCTGATGGAGGTACTTATATAATTGGAGGCCTTGAAACGGCTTTGTATATAGTGAAAAAACAACAAGAAAGAAATGCCAACCAAACTGGTAAACAATACCAACCAATAATAATATTTTTAACTGATGGCCAACCGAATGTTGGTATTTACTCTACAGAAGAAATTGTTAAAAAAGTATGTAATATTAAAATAACAGACGCTAAAACTAGACTATATTAAATAATTATTTTAGGTAACTCAATTAAATTCTAAATACAATAATGTGCCAATATTTTCCTTATCTTTTGGATATGGCGCTGATAAAGACTTTTTAAGAAAATTATCTTTAAAAAATCAAGGATTTTCAAGACATATCTATGAAGCATCCGATGCCTCCCTGCAACTTCAGGAATTTTATAAGCAAATATCATCTCCTTTGTTATCTAATATTAAATTTAAATATGAATCTGAAGTTAATGAAGTGACCAAAGTGCAGTTTCCAATTTATTTTAGAGGATCTGAGCTAGTGGTTACTGGCCAATATAAAGGTAAACAAATAAGAAATTATGCGTATTTCTAAAATACATTTCTAATTATTATTTCTGAGAATCTCTTTTGATCGAATAATCTCGTCATTTTCTTCCTTTTCTTATTTGGGATTTACTGATACACTTCTGAACATTTCCCAGACAATCTAAAAAATATCTTAATTTTTTGTAAAATTATGTGATTTTACGTTAAAGGAACGGTTAAAAATTGGGTTTTTTTATATAAAATATGAATAATATAAACTAAAATAAAAGCAATGATGTTTCGCAGATGTTTCGGAAACTTAATCTGTTTCCTTTTTATGTGCTTAGAATCTTTTTAATTTGTGTAATTTCACGAATTGCAATTACAATAAATTTTAATGTTTGATATAAACTACAATTCTTAAATTTGCGTTTCATCTGTTCGCTTGCCATCGTCAGCATCTAACTATTTTTTTCACATTTCAGATTCATCTTTTCCCAGTTCGATTGATTGTTGGGGACCGACTGGGCCAATTACTTTGAGGCCCACAATTGAAAGGCCAATATCTTCTTTGGAAAGACTGTGGGCTTACTTAACTGTTAAACAAACTCTCGAAGAAAGGGATTCTGTAGATAATAAAACTGAACTAACCAAAAAAGTTCTCGACATAGCCCTTAAATATTCTTTTGTGACTGATGTAACCTCCTTGGTTGTGGTAAAGCCTAATGATACCAGCGCCGTTAATGCCGAAGAAGCTGCTGCGGGTAAGTTATTTGTATGTATAAATCATTTCAATAAATAACATTTTTCTTTGTTTCTTTTTTAGGAGCGGATCCGTATGAATCTCGAGCATATCCTGCTGTTGGGTATAAAAGTGTCTCCTACGCTTCACATGGAAGCGGTAGCTACGTACCTAGGTTTCAAGATGCTGTTGCCTCTTACGACTTTGATGCCGGTAAGTAAATATTTCTTATTTCATCTCCTAATTTAAAAATATTAATAGGCTATTAAAGTTCTTCTCTAATAATATTTTCATAGATGCTTACCCTGATTCAGGTGGAATATTAAAAGACATGCGTTTAAAACCTAGATTATCAGATAACGTTGTTTTTTCGAAAACAATTATTTTTTTACAATATTAACGTAAAAATAACCTCTAGAAATACGATACATGTAATATTTTGAAAATGTATCGAAAGGTTTTGCGGGACGCTGTTCAATCTATTCGAAATTGTGGTCGATTACAGAAAGAAAAACAGTTTTATACACAAGTTCTATAATATTCATTGAAAAATGGGACTCTATTAACATAACATGTTTTATTTATAATGGAAATCTTTAAAACATGGTTTTGCATGCAGTGCAATATTACAGTTTTCGCATACGAACTGGCTTTTCTTCCCACAATGCTTGCAGCTTCTGTCGGTATTGTATACGAACAAACATGTGTCCTGTTTTATCAAACCTAATATATCGCAGTCGAAATGAAACTGTATCCTCATCCCCTAACATTTTCATTTTTTTATTAGAGGATATACACCCTTTTCTAGCTCAAAATGTTTTTATAAACAACATTTTTATTACACCCGGTATAAATGTAAAATTAACTTTTTATCGAAAATGACGGGTACAATGACATTATCAAGGAATGAACCTACAATGAAAAAATTAGATTCTGAACAATTTTTTCTAATAACTTTTTTCGATATCTTCAACGCGAAGCAAAATATCGAGAATGGGCCTCATTTGGGGGGCTGTCGTTGTCTCAGTTTGTTACTTAAATTTAAGTTGGTTGCGTCGAAATGTACATCTTATATAGAACTACATTTGTGTCCAGTCTCAAATCTGAATTTAAAAAATAACGAAGATATCCAGGTGTCGTCATTTTAAATGAGACACTCTGTACATATTTATCATAAAACAAAAATCAACGCAAAAATAATACACTAAGTACATTAATATTAAAGCAGTAATCGTCTGGATTTTCGCCCAACCATGATGTCCAAGCATTGGCGGCGGAACAACTTTTTTTGGGAGGGGGGCTTTTCTTTCTTTTCTTGAAAGAAACCGCCATTTGCAACTGTGCTGGAATCGAGATTCGAAATCAGCCAGGATTTGATTGTCTAATTATTATTGATATTCGTTCGAAAATCCAAAAATGAAAAGCAATCAAATGGAATAAATTTAAAAAATATAATTTTCGACAATTAATATAATAAATTTAAATGTCATGTCTGTCTATTATGTAAATGTCAATCAATTTCGGGAGGCTACGTCACTAAGCAACAATACACCTACCCCCCAATGTGGAATAAAGTCCAGGATCCATTTTGAACACAACGAGACACTACTTGCACGTTTAGATCACAAACTGCAACCGGAAATGCTTGACACTAGCTTAAGCAATGCTATTTCAGTTCGCGCGCTCAGCTATATCCCCATTCCCCACTTGTTGAATAAAATAAAGGAAATGGCGGCGTCTCTTTAAAACAAATATATTGTATCTTTACAATAGTTATACCTATTTGCTTTAAAAGATCGTTATCCACTAATCGGTTATGAATTATTCCCGCTTTTTGAAACAATTTTATTGTATTTTGCATTTAACTCTTCTGCTTATACTTAAACTTGATTACTTAATTGAATTTGCACATTTTAAAGGAGTGGCACCCAAGCAGAATTTCTAAACATGTATTTATACATCAATAGGATTATTATACAAATTTCTAAATACAAATTTTGAAACACCCTGTATGATGTTCTAAACAAATACCGTTATTTGACATTTAAATTTTATACAAAAAGCACAGATTCGTGCAAATCCATACTGATACGTACTACTTACCTAATGGTTAATTTTTTCAGATATGGACCTAATCGAGGACCTAATAGACCTCCGAGTAGATGGTGATAGTGGTAAATGTAGTAATTATAAATTTATATCTAATATCTACAAACATCCCTCCCCTCCCACAATAGTTTCTTTATACCCAACAATTTGAAACTACTTCCAGAGACAACCTACCATATTTGAATATGTTCTATAAATTTTGGAATCTGTCTAAATTTGCTCCAATATATCTAGTTACACGTAACATATTTTTTATCGATAATATAATTGATACCGAACGAAAGTTGTATATCGCGCATGCAATTACGAGCTAGTTGTTTTATCCCCACGGTAGTAAAGGGTGTTTTTTTAGAGGTATAGAACTTTAAAATGAAATGAAATCGTGGTATTGGCTTTATCGGGAAGACAATTTTATGCCATTATTGTTTAAATATGATTTCGGGCATATGGCTGCCGCGGCTAGCTCGAACAAAGCTCAATCTGTAAGTTGTCCAATTTTCGACCATTTTTTCCAGTATCTGAGCTTCCAACAAAATTGCCGTATTTGGAGTGGAGAAAATCCACGAGCTATAATTGACGTCTTTACATCTACAAAAAATACACAGCGCAAGCCACAATCAATTTATTGCAGGAAACATTCCATGAACGCATAATTTTGCGTAATGAACCTGTGAATTGGCCCAAGTTCTTGCGATCTAACGCCGCTGCTCGATTATTTTCTATGGGGATATGTGAAGTCCCCTAGTCTATATCAATAAACCAGACAATGGACGACTTGAAAGCCGATATACGGCCCCAGCCAGATGCTGGAAAAAGTGGTCGAAAATTGGACTTACAGATTGCGCTTTAAACAATACCATGGCCATTACCACGATTTTTAAGGGTTATATTTCATTTTAAAGTTCTACCTCTAAAAAAAAACACCCGATATATAAAGCGTAGTGACCCATCCCTTTTTCCTTTTTATCTTCAACGACAATAATAGTTTATACAGTAAAGACCGAGGAGGTTCGAACATGGGTATTAGTTTGCGCGATTTACTAGTGCCAGTTGTAGGCAAGCGGACGACACAGTGTTGGGAATCGTGAATCTTCGCGCTGTAGCCGATGGCTCTCGCGTCTACTGTTCCTTGTTTGGATTCTTTTATAAGGCTTAAATACAATGAAAAAAATAAGAGATAAGAAAATGGAACAAGAAATAAGAGAAATAATTATTCCAAGTTTTAAATACACAATACTCTGCTCGATAATATTATTAGTGCTTATTCGATTTAAAATTCAACTAACTGTTCAAATTGCTCCTTGCTTTTCGGATATCAGTATTTGTTAATTCTATTCCATATTTTTTATTTCTTATTTCTTACCTCTTATTTTTTTCATTGTGTTTAGGCCTATAATAATTTTTATGTTGTAGAATCACATTTTTGTTGCGGAAAAATAAACAATGGAAATATTTAAATGTGTTTTGGGATTTTTTTAAAATTACAATAATTATTCCTATCTAGGATGAATTATTGAAGTTAGAAAAATTTCGAAACGTTGGCGTTGGTCCAGAATACGTAAATCAAATTTCTTTCAGACATGAATTGAGTTACTAACAACGACAGTCTGCTGCTGACTGCTGAGGCTGAGCAGTGAGTGGCCATAGCGCAGTGCCGCGTCATTCTCCTAATGTACAAATTTCGAACTGAGGCGAGTTGTCGACCACTCGTATATTCGTCCCAATCCCTGTCGTGTTCGAAGCATCCTGGACTTTCATGAAGTCTGATGACCGTCGTTGTTCGGAACCTTGAATAATAAATTCGGCACTACTTTCATATAAATTAGCCCTTTTATCGCGTATGAGGTAACTTTAGCGACTTTTTTCGCCTTTTTGACAAGCTGTCATAATGAGAAGTTGACCATTGACCCCCGGCAGACGGTCGGTTTTTTGCTACATATATGTGGTACTTTTACTATAAAAACTCAAACCTTCTGTACCCGATGAGGTAACTTATTTTCCCCTTGGCCGTAGGTTAAATGTACAAATTTCGAACTGAGGCGAGTTGTCGGCCACTCGTATATTCGTCCCAATCCCTGTCGTGTTCGAAGCATCCTATACTTATCTGTATGTATCTTCCCCTATTTTTCGAAACAGCAGCCCAGTGTTCATAAGAAAACAACTTGAAATCTCTCTTAACTTAGCCAAAAATACAGGTTGTTCTAAGTTATTTGTCAGCCATTATTAACTTCTACTATATAGTACCTTCCTTAATAATCAATTTGTTTCTTTGTTTTTACAATTTCAATCAGCTGAAAGAATCTATGCAAGTTTACAAATTTAACTACCGGTAAAATTTTGTAAAGTTGTTCTTCGAACGATGTTCTTCTATCGTCTATATCAGAGAAATATTTATAAGTCAATGAATCAGTCACGATTATTTGTATAGATCATTTTCTGATAAATGGTTGTCAAATAGTTATAATACAATGTGTATGTGCAATTGTGAAAATTAATCCTATTTCGCTATCACTTCAGAGTTTGTTTCTGTTTTTCTTCGGAATATTTTTGTTGTTAGTCTTCAATCAATTTACATATAAATGATATCGTTAAAGAACTACAAACAGCTTCACTACTGTAAGTTTTGAAATCTAAGACATCAAATTCTATTTAAACTTTTAACAATTTAGATTCTACAGTTAATTGCTAAAAAACTATTTTTAAGAAATTGTAATTTGATTTAATTTTACAACATATTAATACTACACACTTCAATATTTCTAGTGTCATTATGTATTATTAATAGTTACAAATTTAACTAAAGCGGCAAGTAATTAATTGGCTAATTATTTTTTTTTTTACTTTATTTTAGGTAACTTTGGAGGCCAACCTCCTAGCACATACCGACCAGTAACAAGTACTGTATTACCTCACCTAGGAAATTCTCTACCTTGGCTGGCATCAGTTACAAATCCAAATGGAACTATAACTATATCACAAAGTAAGTTATTCAAAAGTATTTCCTTTAAAAAAGAGTGATGCATTACGGAATAGTGAAGTTATTTTTTCGAAGAAACAATTTGTAGTAACAAGAAAAATTATTTTTGAGATAATTAAATATTTTGTTTAGAAGGTTTATCTGTTACTTCACTTATTATAATAACTACCACAACGAGAAATAATATAAGCCCTGAAGCCACTAAAGACTTTCCACTCTTAGATATATTTTTTATTTTTCTAGATGTCTATGAGTTGGGCGAGAATTCTTCATTGACTTTTGACGCCGAATGTCCAAAAACACCAGCTAACAGTACAGAAACTGGAATTTGTACTCTGCTAAAAGATTGTTTAGAGGTTCACTCTTCCCTAGTAGATTTTCATGTATATCAACAATATTTTTGCCCCATTAATAATAAGTAAGTACCTTAAATAACATATTTCTAAAACGCATGCGTAAAAATCAAGTCGAGCCATTATTATTTAATAATGATTTGTGCTTCATTATCATGCAGCTCGTATTTAATTTAGACCATCACTTATGATCCTCATTGTATGGCCTGATTGTGATTGAATTGTTAATGTTTTAAGTTGTTTTGCGCTTATAATAATTATCATTTGCAAAACTATATTAAATATTTGGTATTTGTTTTATTTTTCAGATTTGCAGGAGTATGCTGTCCAAAGAAAAGTGATGAAACAAATTAAGTTTATGAAAATGTGAATATATATTTTTGTATTAATTAAGTTAAATAAATGATCTGTTATATTTTATATTTTATTTCCATCCACACTTTTGAAAAGATTAGTTTTGCAAAACACTAACATGCCTCTAAACGCAGTGGAGATATGGAACTTTAACAACAAATACCCGACATTACTAAGTCCTTATACAGGGTGTTAAAGTTTAAATTTTGAAAATTACTTTTATTAATAATTCTATATTTTAAAATTTTTACCTGAAATTTTGCACAGAATTTTATGTTATATAGATACACTTTTGTGTAATTTTGGTAAAAAAAAGTCAAAGCGCAAATAGGAAGAGGGGAGTGGTGGTACCTATTAATCAACCAACTTTTTCTTGTGTACGCCTATGGTCTGGTCTGGTCAGATTTATTTTTAGATTAAATAGTTATTACCCTTACTTTTCTTACTCTTATAAATTTTTTATTTAGGAATTAACCAAATATTTCAATAAATTCAGATTCATTTTCAAAATCTTAGTTTCGGAATTTAATATTTTTACTATTGTTGTTTGTAGTAACCATTGGTTTTCTTTAAATTGGTTACTTTTAGGCAAAAAAAGATAGGAACCTTTTTTGGTGTGCATAGTTAGAAAAGTTCGATAAAATAAAAATTATAAAAAATCCAGTGGTGTACACATTTTTTCTTAAAATAGTAGTAATCTTTATTAATTTCATAAAAAGTACAATTACAGAAATCTAGTCAGGGGAAACAAAATAAAATAAAATAAGATATAATATACATATATATACCTACACAAATATATAGAATTTTAAGAGTGTAAACCAGGACATATACACATATAATATATATACACACATGTAGACACCCATACACATTTACGAGAAAATAAGTAAAGTATAATATGGTATCATAGGAGTACAATTCATATCAACAAAAATATCACAAATCTGTTAGAAATTCATTAGTGCTGTAATATGCTTTAGATATCAGTAGACATCTAACTTTATATTTAAATTTATTTATATTTGGTTGACTTTTCACATCGGTCGGCAATGCGTTAAAATACTTACATCCAGTAAACTACAAATTTTTTTGAAATAGTGCAGTTTCATGTTTTCTGGGTAATAGATAATCATTCTGACGAGTGTTATATTTATGTTCAATATGATTTGCATCAAATATATGCTTATTTTTGTATACAAAACAAACAGTCTCATAGATGTAGGTACAAGGTAAAGTTAACATTTTAAAATTTTTGAATGCGTCTTTGCATGATTCAAACCTATTTAAATTTGCCATAATACGTAGTGTTCTTTTTTGTAAGACAAACACTTTACTGGATTCGCTACAAATACCCCAGTGCATAATTCCATATTTTAGTATGTTGTAAATACATCCAAAATATAATTGTCTTAAAATATATTGATTACACTGCTTTGAGCATACAGAGAGAGCGTAACAATTTTTAGACAATTTAGAGCAGACTGTATGAACATGTTCCAGCCATCTAAGTTTATTATCTAGGATAATACCTAACATTTTTGTTTTTTCACTATAACTCACTGTACAGGGTTATCCAACGAAAAGGCCAACCCTTATATTTTCTGTATTTTTCGAGTTAGGAAAAAATGTTTCAAATAAAAGTTGTAGTGAATCAAATGATCTCATTTAAAACCCCTGCAAAGAATATACAGGGTGTTCCATAAAAGCAGTACAAACCTAACTTACATTTTTTTAAATGGAACACCCTATATTTTTTTACATTTTTCAAATCTGTGTTTTTTTGTGATTTCAAAAATATATATATATTATACTTATCTTTTACTGTTTTTTATTTATTGCAAATTCCGTGAACAATATTATTTATACCACCAGCATCTGCATGCGTATCAATCAGGTTAGCCATGGATGAAAAGTTTGCTTTTTAAATTTATTCAATTATTCTGTAAAGCATAAGTGTCAAATTAATTGTTTTTCATTCATGGCTACCCTGATTGATAACCATGCAGATTGCAGATGCTGCTGGTATAAATAATATTGTTCACGAAATTTGCAATAAATAAAAAAACAGTGAAAGATAAGATACAACATATATATATATATTTGAAATCACAAAAAAACACAGATTTGAAAAATGTAAAAAGGGTGTCCCATTTAAAAAAATGTAAGTTAGGTTTGTACTGCTTTTATGGAACACCCTGTATATTCTTTGCAGGGGTTTTAAATGAGTTCATTTGATTCACTACAACTTTTATTTGAAAAATGTTTTCCTAACTCGAAAAATTAAGAAAATATGAGGGTGGGCCTTTTCGTTGGATAACCCTGTACATGTTGGACTTATTAATATAGATTCTTTGTTAGGTAACCTCGACTGTGACGTTCTGAAGAGATTACAATCTGTCTTTTCTGAATTAATGCATAACTTATTATTATCTACCCAAAGAGTAAGCCTATGAAATATGTCCATAGCAATATTTTCTGCATTCACTATACTAAAAATTAATATCATCTGCATACGATACAATCAAGCTTGAGGGGTGCTTGATATATAGGAGCATGTCATTTATGTATATTAAGAACAGAGTTGGTCCCAAAACGGAACCTTGTGGCACTCCAATATTTATTTCCCTCAAACTTGATATATCGTTACTGATTTTTACTTGCTGCATACGCCCTGACAAATAGGATGCAAACCATTCGTGAGCTACTCCTCTAACACCGTATCTCGATAGTTTATCTAACAAAATAGAATGATTAACACAGTCAAATGCCTTAGAGAAATCCACAAAAAGTCCCAAAGCAACCTGAGATTGATCTAATGCCATAATGATTTCATGTGTGAACTCACCCAGAGCAGTCTCTAAACTTTTCCGCTTAGTAAAACCATGTTGATATGGTGACAGGAGCTTATTTGCCATAAAGTAATTCACTATCTGATTGTTAATTATGACTTCATATATTTTTGAGATGCTAGGACAAAGACTGATAGCTCTGTAGTTTATAAGTAGTTCAGGTTCACCTTTTTTGAACAAAGGAATGACATTCGCTATTTTCAATTTGCTAGGATATATACCTTGTGCGAATGAAATATTTATTAAGTATGTTAAAGGTTCCACAATGAAATGCGCTATTTTTTTTATTAAAGAGTTTGAAATTTCATCATTCCCAGAAGCATTCGAGTTTTTCAAATTCAATATTGTTGATAATACATCAGAGGACGTAACTGGTTTTAGAAAAAAGGACTTATTGGAAAGGTCTATACACGAATTGACAAACGATTCGTCAAAATCTTGAGGCAAATGTTGAATCGTAGTTTTAGCGGCTGTGGTAAAAAATTCGTTAAAACGATCGACGCACTCTGCATTATTTAAAATGTGATCGTTTTCCATAATTTTTATGTCTATACTTTGTTTTTTATATTTTCGCGTTGTTTGATTAATAATTTCCCACATAGTTTTATTTTTGTTATTTGAAAATAGAATGCGTTTGTCGTTACCTGACTTTATTGCATTTGATAACATATTGCAGTATTCTCTATTAGTTTTAGCAAAAATATCTTTAAATTCTGGATATTTTCTACCTAGATTAATTCCCATTTAACTATGCCACTGGGTAAAGAAGTAATTGAAAATACTAATTTAAAAAAAATATTTTTGCTTAAATTGCCTTGCACCTTCTACAATTTGTTGTCGTAATTTTATTGTTACTCATTTAAAATTGGTACTGAATAAACTCTTTCACTAAAAACTAAAAAATATTTTTTGAACCTGAATATAAGTGCTAATTTAGAGATGTGACGTTATACAGAAACGTAATTACTTCAACTGAAATCATTCCAAAGATGTTTTTGTGAAATTCGCATCACTAGCAAAAATTTGTACAGCGCCTGTCAGTAGTCAAAACCCGAGTCAAAACCCCTCGGGTTAATTTCACACATCTGAATTTACTGGATTATCTCGTTGTTAATCAAGTCCCAAATTAAAATTTTATAAGAGTAAGAAAAACTAGGGAAATAAGTATTTATATTATATACTCATGGCATTTTGTACCTGGAAAACAAAATGCCATGAATTTTGAAAATTTATTATACGCAAACCACAGCAGGTAAACGATTTGAATTTTAGTAGCGTATTTAGAATTACATTTTCTAGATGCATGTGCATGGTTTTTGGAAAAGTTCACATTTTTTCGATTTTTTTTTTTAATTTTTGCGGCCTATTCAAAAATATGCATGCACACAGCCCTAGATTATACAATTCTATATCATTCATAAAAATTTGAAACGATTCCGATGAATAGTAACGAAAATATGAATTTTCAAAAATATGTTGGGTGCTATTATCCCCTTAAGAGCGCGCCGCCGTAGAATAGAGAATGAATTTGGGTTGTGGTATAAAACGTTAGTATCCCTGCTGCACACTAGAGGGTCATACATATGAGTATATTTGGTGAAAACTTCAGACTCGAATAAACTTCTCAGCAGCAAATAGCTGAAGGTCATCGTCCATCGAGCACGCAGCAGGTGTCTTTTATTATTGCAACTAGTCAAGAATCTAAAGCTCCGAATTCGATCATGGGGTATGCACTCGCGAGGTATATGATTTTAAAAATATGGATATTATCCAGAATTTTATGCCGAATCCGATTCCAGAGGGCGCGATGTCGGCCAAGATTGCGAAATTGCAAAAAAAGTAATATTTCCCAAAAAAAATTGGAACTTAAATATTGCATTATCTGTCGTTTACATTGCATTTACGAGCTTATTTATAAAGATTTTTTAATAATTTTTATATCAATCGAAAGCCTAATGTTTGTAGTTTCATATAAGTTGAATAAAGAGACATTATTTTTATTATAAACAACACTATAAATTGTTTAAACAATATGTGCTCGGGAAGTGTAGTGTAATTTTCGGCATTGAGGTACTTTTGTTATTATTGCTGATAGATATGTAGTTATGTGAGACGAAATACGTAGAATAGACCAACGAACGTTTTTTATTAAAATAATTTTTTAATTCGCTGAATAATTTAGGAGATATGATTTTTTGTAAATGAAGCGCATTGTCTGGTTCAACGCGCGCGCGGTCTTGTTTCTGTAGGCAGGCCATTTACACATGATTTCAACTAAAACCGTAAAACGATATTTTGTATTATAATATTTAATGCAAATTAATTTAAAAAAAATATAATAGCAGATATGTCTCAGAACTATGGAAACTAATATGTTTGACAACAAACATTTTTCACTGACGTTTTCGATATTGTGAGTGCTGAATATTGTGGGTTTTTTAAAGTAAAATAATACATAAGATAATAATGGAAAGTCTCGAAAGTCATAGACTGTTTTTAAAATAATTTAAAAATTTCTACTTTCAGTTAATTTATTTCATAAAACAATAAATCTTTTTGAACTAGATGTTTGCTTAATTCTTGTGCATACATTAAAAATTATAAAAAACAGGCAATAATTAAATTTATAATCGGCATGTGATGTGCAAAATATTTTGCGCACGGGGTCATGGTAACGCAAAAAAAATAATGTCAATGAAAAAATGTCTCATTTTAGACACTGACGTTAATGCGCAAACAACCTTTTTTTGACAGTTGTAGAAAAAAGTATTTACTCGTATTATTACGTGCATTATTTTACAATTTTTTTTTTGTAAGGTAAGCAACATTTTTGTAACATCTTGTATGAAAGTTCGTACAGATCATAAATAATGCTCACAAACAGAACAAATTAGTGCTCTATCCTATCGGTATTTAATTTAAAAAAACTACAATGATATTAAAATAATTTTCGTCTTGATAAAATGATGGTTGTATTGTAAATTCTTTGTACATATTATGATATAACTAAAATTGGAGTATTATAGGTAAGTAGCTATAGATATGATAATAATGATAATTAATAGTCATTAAACTTATTTTTGGGAATCCCGCCAAATTCTAAAAAAATAAATAGAAATAAGAAAATGGTCAAAATATGTCAAGATAAAAGTGTAGTATCAAAGGCAAACCTCAACAGTTTGCCCCAGAAAACCACTGTATTTGGAACTATACCGGGTGACCACGGATCATGGTAAACCCCCGCCATTTCCACAATTCTTGAGCTATCCAAATGAAATTTTGCAGCAGTAATTAAATGTACGTCCAAAAAAACTCATTCCCCTGTCAAAGTTACGTCTTTTAATTGTTTCTTTCATGGCTAGTCTGATAAATAGTATAAAATGACGTGTTGTGGTGATTTTTTCCCTTTTTTATTACTTGCACATTGCAATTATTTTAAAAACAGTCTAAGAATGACTTTCGAGACTTTCCATTATTATCTTAGGTATTATTTTACTTTAAAAAACCCACAATATTCAACACTCACAATATCGAAAACGTCAGTGAAAAATGTTTGTTGTTAAACATATTAGTTTCCATAGTTCGGAGACATATCTGCTATTATATTTTTTTTAAATTAATTTGCATTAAATATTATAATAGAAGATATCGTTTTACGGTTTTAGTTTAATCAAATTAAAGTCGTTGTAGAAAAAATATTGTTTGCAACTCGTGTGCGAAATTCTTTGATCATCTCGAGTGCCTCGAAAATCGAAATCATGTGTAAATAAATGGCCTGCCTACAAAAACAAGACCGCGCGCGCGGTAGACCAGACAATGCGCTTCATTTAAAAAAAATCATATCTCCTAAATTATCCAGCGAATTAAAAAATTATTTTAATAAAAAATGTTCGTTGGTCTATTCTACGTATTTCGTCTCACATAACTACACATCTATCTGCAATAATAACAAAAGTACCTCAATGCCGAAAATTACACTACACTTTCCGAGCACATATTGTTTAAACAATTTATAGTGCTGTTTATAATGAAAATAATGTCTCTCTATTCAACTTGTACGAAACTACAAACATTAGGCTTTCGATTGATATAAAAATTATTAAAAAATCTTTATAAATAAGCTCGTAAATGCAATGTAAACGACAGATAATGCAATATTTAAGTTCCAATTTTTTTTTGGAAATATTACTTTTTTTGCAATTTCGCAATCTTGGCCGACATCGCGCCCTCTGGAATCGGATTCGGCATAAAATTCTGGATAATATCCATATTTTTTTTTTTTTTTTTTTCCGGTTTTTGGCCTTACGAGCTAGCGTTTTGGCCACGTAATTGTATTTTGCTTAGAAAAAACCAAAAACAAAAAAAAGAATTAAATATATAGATTTTAAGAGTTTAATACAGGTAAGCATTTAATTATATAAAACCTCATAAAAGAGAAATAGATCAAAGTGTACATACAACGATATATATCATTAAAAAGGAAATAAATTTAAAAAAAAGGTTGTATCCCGTTATAAGGATAGGTCAGGGACACATTCTTCTCGCCCAGGGGTCTTTCAGGGCATTTACAATCCATATTTTTAAAATCATATACCTCGCGAGTGCAGGGTTCGGCATTTTAGAAGCGTCTTTTTGGATGCTAGATTCCTTACTAGACTGTACCTAATTCCTATATTTTGAAAGCTGTTTTGAGGAAAATATTTTATTTTATTTTTGAGTTAGGTACTTGTTTATTTAATAGGTTTTCAAACAAGTGAGAGATTTTAGTTGAAATTTATTTTAGAGATAGATGCATTTTTATTTTATAAATTATGGCGCGAACTTACTCTAGATCTCGCAAACGCAATAAAATATCAAATTGCACTAAAAAATTGTGGCTGAAACGGCGGTAAGTATTACATAATTGCTTTCATGTTTATGTGTATTATTTTTCTGAATTACCTGAATGGTATACTCTAAAATAGTCTAAAATGTTTATTATGTAGGTACAGGGTGTTTTAAATTTGAAGCTTACTATTAGTAGCATTAAGCTTTATTAGAATTAAAGGCTAGGTGAAAATATTTATCTGCAAAGAAAATTTGAAATCATTTTTGAGAAAATCGTGAAAAAAGGGAAAAAAATTTGCGACTAATTTTATAGTAGGAGAGCCCTCGACCAGGATTTTCGACCTCATCGCGACACGAGAATTAATTTTTTTTTAAATAGTTCTGTCAATATAAAAAAAAATTCTATTGCGACTGACGTCTATCTCGTTGCTAAAGGGGTGAAAAAAATTATCGACATATATAAGTTAAAATCTGCGAACTATTTTTCAGTTTAGATACGGAACATCGTTATGGCAACTTGTATCCAGATACAAACCAGTATATTCGATGAACGTGTTGCCGAATCCCCAGCGATATTTCCCGGTTTGCATATTATCTCTTTATTCCAAAGATGATCGAATGGTCGATTTTCTAATAGTACGCCTTGATTACGAATATCCTATTTATTCTCGTGTGTTCTTTATAATTTTTTTTTTTTTTTAGGGCAGTAGATATTGATATCCATAATTTAGAAATTCCTGGTACTGATGAGACAGTAAAAGATAGGTGTGTATTTATTACTTTTTTCGTAAATTAAATAGGGTGCCACACTACGCAGCACCATCCTTAAACTTTTTTATTTTTAGTGAGCTAGCTTTTACTCATTGTACAAGTGACAATGAAGCAGGATGGATATCAGAAGACTGCCTAAGTGTCGAGATTTTGACAGATAGGTTTGAATTTTCTAGTATTTTTTGTGGGACCCCTTTACTACTTTTTGTAAATGACCCACCATTTATTTTGGATGCTATAAAAGCGTATAAAAAAAAAAGTAAGACCAGAAGCGTATATAGCTAGTGTAACTTAAATAAAGTTTTATGAGATAAAGGCCGTTAATCTTTTGAAAACCTCAAAATTATAAATATATATTATATATATATTCCATCCTCCTTCCTTATACACGGTGTCTCACCGGGGACTGAAACAATATATGAAAAAGTATGTAACAAAAAATTTTGAAAATTTTAGGAATTACTAGTCAGTGTGGCCAATCCAGCAAAAATAATTACAATCATTTGGTATTATCGGCTATACCGGAAGTCGATACCAACTTGCTCATTTTAAATGGAACACATTGTATATTTTCAAACGTATACCGATTTTGGGTACGCCAGTGGTCACCATGAAATTAAAGTACAAACAATGTACTTATTATAAGAGCGCCCTTCATAGGTAATATAATCACATACAACGAACAACATAATTAGGCTTAACGGCAAAAAAAGAGAACAATGACAGAGGTTTTTAGATAAAAAACATAATAACATAAGAGAGAAATTAAAAATTTCTGAAATTGATTTTTCCCTATAAATCAGTGACTGAAAATACGCATCAAAAAATATATATTCTCTGTACTTAGTTTATGACTATATTTTATTAAAAAATTCACAGTCCTTCGCAAAGATGCAACCGGAGGAGACATTGGAAATGACGAAGTAGAACGCAAATTTTGTGATATTTCGGATGTGATAAAAATGAAAATTTATTGCAAAGTAGTAAATAGTTATTTCATTAACACAAAACATTTTCAAAAATTAAAATCTTATTATCAGTAGTTTTCTTTAGAAATTAAAATAAAAAGTTATTTTATTAACAAAAACATTCTCATAATGAAAACAAAAATGGTATTATATAAATTTTTGTCACTAACAAACATTTTTAATGTTAAAACTAAAATAATTTAAAATAATTTCGTGAAGATGAAAAAGTGATTCCTAACAATTACAAATACCGATATCGATTAATCGCAAACTATTAAACGCAGTTAATAGTACAGGAAAAGTGTCCAAACTGAACAAGAACATAGTGAATTCGTTGAAACTTGACATATACGTTTAAAAATATATACCTATGTTTTAAGAAACTTAAAAAGTCCCGAACCGTAATGAGTGTGTCGGAGCTGCCTACTTGAAAAATCGTGGGATGAACTAGGTTTTTCACATGCGTAATAAAAATTGGCAATTGAACCATGAGAAATTTAAAAAAATAGGAATATTTTCATTTATAGAGAAATTATTATATTTATATGTATATTATATTTTTTATTAAATTTTTTTACCAATTTTTCGTTTGTTTCCTTCATTTTTTGCTTGTTTATCTGTGAGTATATTCTGCAAAATGAAAAAGTACATAATCATTGTACAAGTGAGGATTATCGAGTTGTTTGTATCTAAAGATCGGAATCGATAGCATATAAATAAATAATTTTATCCATGTATGAATTTAGACATCGTAAGCCCTGACAATTTCTGTAAATTTCTAAGCATCTTCAACCTGCTTTTCTGATGCGGTTGCAGGAGATAAGCTGCAATATTAATTCTGCTGTTGGCACAAAAAGTGTTGTCACAGGTTGTAAGAAGCCGTTAATTTTCTTCTATCCCCACTGTTGTGGATGTCATTGCCAAGCCATTTCTGAATTTTGTAGAATACTCGTAATGAATATTAAGCGACTGCCTCTGAAGTTGGTGGCAATATTTCCAACTTTGATTTTTGTTCGTGCAGCGATTTTTTGAATTGATTAAATCTGTATGAGTTGAGTGAGACATTTGTGATTTTCCTTGCACCGTATACAAGTAGGAAAAGAATTTCACCAGCCTGTTTTACTTGTGAGGGGGTTAAATTCTTGCCATTGAAAGTTCTTACTACATTAACCAACTGCATTTCTTTCTGAAGAAGTTTGATGACTTTTAATTTTTATTTCTGAAATATTCTAGACGTGGTATCATAACCACTGAAGGCATGAGTCATTAAAATTGTATTTTTCTACTACCGTCTATATTAATGAACTTTGTAACCCTAGCAACATGCGCGATAAAGAAAGTAAACATTCGAGTTACCTGGTTGCTAAGGCGTTGCTATCTACGAAAGTAAAACTTATGCGGCCAGAACAGAAAAGTAGAAAAACAAATTTTAAACGAAATTAATTCGTTGTATTTGAACAAATTAATACAACTAAACAATTTTGTATTAATAAAGAAAGGTCTTTCTAGGAAGTACGCCAACATTTTTGTCGGCACGTAGTACCTACCTACTCCATTTAAAAACGCTTCATAAGTTTGCATATACCTTGCTTTGGATTTCTTGGGGTAAAACAAGGCACAAGCAATATTCCCATTTATATCGCCACAAAACATATGTATTTGTTTATTTTAGTTTGAAACCACCAGAAATTAAAATGTGTAATATTTCGTTGCCATGGAAACAATGTTCACAGACAGCCTCCTAAACTATAAAATTTATTAAAAACGTCAATTAATTTCATGAAATAATTAGTTTTAAATTCGTAAAGCCCATAATTTTTTTCGGTATAGTAGAAAAAATATAATACATTTCACGATGCAAAAGCCCTTTTAAGTATTCAGTGTTTTTTGAAAGGTCTCGGCTTCGCCTCGACCATTCAAAAATCACCTCACACCTTAAAGTAACCTTTCGCATCTAGTAATGTAAATAACTATTTTTATACGTTCTTGTCATTTCTGGATTTCTGACGAAGAAAAAATTTTCCATATAATTGTTCCTGTTCCTGGCCTTATGAAAAATCTTTTTCTTCTGGAGCGATTAATAGAACAAGGAGATCAACGTCCTCATCAGCTAAGTACAAATATTCGTCTATTATTTAATATTTCAATTGCTATTTTAACAATAGGCGAATCTACATCATCTACAGCTTGTTTTACAAACAATCCTTTGTTTTAAAGTATTTGTGGCAACATTGAAATTAATCGGATTTCGTTTATATCATTTGACAAAAACTTTTCTTGAGGGAGGGCTACGATTACTGAATTTTGCCTAAATTTGGTTTTCACGTAGTTAACATACATCTTTGTAAATTGCGAAAAACGACAAAATTTAAAGTTAATGGTTTTCGGCTATACATATTTCGACGGGACAAAAGGAAATAAGCTGTTCGACGTGCTTCTCGATGTTCAGTTGCCTTAGAGATTGTTGGGCGTGACTTTTCTAATGAAGCGGTAAATTTTTTTGTTTACTTTTGCTTAATCTACCTCATGTTAAAGTAATGGCACGCAAACATAGTCTAACACTCGGTAACACGTACAAATCAGATATCGGTAACCTGACAGAGCAACCCCGATCCTAAATCCACCCCTATGATTTGTCAAATTACAAGTCATTGACAAAATTGAAAAAATTACAAAAACAGGAAAACTTCAAATACTATTTCCAAACGAATTTCCGAGAGACTGTTTTGGTAATAAATCCAAGGTAGAGGGTCGAACTTACAACTACATCGTGAATTACACCGGTCACGCTCTGATTTTAGGCTCAATAGGAGTGAACGAAAAAGTGTAATTTTGACGTCTATTGTTCTGAAACCGCTGAAATCTCACGCGTTACGTCATTTTGCAATGAAACTTGTTTTTGGACCCCCTACTAGGAAACTTTCTTACTTGGATACAATACTCGATACATTTAAATGTCAAAGTGAAGGAAAGGCACTATCGAGAAACAGAAAATTGTTTCTGGGTCCTGAAGTCGTCCCGAGTCCGAAACTGTAATCGGTTCTGTCCTACGACTGATATTAAGAAATCATTAAATTTCGCTGGATCGACTATAAGGTGTAATCTATCGGACGCACTATGGATTTTTTGGCGAATTTTGCGAAAACACGAAAATTTTAAACCTTATTTCCAAACGAAAACAGGCCGCCGGGCCGCCGTTCTGGCGATAAATCCAAGCTCGAAAGTCCAACTTGAAAGTACATCGTGAATTGTGCGGTCCAGCTGCGATTTTGAGGTCAGCAGATCCTAACTAAAAAGTGACATTTGTGACGTTAACGAAAAATTTTAAAGTTTTGACAAGTCCTGCACGGGTATGAAATTTGGAGGGATCTGCGCGCGCATTCGGCCTTTTTAATTTCGCAAAATTTACAAAACTCTTCGACATGGGGTATTGAAACGCTAATAACTTTTTAAATATTCAAAGAATCGCAACGAGATATAGCCGTTGGGATTTTCTCGACAAGAAGACGCCTATAAAAAAATAATAACATGACTGCCGGTACCACGCGATTTAGACAACCAATCAACAATTAGTCACTCTGTTGTCGCCACTGTTTCTATAAGTCATGCTTCATTTTATGCAACATGAAACTGATTTCCAACCCCCTATACGAAAACAAAAACATTTCCAATGTTAAAACATACTTTTCTTTCACACTGTTGACATGATTCAAATTAAAAAAATCGGAACAAACCCGCGTTTTCACGAATAAATTATAAAATCGCATACATTCATATCTATTATCCTTCTCAAATTATTTCACTACAGATACATCCTAAAAAGTTCACTTGGATTCAATTGGTCAACAGTTTATTTAGCAATTATTATTATTTAAATACTGTATGTAGTTTATAATAATAATAATAATAAGAATAATAATAATAATAACGGTCTTTATTAGATACAATAATTCGAGATTTTTGGTATTACATTCGAAATTGAAAATACCAATGACCTGAAAATTTCCAGATATAAAATTTGTTCTATTAAACGGAAAATATCAATTTTCGATATTTTTTCCCGTGACCACCGCAAAAAAAAAAAAAGAAATTACCATAGTGATTCGAACTTCCGACCCCTGCTCTGTGAAGCAGACGTCTTATCCATTGCACCATCACGTTCTTTGTCTCAAGGATATTACTACCCGGCTTTTACCTAGTGAATGTTAGTAATTGTGGTTAAAAACTTGAAATTATTTTTTTAACTTCCAAAGTTAATGATAATTTATAAATATTAATAACACAATAACAACCTAAACCTCCGAGTGGCAATAATTCAATTAATTCGATCGCTAACGCGTAGCCCTCTCTTAGAGAGTGGCTAAACCCGTCAGTACGGAGTCTAACGGAGTGGAGTGTGTGTTTGCTGTAAAACATTAAATGTATAGTATTGTCATCAACATTTCGGTCACCGCATACTTTCTTGCCAGGAATTTCCCAAAATATGAAAAAAATTGCTGTCAAAACAATATTAATGTGTGTAAAATACTTTAAAGAAGATCGTGATGTGGCGCATAATGACCTAAAATTGCTAGAAAAGACATTAAATGGGTTTTTATGTTTTTAACAAATTATTAAATTACAAGCTAATCTTAAATGTTAAAAAAATTCTTTTCATATTACGATCATCTCAGAACGGTTGTCTATTCATCGATTGCAAGTAAATAAAAAAAAAATTGTATTTTTCATAAAAGCTACCAGAAACTTTAACTACATAACCTCCATCTAGCGGCATTTTTGAAGACGGGGGAAGTATTCTAATTATGTCTGACGGAGTAATAACTTAAAAATGTTTCTTACTAAGCTAGATCTAACTCGTATAACATTTTAAATAACTTATTAGTTTTCAATCTGTCACAGAGATCTGTGATGCTCTATAAATATACTATTCTAGAACTTAAGTAAGTGCCGATTTCACATTTACATTTTTCCAGAAGTAAGTATAATACTTTTTATTACAATTATCGTTAATATAAAATAATTCTAAAAGTATAGGACACTAAGAAATTTGAAACAAAATATTTTAAAATATTTAACACAAGAAAATAGTAATAATTCTCCTAGGCTGAGCGTACTATCATTTTTACTTACACAAAGTAGTAAACGTTTCACATTGTTGATTTTCAATAGTTACCTACCTACTGCTAGCTTTTTGAAATCATTGTTGAATAGAAAAGCTCAAACTCGCAGATATATGTATGTTGTATGTATTAAAATAGTTCTAAAAGAATTACAATGTTTAAGAAATTAAAGGCTCAATATTTTAATATTTAACGCAACGAAATAGTAATATATTACTATACTGATTAGTTAGGTGAAAAGCTATACATAGGTTTATTATACCGTTATAGGTTATAGTTAGAATCAGTATAAATGGAGGATACGAATGTCTGCCGATTCACCTTCTCCAACTGCCATCAGTTTTTGCTTAGCTGACCGGATACCAATTGCCTAAACCGCAATTATACCACTTCACAAAGAGTAATAACGTTGTTAATGTTTAATAATAATTACCGAATCTATCGGTAGACAATGGATATATCGAGTATAAATCACCTTGCAAAATTTTAAAATACAAAATACACCTAGGACCCAGAGCTCTTAAAAATAAATGAAATTAATTAAAAATACAATGGAGTCCGGTTATAGCGAACCCGTTTCTAACGAACCCTTGTTTATAACGTACTACATTTTAAGTAACGACCATTTTTTCTTAAGATCGTATTTCTTTACTGGTTATAGTGAACTCACTTCCAAATAAAATGAAATAAATTTATATTATAACTAACTAACTTGCAAATTTGGAGAGTCATCGTTCTGTGCAGGACTTGTTTACGAGCACTAGTTGTGTTAAGTATAATAATATAAATAATATTTAGAATGAATAAACCCCTATGCCATCTTGAAAGTTTTGTTTGTAGGAATATTTTCTTTATCATCACATCAGGTAGATCCTAATCTTGCCACTTAATTGATAGACTGGTATTACTGTCACAAAGTTGGTGCAAAAGGTACAACTTTTATAAAAATCTTGAACGGATTGATGTTGATTACAATTCTGCAAGTGATGTATCATATTCTTCATTAGGCTGACCTAGACCATTGATTCTTAATCAATGCCTGGACCGATATGTAAAGTTACTTCCACAGCGGATTGCACTACCTGCCAGGAAAATATTCCAGTAACCCACCAGAAGCATGTCTTCAGTTTTCATTTGATTCATTTGTTTTCAGTAGATTCTAACACGATCTATGTCGTCGTTCTCAGAATCTCTCCAGAATTTATATGTTTGTAACATACCAGTAATTTCTGCACGGTCATGCAAATTAAAATAATAATATTTTTGGTTTCATTCAGTTTTTGGTAATAATAATTAAAAACTGATCTTAATTTTTACTCATTTCTTTTTCATGAAGTATAGTAGAGAACTTTTCAACTTTCCATACAAAAATAAAACTATCATTTCACTAAAACCCGGTGAATCTCACGGTTAACCCATAACCTAAAATATCAAACCCGCATCCCGCGCAATCCAAAATTTCGCTCAAACTTATTATACAATGTTTTAGGAACTAGGAAGCGTAGTAGGGGTTATTTGTATGGCGTTCCATATCTAGTATAATAGATAATGGGATACTTAGTGGGCTCGCATACCGGAGCAATAAGCAATGAGCAACCAGCAATAGGCAATAAGCAACAGGCAATGCATTTTATGCTATCTCGCACACCAAAATAATAAAATATCACTAGTTCAAAATGTCGTCTGATGAGGACGAAGTGGTAATGTTGTGGCAGTATTTAAGGCGAAGAAATAGGAAACGAAGACGATATTGGATTCATCCATCATTTCAAGTGCTCAAGAATCATGGAGCAAGTATATGTGCCGAAGAATTAAAGGCTCATCCCACCCAGTTTCAGAACTGCTATCGGATGAGTCCAGGTACTTTTTCAACACTAGTGGAGATGTTAGCACCTCATATTACCAAACAAGATACTAACTACAGAGATGCGATCACCCAACAACACTCAAAAAACATATACTTCTTGTGTTCTTGGAGACAAATCTACCTACATATTGCTAAACTACCGGCAACATTATTGTATTTCAACACGCAAGTCATGTCGCTAGCAGCACAAGATTGCTCCACACAGGCGATAACAATATCACGTTGCGTCGGTGTACGAGTTGCGATAGAAATGTATGTGAAATACATATGGACAATAATATTGCTTATTGCTTGTTGCCCGTTGCTAGTTGCGTATTGCTCCGGTATGCGAGCCCACTTGAAAGATAAAGGCAACGCGTTTTAATCACTTTACAACAATTTACTTACTTAGAAATGTTTGGTGGAAAATATTTCGGATAATCTGTTTCTCTGACCTTTTTTAATTGTACAATTATGATTATAGATATCTGAGTATGTGAACGCGATAAGTTGAAAATCACAGAAAAATAGATAATTAGGAATATATTTTCCCAAATAATGCGTATACAGAAATTCTGAAAACTAAACTGTACTCACCATATATTATAGGTATGTATTTAAAATACACATATATATTGTGTGTGAATTAATTGTGTGATTAAAACGTAACATCGAATTAAGTTCAAAATGCTTTACTGCAAATAAACACCGAACAACAGCATTGAGAACATTGATCATTGGTACACCATGAATGTTATGATCGCATTTGTTCGAAAATGTATCCAGTGGAATTTAAATTCCACTGAACCAATTTTCCCAGATTTGATGAATGTTATAATGTAATACTAAAACTGGTGATAGAGATACCAAATGTGATCTGCTGAAGTAACGTCCCTTACCACAATTTCTCTAGTACTATTATAAAAAAAAATCATTCTAATTCTTGTAAATAAATAATGATGATAAGATCTGCTGAGAGCATATGGAAATTGCCTGTGGTAAATGAGTTTCTTCGAATTCCAATTTTCGAACGATCATTTGTCTTTCCAAGTATATACAAGTATATTTCATAACGGTTCGATAAATTTTAATGACGATTTTTTCCTCATACACTTTTTCTTCATGTTAACAAACTGATTCTAAATATAATTAATAATAATAATAATAATAATAATAATATTAATACTTCATTTACATAGGTACCAGAAATTAAATTAAAAAATATATTAATCTTCAGTACAAAAAATATAATATGCAAATAAAAGAGATTTCAGAGAAAATTTTCTAAAACAAACCCATATAGGTCCATTTGTAGCTGACGTCGGTTTTTGACCAAGGCAAAGACGGAATTTAAAAAAAAACAACCTGACTTTTTACAGTTTATGTTATATAGTATAACAACAATAATTATAGAAAACAACAAAGTAAATTACACACATATACATATGTACACAGTACAATAGAATTTGGCATAAACCTTTTTAAAATATGAGAAAGAAAGAACAACATAATTTTTTCTATTATTTAATTATTTATATCTGACCATTTATTACGAATAAGTAAAATAAAAATAAAAGAAAACTTAACAAGCGAGACAACGGTTTTATTTATTGATCTATAATTAAGTATGGTAAATTTCATTTCTGTTTCTGGGTGAGGAGGATTCATTCACTTAATTTCTTCTTAAATAAAGTAACTTTTTAAAAGCATGATGTAGTATATTTTTATTCTAGGACCAACGTGCATGAAACTTCTTTGACCTATGAGTTTTTGAGCTCCTGATAGAATTCAATGTACTGCAGCTCTAGTACGTGCATCGCATCTATGATTCACTGCTTGTATAGGTACTGTTTTTGTGCATACATGAAAATCATAATAGTTTTGACGAGTAGTTGTCGTATATTAAGTACTTTGCATTCTGAAAATAATAGTTCTTAGGAGAAAGGTTTTTCAAAAACTGATTTTGATAATAAATAATAATAATAAATTCAATGGCATTAAATGCGTGTTTCGTATACCCTGTCCAATAATACCATACTGAAGTATGGATTCAAAGTGTGGAATACAAAGCTTTTATCTGAATAGAAAGAAATTACTAAATCTAAATATCTCTGAGATTATTGGCCACCGACATTTGTCCCATTTTAGAAAGGAATCAATATAGATATGTTGATATTTCACAGACACAGATATGTCTATCTTTATATTATTGTCTATTTTTATTATATTGATATTTTCAGGTAGGTGTTTCTCATAACATGTAATATATTAAATAAAATAGTTTTTTGAGGTTAATCTGTGCTATAATGAAGACGTCAGTCCTGATATGTGCTAGATACTTCACAGCTAAAGTAAATTATTAATTTATATTCAGAACAATACCTACTGGTTCTAGAACCGTACCTAGAGGTACTCCACATGTCACTACTTGCTCATCGTTCCATTAAAACTATTAAAACTGCATATTCTTTGACGAAATCATTTGACACAGTTTCTCGTAACAATTTTTTGTATATAATGGGAAATATAAGCATTCTGCCATTTTATATAAATGTAACTTAAAATATCGACAAAAAGTTAAAAATAACTTAAAGATGTTAATGCTAAAAGTTGCGAGAAACTACTATAAAACAAAATTCGTTTAAGCGCATAACGGTTATCAAGTGTACTAAATGTTATAATTTTATTTTAACGGTTTTTCAAATATTGGGAAAAAACACTATTTACTTATTTTTAAATTTTAAATTTGAACCATTTGCTGTAATTTAAGTTAGTACACACTCTTAATGTCAATGTAAATGTAATTTTTTATACCCATTATTTTATATTATTTATCAAGTAATGGATTCATGCCCGTAAATAAATTATTTAATTAACAGAAACATCCTTTGACGGGTCGTAAGTTCCTTACGAAGTACTTTTCATAACATATTATAGAAAACGTTTGTTTTAAAATTATGTTATTGCACCTGCATCAATTTGTAACGATAAAAACGGAACATCCTATATAAATATGTATTACGGGAAATCCCATAATATACAGTTTCTTTTTGTAGCATGCAGCGCCAAAGACATTCTAGCATTTGTTTAGAATTGTTATCTTTGCTTCAAATTATTTACATGGAAATTTAATATTTAAATGATAACCCTACGTTATAAATTTCAGATAATATGGTGGCGAGATTGTATAAAAGTTAACACGTTTTGTGTATGATTGTGATTGTGTCATTGTGTAAGATATTCGTATGTAAGTAATAGAAGTAACATTTGATTTTTTCAGTATTCTTATATTATTACCAAAATACATTTTGTAATTTTAAAATAGTTTTTTGGTTCTAAAGCTTCCGCGTTAAAGTTTGAATTCTTGACTTTTCGGCCATCTTATCGTAATTTTCCTCAAAAGCGAAGTGTGCCCTATTGGCTTGATTTCCTTTATTTATGTGTTAGTGGCTTCGTTTAGCTTATTAAAAGAAATTGAGCAGTCCAACATAGTAATTTTCTTAGGATATTAAGTCATAATTTTCAAAACATTCAAATTATTATTAAAATTATTAAAATGAACAGGCAGAGGTCTATTTCTTAAATTTTTGATGTAATAATAATCTCCCTTTACTTAACTTTGGAACTGAATAAATTTGGATTACTCCCAGCGAATTAGTTTCTGTTTGCAGCATTAGCTAGTCCAATCCTTCGTCCAATCAGTTCTTGTTTTTGCTAAAATTAGGTATTTTACATAAAGTTTTTTTTTACTTCTACAAAATTCAGTAGAAAAAACAAGAGTAAACTCTTGGAGTAAATATTGGGGTCTTTAGGTTTTTGGCATCTTCTCCGCTGGCGCTACGAAAGGCGAGCATTACCAGCCTTTCAGAGTTCATAGTTGTATTATTGTTGAATCTAACGCAAATTGTCTATTGTTAGCTAATACAAACGGTGTTAAGAATGTTAAGATGAGACAAATGTAATTCGTTCGTAAATCATCATGCACATTTTTTTCGAGGAATTAAAAATATTAAATATTAAAATACAGTAATGATTACAATTATGATTATTTGCAAACCATTCCTTGACGCAATATCTTCAATATCGATAATATTGACAGTAGAATAAGTTTTTAATGAAAATTTGAAATTTGTTATGGATATACATGTACATTTAAAAACCTATGTTCAAAAAACCATATAAACCAGAACTTATAAGATTTTGAAATATAAGTATAAAATTTTGGAATATATAATCAATTTGTGGAATATATGAAGAATAATGGCTATATACACAATCGGACTTTAGGAGGATCGTAGCTATATCACAGCCGTATTAAATGTTACTGATTATATTCTGCGTGCTACGGACTCCGGTTTGTCTATAGTTCTGGCACAAATTGTGCTGGTGTGGTTTGATTACTCAATCAAGGCTTGTGATAAATCATAATACTTTGTTGTTATTACTAAAATATTTAGGATTTAAAAATGGGGCAATCAATTTAATTGCTAATTATTTAGAAGATAGAAAGAAAAGGTAGGTACCGTACCGAACGGATCTTTTCTGATTCCATAAATATAAGGTGTGCCATAAGGATTTGTTTCCCTTTTATACAGGGTGACCATTAATAGTGGGCCATAGTCACTCCAAAGGTAGATTCTTGGACCAAAATATGAGGATATAACCAAATATGCTTTGTAAAATGTTGCTAGGGAAAAAGAAATATACAGGTTGTCAAAGTTGAAATTATATTTTCGTTTTTTTGCAATAACTCAACAACCTCTTGATCGATCTTCACCAAATTTGGTAGAGGAATATTTTTTAATCTAAGAAACAATAATTTGTTTTGTACTTTTTTCAATAAATACAATTATTTGTTTCAATAAATTTGAATTTGTCTTTCAAAAAATTATTGGAATCTTTAACGGCAGTTAGTTCATAAAACGGTTGAAGTAATCAAGTTTTTACCTTTTTTATGTGGAAATGACACCCTCATCAGCCTTTCTAATCAAAAGTACCACAACAAAAAAATTCATCATCAGATACAGCTCCCGCTGCGACCTCTATGGTCTAACGTTATGTGATAAATAAATTATTGTTTCTTAGATTAAAAAATGTTCCTCTACCAAATTTGGCAAAGAACGATCAAGAGGTTGATGAGTTATTGCAAAAATACGAAAAAATAATTTCAACTTTGACACCCTGTATCTTTTTCCACAGCAACATTTTACTAAAGCATATTTGGTTATATCCTTATATTTTGGTCCAAAGAATCTACTTTTGGACTATGCCCACTATTAATGGTCCACCCTGTATATAATATATACACTAGTTCCTTACCAATTGTATATTATACAACATTGTTGCACTCAATTGTAACGCAGATGATACAAAAACATTTTTTTCATTTTAACTTGACAATATCAGAAATAATTGTGACCTTATAAATACACTTGGCCAAAAAATTAGCGCAACACCTAAAATTTCGGTCATTTTTTTTTGTCTTTTTTGGGGGTAGTTTTTATCCGATTTTCAAAATCTTTTTTTTGTTTGAAAACCTGTAGTTTTACCTATTTAAAAATTAATTTAAATCCGTTTAAGAATGGTCCATATACAGGATGGTGTAGAAAACCCAACATTCTGAATTTTTGTTAAAAAGTGAAACACCCTGTGGGATTTCTTACAATAGCCCAGTAGCCAGGTCGAAGAAAAGGGGGTTTGGATTTGTGTCAGGGCACTCAGGCACCGTTTTTGATTAAAATAATGTTTTAACATGCATTTACATTGCTTTAAAAATATTATTTTAAGATCAATAAAATGATTAAATTAAGAATTAGGTAAGTGCTTCAATTTAAGATATTTCTTATTTTAATCCAAATGTCTACTTACTTACTTAAAATCAGAATAAAACCATCTCGCTTCATCAAAATTCGGTTTGCTTAAGTACAATCCATACCTAACTCAATTAAAGAAAATTTGTCGATTTTTCTCGAGTCAGTATTTTGATCATATTCTTCATTGAAACAAATGTAATCCTGGAAACGAACTGAACACTTTTAATCAAATAAACCGAATATTTATATGTGTAAATGTATGCGGGATGTTCCGAAAGTAGAGGGTCCTAAACAACGCAAAAAATGTACAGAAATGTATAAATGGTTTGCCATTTCCCATTTGGTACGTTTCTATATGCAGCAATAATACAGACGCAAATTACAACAATATACCGTACATAAATAAATATATAAATAAAGTTTTCCCTAAAAGGTGCTGTGGATACGACTATTAAAGTAGTAGCACTGAACCTATCCATGAAAACTAATATACTTAGAATCAAAAAAAGCTAATGTAGAGGCGCAAAATTAAATAAATACAAGCGATCACATACATGCCTGCAATGAATCGCCTGTAGCGCCTAAACTATCAAACTTATGAGAAAAATGCATAGAACATTTCTTATAGCAAATTTCTTCTTTAATTTGTTATTCATTTGTTTTGGCACTAGGAGGCACCGGAAGCGAGATATTTTGAAAAAACCCGTTTTGGGCGCCATCTTAGCAATATGGCGGCGCGAGCGGCAAAGATACGAAGGGGCAAATCTAGTATGTTAAATAGGACACTAAAATCTATCGATTCCCAAAAAATCAAAACTTCCTCACTTATTCGGACCAAAAACTACCTGGCTACTGGGTTACAAGTGGATAACCAAAAATGATGGACCTTAAGGTAACCCTGTGGTATTGTCTACCACCACTCAAGAGCACAATTATACAGAGTGCCTCTAAAAAAAAAGAAAACAAATTAAGAAATGCGGTTTTTCTTTTCTGGTTTCAACTAAATTTAAAATTAAATCACGTTGCATGTGATTGCGATATGGTTACTATGGAAACGGTTGTTTGTTTATAAATGATTATAAATTAATTTATCAAAGAGTTAATACACTAATTAAGAATAAATAAGCAATACATTAACAAAACTTACAATAATACTCTATCTAGTTTTTCCACCCTCTGATTACGTCTGGGCATCTTCTCGGCATACTCTCTATTAGGTTGACAATAATTTAAATTTTGCGGCTGATATGCTTGTAATCTAAGTCGCCGTTTTAGTAGATCCCAAAGGTGTTCTATGGGATTTAATGGGGGGGGGGGGGGGGGGTCAATCCAATGTCTGGATAAAATTACTAATTTTTTTAATTTTTTTGAGTTACCTAATCCTTGTTAGATTGCCATTAATTCTCACAAGTTTGGTCCTATTTTCTAAACTTATACCTTATACCAGCCCGTACCATAACCTCCGCCAAATTTTTTGTCATTAACTAAGTGCATTCTGCAAAACTTTCCCCTCGCCGCCGATAAACTCGAACTCTTCGATCTGAACCGTATAAAGTTTCTCTAGTTTCATCAGTAATGCAACATGATTTAATTTTAAATTTAGTTGAAACCAGAAAAGAAAAACCGCATTTCATAATTTGTATTTTTTTTTAGAGACACTCTGTATAATTATGCTCTTGAGTGATGGTAGACAATACCATAGGGTTACCTTAAGGTCCATCAGTTTTGGTTATCCGCTTGTAAGAAATCCCACAGGGTGTTTCACTTTTTAACAAAAATTCTTAATGTTAGATTTTCTACACCATCCTGTATATGGACCATTCTTAATCGGATTTAAATTAATTTTTAAATATGTAAAGCTACAGGTTTTCAAACAAAAAAAAGATTTTGAAAATCGGATAAAAACTACCCACAAAAAGACAAAAAAAAAATGACCGAAATTTTAGGTGTTGCGCTAATTTTTTGGCCAAGTGTATAAACATAAATCTAGATATTATATACAGGGTATCACTGGAACATTCCTTGTCTAAAGACAACACATTCCTTGTCTAAAGACAAGGAATGTTAAAGGGTTAAAACCCTAATAAAAATGTAGCAATGTTGTTTTGTCGATCCATTGATTAGGCTAGATTGACTTCTAAAATTAACATTAAAATAAATGATGCATCTGTAGTCACTAGTTTTGTCTATTTTTAATTTTTGTGACATTGTATTTGGGCCCTGTATCACAGCCGCAACTTCTCAAAGATGCAAAGCAGCAAAATTGATGTTGATGTTGATTTATTTATGGAAATAAATAAACCCATTAGTCATACACTAGATAATAATAAATAATAATATGAAAATTGCGAATTAATGACATTAAATATCTGTACCACACACACTTTAACCTTATAAGCACATAAAACTGTTTTTATCATAAAATTTTTTTAATAAATTAGTTTAGCCCTTTGTTGATATTTTTTAATTATTATATTACTTTACGTAGTATTACTTTAATATGTATTGTCTACCAATATGCATTGGTTAAGTGTAATACCAACTTTGGACTGAACTTCTCCTTTTCAACAACTATTTCGTCTTTTTCACTACTTTCAAATTATTGTTTTTCAAAATACAAATTTAATGAAGTCTATTATTATTTTATTGAGGCTGTTGTTTTTATCACGTCAAAATGGTTGGCGTTCAGCAGCGTCTCTTTGAAATGGTAAATCGTGTTCTACGAATACCTATTTTATACAAATTTTTACTTTTGAATTTGGGCATAACCACCTTGGTTTAACTTATGTGATATTTCCAAGTAGGTATTTTATTTTTATGTAGTTATTAAACGAAATAGTTGGAGTTTAAACAAAATGGTTAAATATATAAAGGGATTATTATGCTCATAGTTGGCAATTATTAATGTTAATAAGCCATTAGAAATGTTATTAAATGAAACGCATTCAAGGTAGCATTTTTTATCCTTGGTCTTATTCAGACGAAGTACCATAAATTGCAACTAAAATGTGGCTATTACTATTTACCTTTAAAAGATTTAAAAAATTGTTAATTTGTTTTATAGCGATTATTATTTTCAGAGATCATGAAAGAACACATATTTGTACGGTTGTACATCACGGTCTTGTTATTTGCATTTGCCTTATCAGCGGCAATCGATCAGAGTCTTGTGGTATCTTCTAAGGAGTCCTCAAATGACAATGGAGAAAAGGTAAGACATAACTATGTGCACGTGTTATTAGAATTAATGATGTGTAACAACAACGCAATTTTCAAAAAATTCAGTATTTAATAATACCTACAGGGTTTCCCATTTGAAAATCGGATTTGAAAATCATTTCCGATTTAACCGGAAATTGTAAAAAAATATTATAACCTGCTTCACACTAACTTCCTAAGGAAAAAGTATTAATGGACCTATCGTCCAAAATTTATTTAAAAAAGTTACAGCAGTTTCAGTTTTACAAAAATTACAATGTTTAAACTCAAATATCTCAAAAACGGTTGGGTTTTTTTTGCAACGAAATTTTATGGAAAATTAAAGCTTTCTGTCATTAAAACATTTCATTATAGCGTACCGCCATTTACATCTTAACACATTAAAAACATTTGTATCCATAACTGAAGTCATTTTTTATACATATTGACAATTGGATTTTACAGAATTTAAAAATATCTTTCATATTTTTCAAGAAATTGGCGCACTCTGTATATTACCTAGATATACTAAACCTAAAAAAGCCATTCATTTTATAAATCACTAAAACATTTACTAATTTTCTAAATGGCAATTCACTATAATAAATATTCCTAAACTACTGCGGCGTGTGTATTTTGACTTAAGAAAACTTACTACAAAAACAGTGTATAATAATTATTATACAGGGTGGTCCGAATTGTACCTTCGATAATTTGGGAATCAATAGAAAATGTGAAATTAATGTAAGTTTTCTTAATAAACTTATCTTGAAGTTACATTTCTTTTTGTAAAAGGAATATATTATTGAAATTTTGTGTGTACATGTTCCTGCATGCATAAGTACCACGTTAAATCATTATTTTCATTTTCCTACTTCAACCAGAGGCTTAACTACGGGGTGTGAATCCCTTTGTTTAAAGAAAGAGTGTGCACCAATGATCGAAATTGTATTTTTTTTCCATTTTTGAAATCTACAGTCAGTTTACGAATAAAAAGTGCTCTTTTACTTTTCCATTTTTTACAGTTAAATTATAATTAGAATTCATTGCATATTTATAAGTATTGGGTGTTTTTTTAGAGGTACTTATAGAACTTTACATTTTTCTTTTTGATTTTAGGAATCCTCAAATAATTTACCTGAGTATCCAGTAATATATGAGATGGACATAACAGCTAATATTTCGAATCGATTTGCTAAAACTTTGGTAGTGAGTAAAGTAAAAAACAGCCAGAAATCAGCAAAGGAAGCAACTTTTTCCGTTGTGTTACCGGAAACGGCATTCATTTCAGAATTTATTATGGAAATTGGTGGAAAAAGTTACAAGGCTTATGTAAAGGAAAAAGAAGAAGCCAAAGAAATTTATAACGCGGTATGTTCAGATTTTCTTGTATATTATATGTTTATAAACCTATTGGATTATGCACAGGTTTATTAACTCTATAACTCAGTAGATGAAACAACCAAAGAATGCACCATCCGACGCCCCACCCCTATTCAAATATATTTTTGTCATTTCTAATTTAGCAAATGCTGTACATTACAGATTACAGAATTATAATTTTAGGCTGTAAATAGGGGACAAAGTGCTGCACACGTTTCTGTGAGTGCTAGGGATTCAAACAGATTTACAGTATCTGTTAACATAGAGGCTGAATCTAAAGCTACATTTTTACTCACTTATGAGGAACTGCTTCAACGTAGAGACGATCGATACGAATTAGTTATAAATATTCACCCAGGACAAATTGTTAAGCATTTAAACGTAAAGGTAAGTTCTCATTGAATTTAATAATATAAGAAAATAATAGTGGATCATACCTCTTTGGATATTTGGTATTGACCACGTTAGGAATTTTGCTGATCACCATACTTTGCAAACACATCACCCGTGTCCCGAATGATTTTAATATTTTTAACGTTTAACAGTGAATATGATTTAATAACATGTTGATTTTAAACAACGTAATACTTTTGTCTTTAGTTTTCTGACAAAAAATGGGTTTTTTGTTATGGTAAGCAATGTCTGTCATAGTATTTATATAAAAATCATCACTAAGTGATAAGCTTAAAAATCTGTAGTGACAAAATCTAAATTTTCTCATGTTTAAGGTTCAAGTTAACGAAAGTAGACCATTGAAATTTGTTAAAACACCATCCCTAAGATCTGGGAACGAAATTAGTAAAAACAACGAGGAACTGGATCCATCATCTGACATACAGATAATAAACTCTACAACTGCAGTTGTGAAATTTGCACCAGGTCCAGAAAAACAAAAACAATTTGCACGTGGTCTTAATACAAAAGAATCTGAAGGTTTGTCTGGACAATTTATAGTTCAATATGATATAGAGAGAGATCCCTATGGTGGAGAGGTAAGTTTATATGATAGTCTAACTTTGATTGGGCACGAATGAATATATTTTCCATTCTGTACAAAAGATATAGCAACTGACATTGTCTTTAAAACATACTTAGGTTTACCATAATATAACAAAATTTCAAACTGTATTCATATTAGGCAGGGCAAAATAAACAAATAGCTTTATCTGTGATTAAAATAAATAATTTCTAAATGTGTAAATATTAATTTAGTGTTTTGAGTATGCAGAAGAAAATTTACCAAGATTCTTGGAGACTTTAAAACCATTTTAGAATTTCTTCTAAACTACCATTAAGACAAATAAAGAAGTGACAATTTATTAGTCATAAATTGTCACAGTTTAGGTGAAAATTGGCCATTAAATTAATTATGAAAAATTGTTTGAAATTGCAATTGTGCCTTGTTAGAACTAGAAACACTATCAAACATTTATTCCGTTGAACCAATTTCTTTTAATATTCTAATTACCTACTTCCCTTCCTTAGGTATTGCTCGAAGATGGTTATTTCGTCCACTTCTTTGCACCAAGCGATTTAGAACCATTACCAAAGCATGTTGTCTTCGTTTTGGATACCAGCGGAAGTATGTCAGGAAGAAGAATATTACAATTGAAAGATGCTATGAAAAGCATCTTAAAGGAAATGAAAAAAGGGGACTTATTAAATATTATTGAATTTAATTCTGATGTTCACGTATGGGATATAACCACTAACAGTACAGTTACTCTTTATGATCACGAAGCAAATTATGAAGATCCGTTTCCTATATTAAAAGTAAGTTTACTTAATTAACAGTAAAATCGGTAATCATCAGTTAGGATTATAATTAAAAATAACCGTCACCGGCTAACTTACTTTGTTTCCTATTATCTTTATCGCCAGAAAAATCGTACAATTGCATTCACTGATTTTATTTTGTATCCTGCATTTAAGGTGCTAATAATTGATGTTCACCGATATACATGCACCAACTCTTCAAAAGTAGTTGTGTCCTAATTGATTCAGTCATATTTTTATTAAATACTATTATAATTACCTCTTTAAATCTCCGTATATCCATATGTTGCCAAGTTCACTCTTGATCACACTTGGATCCAATATGCTACTAGTAAATGACTTTTAAGTGACTAGAGAACAATGTGTTTGTGAGGGTGTCCCCTTGCTTGCTAATAACGCATACATTCTTGGCCCCGTATTTCGGTATTGCGGTTTCTCATGGCTTCTTCCCTCGTATTTAAGTCCTTACCTTTTACTTGTTTTCTCTCGCAAGAAACGTCATGAATGTTGTGGATATTACTAAAAAATGTCCATTCAATGTTTCAACAGTTTTTTTGTTGTAGAATTCGCATTTACCTGCTCCAACAGTAGCTACCGAAGAAAACTTAGAAAACGCCAAAGGCGTTGTTGAAGGCTTAAGAATTGATGGGTTAACCAATATAATTGGGGGTCTTGAAACAGGTTTGTATTTAGTGAAGGTTGGACAGGAAGGGGGTGCTGGTCAACCCGATAAGAAACACCAACCAATTATAATATTCTTAACCGATGGTGCCCCAAATGTTGGTGTCAGTTCTACTGAAGAAATTGTTAAAATTGTAAGTAGTACACAAAATAAAATGTTTACAATTAGTTTTTCATACATATTTTAGGTAACTCGTTTAAATTCAAATAACAACAATGTACCTATATATTCTTTGTCGTTTGGATATAGCGGTAATAAGGAATTTTTACGAAAACTGTCTTTAAAAAATCATGGATTTTCAAGGCACATTTACGAAGCTTCTGATGCTTCACTGCAGCTACAGGACTTCTTTAGGCAAATTTCCTCTCCATTATTGACGGATATTAAATTTAAATATAATTCTGGAGTTAAAGAAGTTACAAAATCCACATTTCCCATATACCATAGAGGATCCGAGTTAGTTGTTACTGGGAGATATTATTATAAAGGTATGGAGATACTAAATTTCTACATATTTTATATAAATTCATGGCTCTATATAATATTGAATTTTTATTATAGCTTTTGTTAGAGCCAGAGGCAAGTTGTTTATCGGTCAATTACATAAAGGTCAATTTATTAGTATTAGAACTTCGAACAGAGCTTTTTTTTGATAATACTAGTATAGTTTTTAGTATAATTAGGACTTTTAATTTAATAAATAAATAATTATAATACGAGGTATAATATGTAGATGTGAAAAGAAAAATAATATTAAAATAATTAATTCTTCTTTAGGCATTCTTTATAAAAAACCCAAATTTCTTTAGAAATTTTAAATCTGTTGATCGATTTCTCTCGTAATTAGGGAAAAAATGCAAATATTTGCAAATTATTTTCAAAAAACTTGGGAATCAATCATGAATGATTATTTCTAACAGATTGTATTGTGAAATTTTAGATTTGCTACGACCCCTTGAAGCTCACACCGACTGTTTTGGTTTTGGCCTAAGGCCAAAAATATTAACCCCTACAATCGAAAAACCTGTAACGTCTCTAGAGAGACTTTGGGCTTACTTGACTGTTAAGCAGGCATTAGAAGAAAGAGAATTAACAGACAACAAAACTGAATTGACAAAAAAAGCTCTTGATTTGGCTCTCAAATATTCCTTTGTCACAGATATAACTTCTCTAGTTGTGGTCAAACCTAATGACACTAAAGCTGTAGATACTGAGGAAGCTGGCTCAGGTAAGTAAGACCATTATTGCATTTTTTGTTCGAAATACAATAGTTGACACAATATATAGAATGAGGCATTTCGCACTTTACATATGATTGTTATGCTGTTTAAGTGGCACATTATTATAATGACAACTGAAAGTTTCATTTTCAAGCTTTCCAATGCTGTGCTTTTGGGGGGGACTGAAATATTTTATAAATAAAAATTCCAGCAGAAATCTCCATCTAAAAAATTTTATCTTCATAAAAAAATGCTACTGGAAATAAGGAATTCAGGAATGTAAAAAATTTTGTGTTGGGCAATTTCGATAAATACTTACTTATTGCAAAAATATCTAGACATGTAAATATGTATCAATGTATACCCAAAATCGTTGTTCTATTTTATTTTGAACAGAAGTTATAGATTAAATACACACGATTGCTTTAAATAAATAATAATCATATAATAATTCAAATACGATATAAATCTCTTTTCAACCCCAAGTTTTATAAACATCAAATGACACCACAATATGATTATAACCTATCTTAAATTACTTAAAGAACGACATTTATTTATTGACGAATACTTAGTATAAATTATTTTTATTTACAGATATCCCAGGGCATGATAGGATATACGGTGAGTACCACACATATACAAAAATATACACAGTAATGGACAGAAAATTGCTGCGGAAGAGACGCGTTGCCACCTTTATACTATAAGATGCAGTAGCCCTTTTACCCTCTTTAGTATTTTCTAATGTTACTGTATCGTATCAGTAATGATATTCTCGTACTTACTTTTTACCTGTACCTACCTATTTATATTTAAATCTTATTTCTTGATAAAAAATATGTCGATTTGAAAAACAAATTAAGTGTTGGAACATAACAAACGCTCTAAAATTGTTCCATAAGTAACACTGTAAAACGAAAAAACTAATAAAGCGCAATATTTTAAGGGATCTTGTTTAAGTTCAATGTGAAATACTCAAGGAATTTTTAATTTCACAATGGGGTCATCTTTTAAGAAACTGAATATTCACTTTTAGAGCAGAAAAGTAATATAGCAAGGATGACCGTATTGAAATAAAACCTACCCCACACCAAAGTAACATGGTGACGTCTTTTACAGTATCATTTAAGTCATTTTTGGTCAGCGACGTCATATGACTAATTGTTGACGTCTGTACGACGTATTTTTAAGAAGCATTTGTGACGTCCTTCGAGAGAAGTATTTATGACATATTTCTGACTTAATACTACTGTAACAAAAGAAAATTTTCACTTGTAATACCAAATCCTGAGTTTTCTGTTAAAGATTAAGGAAATATATTTGGCAATTGAAAAGAAAGATCCTTAAATTATAACTGTAGGTACATGTCCAGTTTCTAATTTTTTACAAAAACACCACCATCTTTAAATATTCTTTTAAAAAATTTAAAAACTAAGGCTGTACAGCTTTAAATTTGTTGTTTTTCTGTTAAACTCCCAAAAATTTCTTCTTAATCTTTAATATCAAAAATATGATTTGTAAAGAAATGTTCGATTTTTTGAGCTCAATAGGACCCCTAAATATGCCAATGCTGGTTTTCAAGAAAGTAGAAAGTACGTCAAAAAATGGTTAAAAAAGACGTCACAATTACGTCATTTTGTGACGTCCCTGGGCTGCGACTTTTGGCCGTCATTTTGACGTATTTAGACTAAAACTACGACGTTAGTAGTTCGTCAAAATTACGTCACCATGTTACTTGGGACATTGTGGATACGCTTCATAGTCTTTAGTAAAGTACCTAAAAAGCAACATCAGCTCGTCATAGTATTAAAAATACAAAATTATAACAACTCCATATAGCCGTGTAAAATTAACGATCCGTGGAGCACTCGCTCTGGTGAGCAGAGCAAAACTAGCTTCCCCTTGGTATATAGATTATTCTTAAATTAACTTGATCACAGGACTAGAGTGGCGGCGGACTACTAGCTTCTTGGTGGAGTGTTCGTTTCGAACAATAGTCAATTATATTTTACCTCTTCTCGGATTATAATTTGTTATTTTGATTACTGGTATTTACTTGAAATATGAATATATTGTCTTTGTCAATAATTTATCAAAAAGTAGTAGATCCTGGCGCTCTCGCCTCCTCCATCATGCTTATTAGTAAACAAAATTTGCTAATGAGGAACGCGCATTTGATTTCTGTTTTTTAGCAAAACAACTCGCGGGATCCTTTTGGATCAGAAAGTATTTCACTATCAGTACAGTTACGTCCAATTTATATTGATTGACTTCACTATAACATAGAACTTGTCATCATAATTTATTAACAAAATTTGCGTGTCCAATTGACCTATTTACTGGAATATGTTTTCACAAAATTTCGAAAGTTAATACAAACATCTCTTACAATTACCTTCCTTTACAGGTGGTGTTCATCATGCTAGTCTAGCACATTCTGGTTCTAGCGCTCTCTGTAAGTTTTCAAATAGGCAATTTTTATTATAAACGATCATGTATCTCATAAAATACAAAGACTATAGGCACATACATAAAGGGATTAGTAGGTATAGACATTACAATTTATTACAATTTTAGCATATTACACTTATTAAAGGGGTCATGCACTGGGCGAAACTGAAATATAAAAAAATCGAGCAATCTCGTCGTTTTTGACAAAATTTCCTAAAAATATTCTAGTCGGTGGACAAACGCAATCATATTAGGATTGACAGTCTGTCCTGTGAGTCCAATCGTCGGCAATCTAAAACAGATTGCATAGTGGATTCTCAGTAAATCGACGTTTTCGATCGATCGCTTTATATACGAGATGCGTACATGCGAGTATGTCTGTATTTTCTCACATGCTCTTTTTTCAATTGTTAGTTCCGTAAAGTTCATCAAGAGTGCACGTTATCAGTGGTTTTGATTGTATTTGAACATATTTTTATGTATATAATTGTCTAGCCTAATCAACTGCAGCATTCTTACGGTTTGTAATTCGACCAAAAATGGTATCAACCAAAGAAATTTCGATAAAACTTTAAAGTGTAACAAATTAAAATTATGTCAATTTTTGTATTATGCGTGTTTAGTTGATCTAGTCCAGATGCAGTAACTACAGAGAAATAGCTGTGTTAGATGTGGTTTACAAGATTCTGGAGGCGCTAGTAAAATGGAGGTTAGAAGCTTATGTGGATGCCATGTTACGCAAGTACCAAGCGGGATTTAGGAAAAACAGATTTATGACAGACCAACTATTTATGACAAAGCTAATCCTTACTGGATGATACAAGTATAGCGGACTAAACAGAAAAGGTTCCCTCTTTAACAAGAGTCATCAATGCCTAATGCCTTGTATATGCAGATGACATGCTGCTAATAGCGCAGAGCATAAAGCAGGTAGAAGAAGTAGCAAGCAAGTTGGTAGTATAGTCGAGTAAACTTTAACTTGGCGTGTGGATGAGTTGTTATTGTGCATACTATTTCATTTTCTCTTGCACACAAAGTTAAAGCAATAACCCAAAAACATTGTTCACGTATGTTTATACGTAAACAATGGTTTTGGGCCATTGCTTCAATTTTGTGTGCAAGAGAAAATACAATAATACGCACAATATCAACTCATCCACACGCCAAGTTAAAGTTTACTCGAGTATAGCAGCGAATACAATAGGTCTATAAGTTAATACGAACAAAACCAAATATATGGAACTTAAAAACAAGTTAGGAACAGTTAATAGGAAAATATTTAGGGTGCAAACAGGGAACGGCAATATGCTGGAAACTGAAGAAGTTGAAGACTTCGTCCATCTAGGAACCCTAATAGATAACAAATGCAGAGAGGAAACAGAAATAAACTTGAGAATAGCAAAAAGTAACAGATGCGCAGGAGAAATCAACATGTCTCAATGTCAAAGAAACTATCGCGGAAAGCAAAAATATACAAGACTATCTTAAGACCAACGCTGACATACAACAGTGAGACATGAACAATTAATAAAACAGTGTAGTTAAAGCTAGAAGATTCTACGAAGAATACTTATTCGGTGGAAAGAAGGTTGTAGACATTTGGGAACCTAGAACCAACGCAGAAGTTTATGATTTATATCGAGACTACAGCGGCTATATAATCTTGAAAGAATGGGAGACGACAGAAATGTAAAATACGTAAGCTGGAAAATACCAGAAGGAAAAAGAAAGGTAGACTGAGGAGGAAATGGAACGAGGCTGTTTTGGAGGATATAAAGGAAAAACAATGCATGAACTGGAGGACGTTAGGAAAAGGAAACGACAGGAAGAAATGGAAAGATTTTACCAAGCAATGGGCCTAAAAGGCCTGTGAACGCTTTATACCGTGCTTTCAGATTTCATAGCTACATCAAAATACAGTGATCGTGTATATTCGGAGTAGAGGGGAGATCGTGGCCTGTGTGGTAAATTCACGTTCACCGTTTACGGTTTACTACAGTACAATAAGGGCGTATACCGTAATTCTAATATTTTAACCAAAATTCCGGTTCGCCATACGGTATTGGTTGGTTTGAAACATTCTGCATTCTGATTGGTTCTACTAATTTACCACACCAAAATGTTGAATTACGGTACGGGCCCTAAGTTTGATGCCTATTCTGTAGGTCCCACTATTACGGTTGACGAGCTTGACCGAATGCTCCCTTGTGTAGTGTTTTGCGATGACGGTATATATGTAGGTATATTATATACATATAGTTGATCTAGTCTAGTTTTCTAAGTTGATACCATTTCCAGTCATACCGAATTGTATTAAACTCGATTAAGTATATAACTAGCTGTTAATTATATAGGGGGATTAACAAGCCTTTAATATGAGAAAACATGTGCTCGAGGCGTAGCCGAGAGTCACATTTTTTCGAGATTTTTTCTAGTGGATTGAAGGCTGTTAATCCCCGAGTGTAATTCAACGTTTTATCCACGATCATTGCCAAATTAGGAGCATGGAAAGCCGTATGAGAGCAGGTGAAAAATTCTGATTTTTAAAAACGTCAGAAATGACAAGTTTATTTTGACTAAGAATTTTTTGATTTAGAGCAAAAAAATAGAAGAGTGGTATTATGAATTCTAATCCACTAGTGTATTATAGGGCCTTTAATCCATGGAAAACAGACGAAATAAACCTTCCTAATATAGTGGTCGTGGAAAAAAAAATAAGGCAGTGGTTGGGTTTCTATTACACCCAGTATATTAACTAAGGCAATTGCTTTTATAGTCGCATGGCCTGCAAATAATATCTTAAGTGTAATATGTATATTAAAATTTCAGCAAATACTGTTATAAGCCTTAGAAGCCCCGTTATGTCTATGCCTAAGTATTTATATTTACTATTTTTATAACGTAGAGTCGTAAAGCCGGATTATTTGATGCTATTTGATATTTCAACGACAAAAAGGCTATAAGAGAAAACTACACCTCAAACACTTTATTATTTTTAGTGTGTTTGCCATTTTGATTTTATCCATACACACAGAAAAATTGTATGCTTTACGTTAATAAACGATTTGTCATTTTAAGCATTAGAATTATTTAGTTGAACACCTCGTTGAACACACATCTATTTATTCGTATATAAAAAAATTTATAACAACGAACGCAACCTTGTTTATCATAAGAAATATGAAAATTTTACGACAGTTTGTCACAACTAAACCGTTTGTTTTTAATATAATTAGTATGTGCAACTAACGTTTCTTTATTAGAAGAAAAATAAAAAATCTGCTTGTATGTAGCAAAATATTTGTTGCGTTTAATATTTCTTTGAAGGAATGAATGCAGGGACGCATTACTTTTAAAGATATGAGGAGAGATGTAAGAAAAGAACGATTTAGTTGCCATTATTAAATTTAGTTGATATAAATAAAACTACCTATTTTATCTTAAGTTAATCAGTAGCACTGACCACCAGATGGCTACACTTAATTTCTCACCACTTCTGTCTTGCTTAGTTTGCCTTAACCTTGGTGTGACTTTGTTATTTGTCAATACAATAAGTTCGAAACCGATCTATGTCTTGTGAGGAAAAGAAAACAATGATTTCTTTTAACCGCAGTTTTGATGTTTTGAAATATCATAATGTGGTAGAGTAGAGTAGAGACGTTGATGTCCAGACACTCCAAACCCCGCACTTTACAGACTTCACAAAAAGAAATTTAAGTGCTCAGTAAATAAGATAACAAAAAAAAAATTCCCATGAATTAGTCGTCAAAGAAATTTTAAAGCTATCGAAATGTCCCCTCGATTATTTATTGACACAAATAAATGTAAGTGTCGCGTAATAAACGAATAGATAAATTTTAATTATGTGTTAGTTGTCAATACTAAACTTTAGTATTTATATACAAGTAAATGGTTTAGTTCCACCCACGAAATAAAGATTTAATTCGCCGTATTTAAAGAAATAATTTATTGGTGTGGAATTAATTTTATTAATTTCAAATAAATTGTTTTCTGTGTGTACTAAAAACTTGTCAAAAAAATATAACAATAACTTATGTCCAATGACATCGGCTGCATAATAATTGATAAATATGTAATAAAAAATACTTTCTATTTTTCTGTGTTAACAAACTTCGTTAAACTTAAACACTTGTAACAACAAATTCAGTATTAAAATATAAAGTTACGCTCATTTTATTCACAATTAACAATCATTCTGAGCTAAAAATATCTCGAGAGCTAAAAGAGTATAAACGCCAACTATATTTACATAATGGCATTTTGTTCATGCCTCCACCATTTTCAATTTTACTCATAATATAACATCTGCCAGATAAAAATTGAATGGTTAATAAAAAAATTTACAACCAAAATAAAAACTCCCGTTTTCTTGCCCACACTCTATTTCTTATCATTAATAGTTATTTGTTCAACTAGGAAGGAAAGTATATATTATATCATTTCCTCCCGCGGATGAAAGTTGCTGCAGCAATCATCCAAGGGAGGAAATGGTATATTTACTCCAGAGTTGAACATATGATTTTTTTGGCACCATCACATATTTATTTATGATAACGTTTATCATCTGAAATCAAATATATTTAAATAAAATATTCATGAGGCTAGTAAATGTTCCCAGTTTCCATGGTAGTGTTAGAAATAGTGAAACGTTGGTCACTTACAATTATTACAACGCGAGTTGTAAAAAAATATATACCAAGGGACTAAAGTATGCCTTTTAATCCTCGGTGTGAACAATCACATGATTAAAAGGCACTTTATTCCCGCGTTATATACGCTACTTTTTGCACCGCGGGAACTGAAACCTCGTCTTATTGCAAATTTTAATACAATTATTTAACAAAATAAATCAGTATGTGCGTGCTACGCTTTATTAACTTTAAAAACTAACGGGAATTCTAGTAGGCTAGGACTTTGACATATAACTAAAAAATACATACAAAACGTCATCTAAATTTATGTGTCACAACTTGAAATTTAAAAATTAGCGTTTTTAATAAGCTGCAGAAGAGGCAATAAATGATTTAATGATCATAATGTTAATATTGCGAATTATGCAATACTTAAAGCATTTCTCAAAAGAAAAAATGATGGTTATAAACTTAAGAAATCCATTCTATTTCTATTGTTTTACATTTATTTCCGCAAGAATAAATCATTTTCTTATTCTCTGGGGGAGTAAAAGTGGCACATTACTCCCTAAAATCGGGGACTAAAGTTAGTACTTAGTAGTCCTAGTTTTAGTCCCTGCTGTGCAAAGATTTTATTGGTTCCCGTTTCTAATAGCAACGCCGACGGGAGTAAATGTATCTTGTCTCCCGCTGGAAACCGACTGAGGGAGATAAACATTTATTTTCGTTAATAAAAAATAGACTGCTAAACGACAGAAAATGTCGTTTTCTGAAGTAGGTGTCAAAAGAATATATTTGTTATGGTTTTGAGTATTAGTGAGTAGGGGATATATGCATATTATACTACCTATGCTATAATTATATAAGGTGATTCACACATTTACTAGCCTGGAAAAATTTTACCAAGAAGCAACGAATAACGAATAATAATAATAATAGAAATAACATCTCCATCTAAAACGACCACCGACAAGTTAAATTCTTTAATCAAGATGTTTTTACATCTCATTTCAGCATCCGCTCCCCGCGCTTCAGCCCCCAATATCCCTTCTCCTCTGCCCCCACTAACTGGATTGGGGATGCATCTAGCAATGAGGAAAAACGAGGCGGGGCATAAGAACAGATTATATTGGTTCTAAATTTTTAACAGTCCTAACCGTTTCCGTCTTGCACAATTTAATAAATTACCAAATTTAATGCTCCAGGACGGTTCTAGTCAGAAACCAAACAAGTCCAATAACTTGAGATGCCCTGTGCATCATCGCCAAGTCGATTCTGACATTGATGTAATAATGATTTTCTAACTCTTTTATTTATCAGTTAATTTTCAAACCATAAGAAGAATTTGTGTTCGTTGTATTTTTTCGATATTGTACCTCGTTTCGCTACAACCGCTGTGCAAAGCAATTTTCATTTTAATGCAAAATAAAACACACCGCAAGTCAGAGTTACAAGCAAAATTTATGAAATTATATTTCGTTTCCACAATGCAAAATTTGATCAGATTCTAACTATTTTATTATTTGGAATCATAAAAAAAAATTAAAAAAATCATTAGATAGCAGATAAAGTAATCTAATTTTATGATTTGGACACAATATTGACAGATGAATTTATAGGGTATATTGGTATCAAATAGCATCAAATTATGTAGGTACCTACATTTTTACCTTTCAATGTCGGATGAAATTGATTTTTAAACATCTGTTTCGTATTTTGTACCAACTAATTTACTTTTTTTACAGTTTCCCCTCGAACTTACGCATTTTCTGCACTTCCCGGTAAGTATTGTTCTCGAAAGTAAAATTTTAAACAGGTAATTTATTATTATGTTATTATAGTACAATAAAAGTGAAGAACTATACAGATAAAACATTTAAACACTCACCTAGATTGATGTTTAAAAAATATGGACTAAGATATACTGTCAGGTACTCGGAACAAAATAAATACATCTTTGTAGTGATAATTAAAATAATAAATACATATTTCAAACGTGAATATTTCTCTTGAGCATGAAATTGGGATGATTTTTTTTTAAATTTTAATTACATTAATGTAAAAAGAAAAATGATTTTATAGTGAAGTTAACACTATACTCGTGGCAATTTCCAATAAAAATAAAAAAATGTGTACTTCTCCATTGGGGTATTCTTTTTTAGTTGTTAGCCCTAATGAATTAATTTTTTGATGTGACACATATTAATATTGTTTTATTTGTTTTTATTTAATGGACCTCCAAGATTTCCCAGTTTAAACACACACTCGACGAAACAACTTTTATATACATGCTTAGTACTCAAAGTAGATTAAGTGGAAATTTCCTTTTAACATGGAATAGTACTTACCAATAAACTACTATGCCGAGAATCACCTTAATGACAGTGGGGGAATAAGGAAAATTATCTGAAAGTATTTCAAATTTGCTTTTTATATGAGTTGGTACACATAACACAAAATAAGGTGTTTCGAAAATATTAATAATATATTAATTAACACTTGACCCAAAGCAAATAAAAAAAAGTTGAAAATGTTTATCATACCAAAAATGCATTCATTAGGGCTACCTCTTGGGGACTAGATGTACATATTTTGTCATTCATCAGAAATCATCAGAAAGATAGTACGAATTAATAAGTGAAATATTTACAGATTTTAGTTATATTAATTTAAAAAAAAGAACATCTTTTTGGAGGTATTCTTTTTTGACTGATGACAATAAAGAATAATTTTTTTAGTATAAGAAATATTAGTATTTTGTTTATTTTTATTTACAGGACCACCACAACCTTTCGGACTTGCAGGACTTCCCGGTAAGTATTGAAATTTGAACGCACACTCGAAGAAACAAATTTTATTGTGTACAGGGATATCCAACGAAAATGACCACGCCTAATAACTTCTTTATTTTTGATGCTATAAAAAATTTTTTTCTATAAAAGTTATAGGGTTTATTGAAAGCATTTAGAATATGTATTCAGAAAAATAAATGAAAGTCGTTTAAAGGAGATATGGTTTTAACTTGTATTTTTTCAAATGGAGCACCCCATTTTTTTTGCATTTTTGAAATCAAGCCTACTTTTCTCATTTCGATTATATATATCATATTATCTTTTAGGGTTTTCTAATTATTGTAATTTTTGTGGCCCGAAAACAAGGAAATAAAATAACAGAACAAATTTTTATTTTTAGAATGCATTAGTTGGCTAATTTAGATATTAATTACAACTATAAATAAAAGTAATTAAAACTATCCTACAAAAAACTGTTCAAAATGACGCCCTTCATGTTCGATACAAAGCCGATACCTTATTCGAAATGAGAAAAGTACCTTGATTTCAAAAATGCAAAAAAAATGGGGTGCTCCATTTGAAAAAATGCAAGTTAAAACCATATCTCCTCTAAACGACTTTCATTTATTTTTCTGAATACATATTCTAAATGCTTTCAATAAGACCTACAACTTTTATAGAAAACATTTTTTTATAGCATCAAAAATAAAGAAGTTATTAGGGGTGGTCATTTTCGTTGGATATTCCTGTACATGTTTAGTATTCAAAGTGGTAGCGGAAATTTCCTTTTAACATGAAATAGTACTTACCAATAAACTACTAAACCCAGAATCACCTTAATGACAATGGGGGAATAGGGAAAATATTGTGATCTGAAAATATTTCAAATTTTATTATCGCTGGAACCCCGACTTTTTCCGTTTAATACATAAAACTCAACAAAATAATCTTGTCAAAATTCAAACAGATTTTTGTCTATTACAGTATTTATTGCCGGAAATGGGCAATGAACTACAAAATCGAAGATTCTATTACCCATTTGTATTTTTAGATTCCCTCCGAAAGGCTGCAACTATACATTTTTGACACGAGTACCTCTATTCATTTCATTTATTTTTCTAGGGTATTCGGATAATCAATTTATTTTCTAACGAATTAGGTTTCATATTATAAAGATATATTTCGTTTATTTTTTTTGTATAAAATAAGGTGTTTAAAAAATATTATTAATACATAATTAACTAATTAACACTTGACCCAAAACAAACAAAAAAAAGGTAAAAACATTTATCATACCTAAAATTGAAAAATTCATTCATTACGGCTAACTCTAGGGGCCCATTTACATATTTTGTCATTCATCAAAAATCATCAGAAAGATAGTACAAATTAATAAGTGAAATATTTATAGATTTTAATTATATTAATTTAAAAAGATTAATATTGTTTTGTTTATTTTTATTTACAGGACCACGACAACCTTACGGACTTCCAGGACTTCCCGGTAAGTATTGAACACACACTCGAAGAGACAAATTTTATATACATAACCATTGCTTAAAGAATGAAGAAGATACGCAATGCAAATGGTAAAATGCAAGACTAATTCTGACCGCGAGATTATCAGTCAGTTGCTGGTATTTTAAGATTCACGTAGTATACTTTTGATAAACCTGTGTCGTGTTTTATATCAGTTATATTCTAGAGCTGCAAAATCAGGGATAACGCAGACGATCCATAGATTTTAATTTTTTTTCAGTTTTGGGGAATCAACACCCCCTTATCTATTTGCTTTAAGTAACTGCCCTCCGCCTACGGCGTTGTGCAGTTACTAAACAACAAGCTATCGGCTCATTATTAGAATAAATCATCGCGTGATTATCATTCCCCTTGGTTCAACATAGCTGACAATTTAAGTAGTTTTTGAGGAATCAACAAGAATCAGACAAGTAGTATAGTTTGTATCTACGTTATTATTGACTTTGAACTTAGGCACTGGGGTAACTCGAAATTGTTTATAATATAATAAACTATATTTTATTCCCTTAAGAGGCTTTAAATTCAGGTCTATTTTGTATATTACATTGTTAAAATTTTTATAGGAATCTCTGGAATTAGAGCCCCACCTACAACTTCAAAACCAAAACTTGAGGATAGTTTACCATGGCTGGCATCAGTATTAAATCCAAATGGAACAATAACTATAGCGCAAGGTGAGTCAATTATTTGTAACGAATCATACTTGATCAACCAAAACAAACAAGTCAGAAAAACATTATTTTATTTGCTTAAGTAAGGAGATTTGACTTGATCTAATATCTTAAATCCAAATGGAACAATAACTATAGCGCAAGGTGAGTCAATTATTTGTAACGAATCATACTTGATCAACCAAAACAAACAAGTCAGAAAAACATTATTTTATTTGCTTAAGTAAGGAGATTTGACTTGATCTAATATCAATAAATCATTTAAATTTGTTAGATTTTTCTTTCTGTGAAGGTTTAATTTTAATATTCTCCATAAGGAAAAAATAATAATACGTAGGTACCCAAGGTAGAAATTATTAATTTATATATTATTTGTATATAACTATTTCATATTTCAACCAATCTATTTTATTACAAGAAAAAGAATTAAAATGCATTTGACAATCAAGTTACAATCTGCATAAACACCAGCTAAGTAGATGACAGCAGTGGCGTATTTACGGGGGGGGGGGGGTAATGGGGGTAATGGGGGTAATTACCCCCCCCCCCCAGAGCTTAGAATAACAATTGTAACAATAATCAAAGGTAACAATTGTAACAATTAACAAACATCAAAATTCTCCTGTAAAACATAAATCCCTTTGAAATTTAAAATTTAATTAATTTACCGTGATAGTGATAGTATTAATTTGTGTCTACGTGGAGTGCGAGGCAACAGCCAACAACGATGCGCCAATGTCACAATATTATAACTTACAGCACATGTCGCGTGTGACTCTCAATCACGCTTCTCTGGCCGGCCACCGGCCACTGTTACTATAGTATTACTTTTATAGACACTTTTATATGTGCACAGATCGGTGTCTATTGATATAGATGCAATTATTAATAGGTTTGCATCTAAAAAAACTAGAAGACTAGATTTGAGACTGTAACTTATTTAAGGCTTTCTTTACGTTTATAAAAATATTGTTCCTATAATAATGGTTCGAGTTCCTGTTAGTTGTTTTTTGTTTGGATACATTTAAATATGTTATTTTTTCTTAGTTATAAGTCGTTATTTGCATATTTTTTTTCTTTTGGGTACTTATTTTGTTATGTTTTTATTTTTTATTTATGTTTTATTTACCTAATTATTACTTTGCGTTAATGTCTTTTATCGGTTTCAGGATATTAATCCTTTGTTTACATATACAAAAGTAGGCTAGTAAGTAAATCATAACTAAAGTTGTACAGTAATATTTATTGCCATGCCAACAGCTTGTACGGTAATATTAAATACAGATCTGTCAACAACTGTCAACAGATCAAATAATAATTAATGATACTATAGGGCTATTTATTAATACAAACAGACAGAAAACTCCAAACAAAAATAATTAAATACTGAAATGTATCACTACTGCTCCTGCTTCTTATAAAATCTAATAATCTTTATTTTCTGAAACCGATAAACTATTGAACAAATCACGGATGTTATGAATCACAACAGCCTTAGATGTGCTAAAACCGACATCTGCGGTAGTTATGATACTCATAACATTCCTAGATATATTAATAGCTATAACTGTTGATCAGATGTTATCTGCTTTTTCCTGTGTTTTTTGACAATAAATATTTTTGTAACAAATATAAACTTTATATGTACCTTATACGGAAAAAAACCTTATTTCTATTAATTTGATATTCAAGATACACTAATTAACTGGCACAGTAATATTCTTAAAATACCTTCAGTGTATGCTAATTATTTACACATTAAAATGGGCAAAATTAGTTATTACCCCATCCAGAGCAAAGCTCTGGATACGCCACTGGATGACAGTCGTTGTCAATGGCAACCGATTCTACACAATACACCCACTAGGGGGACTTTTGACCTTAAGATGTGAAAATAGAGTGTTACTTTTTATGCAAAAAGTAAAAAAGTAGTTTTTTTTATTATATATAAAACTGCCGCAGCCCGCAGCAAAATATTAAATAGCTGAGTAATTCTAATTTTTTTTTACATTATTCCCTAAATGTTGTAGATGAGGTCCTTGCCTTGTATCAAACCCTTTTGCTGTTTAAGAAATGAATTAGAGTGACATGCGTTATAAAAAAGGATGTATACTATTTTGTATTGTCTGAAACAGTTTCCATTCTATGTATCAATGTATCATAATATATTTTAGGTGTTTACGAATTAGGAGAAAACTCTGCAATCACTACTGGCACGGATTGTCCCAAGACACCGATTAATAATAGCACAGAGACTGGAATGTGTTCTCTTCTGAAGAATTGTCCACAAGTCCACTCATCTCTGACAGATTTTCAAGTATATCAACAATATTTTTGCCCCATAAGTAACACGTAAGTTAAATAATTTATTACACGTAAACACATAATTAAGTCCAGCAAACTATGAAAATCAGCTTATATTATGGGAAAATGTCCAATGATTTTAAAGACTTTGGTTATGATGATTTTGATGTCTCAAAATGATCATAATTTTTTAATAATGAATATATAAATATTATTTTATAAGACTGGTTTATATCGCAGCTTTGAAAAAGTCATCAGTTTCAAATTTAACTTCTGGAATTGTCTTTGATTTTGGTCTGAAGGCGTTTGACATGCTTCTCTAATTCGAGGCATTGTCAATAATGCTTATTAGTTAAATAGCATGATAAAAAAAACTCTAGAAATGCTCAATAGTAAGAAATATTTGTTTGTAATTTTAGGTTAGCAGGAGTATGCTGTCCCAAGAAATCAAATTAAAATATTTATTCATAACACAAAACTGTGAATGTTATTTTTGATATATTAATTGTTACCAATAAAAGTTTCTTAAATATATATGTCAAGACTTGCTTATACAGTTCCCTATTCCAGGATCTTTGAAGAGAATAGTTTTTATGATATGACACCAATATCGGCCTAGGCCGATAAAATTTATCATTACTCTATTCTTCATTGACCAATATCAGTGGCGGATCTATGGGGCGGTCTTTAGGGGCTATAGCCCCCCCCCCCCCATGGACTGATAGTAACAATAATGATAAGGGTGTAAGTATTTTATCGAACAAGCCATTTGGATATTTATTGTAATTGTAAACACATCTTTATAGAATTTTGACACTTTAGCTAAAGCATAAAAATCAATTTTAAATAAAGCATTTACATATCTAGGTGTAGACCCTAGAATCTAGGGTCTACAAGACGATTTTTCTTTGTGCTAAATTCAATCCAACCACAAAATACTCTGATGCAACAACATCAATTTTAAATTTCCCGCTATTATACCTACCTAGGTGCTCACTGTCACTACGTTAGAAAAGCGCGGGAAACATATCTGTCCGCTGTCCCAACTTATTATCTTTAAACTTCTCCGAAGTACAATGGGTGAGGGGAGGTTGAATGGCTTAGCACTCGCTAATATAAATTCGTCGCGGGAGGTTGATATCGATGAAGTAGTTAATACTTTTTGTAAAATGAAGAGTCGTCGGCTAGAAATGGCAAACTGGGACTAAATAATGTATCTTTTATTCCTTATAATATTTTTATTCCTTAATATGTTTTATGTCTTTTATTAAATAATAAGATAATTAAAGTAAGCAGTTTTTTTAATAAAGTTTCGAATTTCTAGTTGATAAAACATGTATTTTGACATCTATTTGATATCTATAGAGTTGACATCTATTACAAAATATTAAAATAATAAGAATTTATTTTAAAATTTTAGGCTATTTGAGCCCAATTTTTTTTTTAGTTTTCTACATATCGCTTATTAAGCCCCCCCCCCGTTTGACTTCATCATAGATCCGCCACTGACCAATATTGGCCTAGGCCGATAAATGAATGGAAGAAAAAATGCAAGGCTTACAAATCATCATTAAATATTAAAGTATTTATGGTATAATGAAAAATACTGAACGACACACGGCCGATATGCAAATAACAGACGCGATTGATAGTAAAATCTCAGCTTCGCCTCGTCTTCAATCTTGTCTGATATTTGCGACATATCGGCCTTATGAGGTTAATAAATAATAACTATTTCAGTTCTCAAATTGAACCAACGTTGTTATACGAACATTTCTGAATAAATAAAACTGTTACCAATTTTATTCACATACGTCTTAATTGCTGTGTAAATATCAACAAATTTTCGTGTTTTCGCAATTTTTTCAATTATACGGAATTTCTCAAACTCGTCCCCCTTCCGAGCTTAATAACTGACGGCTCTTTCAAGTTGGAGCGGCGTCGTATTTTTTTTTTTCGAAAACTAGATGAAATTTAGAAATCCTGGGGGACCAAATAGTTTTCTCGATTTTTGCTTCCTAAGAAAGTTATGATTTTTTGAAAAGTGACGATTTTATCGGATTTCGGTGATTTTTCAGACACGCACCCCTTTAAAACGCGACACAGCCCTTCCGTTTGGATCCGGAGGAACCGCTTCCGGACCGAGGCGAGAGGAAGGATAAACGCCGAACTTTTTTTTTGTTTTTTTGCCTATTTCCGATATTAGCCGAGATATGAATTTTTTTAAAAGGTGGATTTTGCCAAAAAACGGTACTTTGCCCGGAGGATTTTTTTGACAGGACTTTCAGGGCAGCTAGAATCAACCTTCCTCTCGGGTCCCTGAAAATTTCGTCGCTTAATATCCTTATCACAAGTCAACTTGTTTAATATTTACCTTCCACAATAAATAATTTGTATCACTAGCTCCTTTTAGGAATGAATCAATCTGTTCACACGTCAAAACTTTTGATTTCTTTGCTTGATAACCTACTGACTTTTTCAGAAAAGGTACCAATTTTAAAAATTTCCTTACATCGATCCCATCCCGATCGTTGAGCATACACTTCAACATTGAATATATGCTCCATAATGATGAACTCTTTACAACTTTTGATTTCTCCATCAAATAAGCCAATAAAATGTTTTCAGACACCGTCTTAACATTTTGTTTGTCACACCAATCTCTAAAGTCGCTGTAACATTTTTCGTATTGCCGTTTAGATTTTTCAGGTATTAAATCAGAAAGTGCCGAATTTACGATACTTTTTAGCTCTGGAGGAGTGCAAGAAACTGAAATGTCACTATCGTTGTCAGACATTTTTACGATATTTTAAGAACTGTCAAAATGTTTTGTATACGTACAAAATATTTCCATAGAAACGCTGTAACATTAAAACCACCTCTAAATATAGCATAAACGGTGGTGTTATTTTCACCATAATTCGAAGTTTAATTTATGGCTGCACAAAAAATAGTGATTATAC